>CM035163.1:21945366-22552593 GCA_020205615.1 Panax quinquefolius
TACTGATTTATATGATGTGGCAGGAAAATAAAAGTGGGCATGCAGCCAAACTTGAAAACAAACGCCAGAGAAGGTTCATTGCCTACCCATGGAGTTGCCAATGGTTCCCAGGAGAATCTAAATTGGAATTATTTGGTTTGATTCTCTTGTTAATATTCTAGGTCTTAAGAGGTACAAGTTACTGGATTCAGTTTCTACCTTATACATTCCTTCTCCTCTTGCTGTTAATGTCTATGTTGATTTTATTTCAAATTATTTGAGCAGGCACTTTGATCACATGCATTTAAGAAACCATCTTTCTTATTCAAAGTTTGTAATTTATTTTAGTTATACTACAAAAGGGGGCTTGGGAGTGATGGTTCTTCTCTCTACAAGTTCTATATACTTAATTTTTAGGTTATGCTAAACCTTCTTCATTATTTGTTTTGTGAATCATTTTAAAATGTCCTCCTTATGGGGCTGGCTGTTTCAGCATGACGGGAGAGCAAATTCCAACACCATCTAGTCCTAGAGATGGTGAAGAGGTTCCTGTCACCTTGGAGCAGCACCAGAAGGTACTTCTGTTTTTTTCTCAAGTTACATACATGCCTAGAGTATTTACAGGTTGATGGCATACTGTTAATATTGTTCTGGTTCCTGACTATTTTGTAGCATTTATGTTTACCATAAGAAGATGGTGAGAAGTATATACTAGTGGGACTTGGATAATTGTTCCCTCTGCTGTATATTATTAAAAACAGCTTAAATTGGGAAGAATTAATTTACTATATTTATTTTTGGGTTAAATCATTTTTTTCCTACTCAACTGAACCTTAATTTACATATGCATCACTGAATTGATTTTTTCCAATCAACTCAGTGAACTAATTTTTTTTTACAAAATTTTAAAAATCCGTCCAAGGTGTTAAAGTTAATAGAAAATCTATATGACACCACCTTGGATGCTTATGTGGATTATTTAGCTGATTAAAACATGATTTGACAATGATGATGTGTATTAATAATTAAGGGAAAAAAACTTATTTTTAGCCATTTTACACATTTAGATTCTTCTTCCTTTAAAGAAAACAAAAGAAAATAAAAAAATAAAATAAAAAAACCCTTCATCTTCCTCACATGAACTCCACTAAAACATTCATTGTCAAGCCATAGCCATTTGCCAAAATCACCAATATTTACACCTCAAACTTCTACAACAAATCATTTACCATTAGTCCAAACTCCACAATAACTCAGATTTAGCCAAGATTCAACTACATTGGAACCTCCAAATCTAAGATCTATCGCAAAATAAAGAGACCAATTTTCTCTTTCTTCCCCAATTCCATAACTCATTTTTTGGACAAAAAAAAGAGAAATCAATTGCTCATATTACGGATCCTAGACTTAATCACCCAAAACTATCAATAGCTGTCAACGATCCGGTCTAATTTGGCCTAGATTAGCTAGTCAAATTTCGTTAAAAAAGGGGAAAATAAAAATAAAATTTAAGAAATTGGTTGATTACTTGGGAAATGATAGACACGAGAGGTTGATTGAAGGAAGTTAGTCATGTGTTTGGAGAGAGGTTAGTGAGAGAGTTGATGAGTCTAGCCGCCTCCATTATTTCTGGCGACTCTTAGCAGTCTAGATCTGCAACAAACAAGAAGAAAGAAATAAAAATGGTAAGAAGTTCAATGATGATCTTTTCTTTGTATTTCTCTTATCAAAAGTTTTTGGAGGATTCAAGTGAGCTACTGGTGATATATTTTTTTTCTTTCAAAAAGAGGTGAGGTACTGCCTTGTGCAGTCTTAGTTATTACACAAAAGAAATGCCATGATTTAATTGATGATTTTAGATTAGTGTAATGGATTTTCTTGTTTAATTTGATTTACTTGTTGAATTTATTTAAAACATATAATTAGTTATAAATTTATATATTACTAATTAAAAATTACTTAATTTTAGTTTTTATTACCTGAATTTCTTGTTGCTTTTTTAATAAATTTTATAATAAATTTAATTTCTTGCAAAATTTTAATTAGTGTGTGTACTTTTGTATGTGTAAAAGTAATTTTTTCCCTATCATACCATGCAACGTTGACATATATATATGACTTAGAAACATTCTTCCTCTCACATGCTATTCATTATGTTAAAAGTCAAACAAGTTAATGATTTTGTAACGGTTTGTAAAAAATTACGATTCAATGAGTCAAATGAAAAAAATCAATTCAGTTGATGCAAATGTAAATTTTGGGTCAGTTCAGTGGGCAGAAAATGATTTAACACATTTAGTTCTTAAACTTGGACTCTTTTGTGCTTACCCATAACTTTCTGCTTGGGAATTGTATACATATTAGTTTTGAGCTCTATTAAAAGCTAACTTGAATTCAAAGCTTTAGCGTTAGTTTTTTTTTGTGTGTGCAGATATTATGTTGTATTTCTAAAATGGATCACCTTGCATAGAAAGATGAATAAGAAAATGTACTGAACATAGAAGACTTGGTAGTTCAATCAACATTCTTTTTTAAACTAAATGTTTTAATGTAGTAATGAATATACACAACTTGGTTACATCTTACTAGTTACTAACCTGGGCAAGATACATTTGATTTAGTGAATGAAGACAATTTTAAAAAAAGGAGTTTACGAAGTATGAACTGTATTACCAGTTTACCACTAAGTTTTGCTATTTTTCTTGAAGTTTTGTTTCTAATAAGTATTGCCATAATTTTGTCCTCCTATTTTCTTGTCGCATCGAAATCCAATAGCTTATTTTGGAGGCACGTAACCGATGCATATCTCCTTCATCATTATTATATATTTTGATCTATTATTTTGCTAGGAATTTGGCATTTTGAGTGTTTAATATTGATGTTATAAATTATAATTTTAAGTAATTGCAAGTGCACAATGTCAAATTAAAGAGTTGACAAATACAGGTCGAACCCACGGAGACTAGACTAAGGGGGTGTTTGTTTAGAACTGAATGAAGCTGAATCTGAATGGCTGAATCGGTCAGTGCGTTTGTTTTGGTCTGAATGGCTGAATCGATAAGGTGGACGAGTTGAATGGCTAAGTTAGATTTTTTTAGCTGAATGGCTGAATGAGCAGAATGAAGTAAAAAAAATTAAAAAATATTAACTATTATATTAAGTATTATTAAATAAATTTACAACAATTTTGAATTTTTTCAGAGGGGTAAAATAATAAAGTTTTGTCATTCAGATGTTTCAGACATATCAATTATCAAACAACTTTTTTCATTCAGATTCAGATTCAACTCATTCATATTCAGATTCAGCTCATTCAGATTCAGATTCATTCAATTTTTATCAAACACCTCCTAATTTTGAAAACCCTAAATTTAAATTTTAGGCAAATTAGAAATATATATAGTGGAGATGATTAACCAACTAAAATATGCAAACTAATAATTAATAACTAAAACTATTAATGAGAAAAGCTACCTAGGAATCCAAATCTACTAAGTACTAACATAATACATAATTCCTTATTTTCCGAATTAATTCCTAATTTTGTTTTTCCTTCCCTTTAAAAATAATGATCCATATAATTAAAATGAGCAAATATAAGTTATGAAATTCACAAATTAACTATAACTTATCAAAACCTCTTAATTAACATAAGAATCATGTATGAATTTTAAACGAAGGTAAATATGAAGGTAAGAACAACTAGGCATTAATATCGGAACGGAAATAAAATATTAATATGCAAGACCTAGTTTCATCATCATCCTAGCCCTAGGTATTAAAAATTTAGTAAGCCATGGAATTTAACATGAACAAAATTAAAATTAAAACTAGTACTATTGACTATAACAATATGGAACAAAATCTATAGCATAAGTTGAGAAAGAATAAAAAAGTAAATGAAGGAAAATTATTATAAAACTAGGAGAGTACAATTGAACAAGACTAAAAAAGAAAATGAAAAAAAACCTATGCTAATACTACTCCTTGACTAAGCCTTCATCAGAAACAAAAGAGAAGCATTATCCTTGTTTCTACTATGCAGAAAGCAAGGAGAGAAGAAAAAATTCAATAAAAATTCTAGCCCCTTCTTCTCTCCAAAATACAAGGCCCTATATAGACGGAAAAAAATTATTTGTACCCTAATCTAGGTTCCTTGAACTTGGCCTCTTCTTTTCTTCTTGACTTCGACCTCACATGATAATCTTGTAGAGTCCTTTTCCTCTTTTAAAACCTGGAATATTATCGTTTACTTGCTCACAAAGATTAGTAAATAATAAATCCTACAAATCAAAATAAATGATATTAGTTAAATAAAATAAACATATAACTAATAAAAATAGGGATAAAACAATGTATAATTAATGTGTATCAAATATCTCTCGCTAATGTATTCTACATATAGATAATAGATGTAAACTTTCCTCTTATGATAATGGGCAATGTTCTAAAAGGCGCTTAGGCAGAGGCGGGGGTGGGGGCCTAAGCGCCTTGGGGGGCGTATGATTTTTATTTTAAGCCAATTTTATCTTACATTTATTCTAACAAAACAATAATATAAAGCAAAACAATCTATAATAAAGATAATAAAGGCCTTTGCTTAAAGTTCAAACACATATATTTAATTATTAGTTTTATTCATAAACAAGATTGCTATTAAATAATAAAATTTCAAAATTCAATTCAAAGATTAAAACTTAATTAATTAAACATAGATTTAAGAATTAAATTGAATTAAATTAAATATTACAAATGTATCATCATTTATATAATTTGAAGTTGGTACAAGTTCAAAAAATTACAACTATAATAAAATTATCCATTTTACTTGATTTTGTTCACTTCTTGTTGTGATTTGATATGTTACACCTCGCATTATGAATATGATAAATCATTAAAAAATAAATATATCAAGATTTGGTTTGGGTAGTTATTAAAATAAAAAAACCTCTCCGCCTAGGCCCTGGAGGGATTTTTTGGCCTAGGCGAGGCGCCAGGGAAGGCCTAGGCTAGGCCAGAACACTGATAATGGGCAGTACCATTTATTCAATTCAGAATGTGGTTTATGGTCATTTGATCTGTATTTATGATGGCTTACCAAAGAAAAAAACTAATCATGCAGACTACTACTTGTGTTAAACTGGGAACAATGATGGGAGTGTTTGTTCCATGCTTGCAAAATATTTTGGGAATTATCTACTACATCCGTTTCTCTTGGTAAATGTCACATCTCTTGATATCTCTAGTGGATTTTTGTGAACATATATACTTTTATTAAATGTATGCATCGAGCTAAAATCTGATCTTTTGGGAAGTGTTTCCTACATCATTTCTCTTGGTAAATGCCATATTCACTGATATTATTAGTGATTGTTAGCGGGTATATCTTATTTTTAGTTTATGTGGGATGAAGATTAAATTGAATGGTGTTTGCTGCTTGGCCCTTCTACCAAATTTGAGGTGTTGAATAAGTTTTTTTATTTTTGTTTACTATTAAAAATATAACCGACATATATATATATATATATATATATATATATATATGTAGAGAGAGAGAGAGACCATAACTAGTCCTTCAAAAGACTACGAAAGGAAAGACTGGAAAAGTACACATAAAAGACTGGTTTTCAGTCCCCTCTAAACATCAGTAGTAGCATGGTCCTTAAAACATTCCCATAGGTAAGGCCCAGAGAGAAGAAATGAGCACCACTAAATCTCTTATCAAAGGGAAAGAAAGTTAACGATCTTGAAAAATCCTAGCATTTCTTTCTAACCAAATACCCCAGAGTGTATAATTCACCGCCAAAGAGGCAGAGCATCCTTTGCACCCGAAATGCTGGAAATTTATTTCCAACTCAGGAACTGAACTTGGACATACCCAAGCTGCCTAACAAAATCTTGAACAGCATATTACAAGGCCTCCAAGACACTGAGCAGTTTAATTTTTTGATTGCATAAAACACAACAATCAGGGATATGCATAAGGACTTCAAATATGCTGCATATCACTAGTATTGAGCTGAAATATTCTTTTATCTAAACAAAAGAATCCATTTGTATTGTCCCTATTGAGTATTGAACACGTAATTCTACTATTCTTAACTTTGTATGGGTCCTTGGCTTTCCAAACATGTCTAGTGGGAGTTCTTTACACCTGGAAAGTATACAACAACTAAATCAGTGCAGTGTTGTTACCATCAGTCTAATTTCTGCAAATGAAATTCCCAAGGAGGTGAAGAGCAGTTGATGTGAAAAATCAAGAAACATCCTTCCAAGGGCTTACATGTCTGACATAGTTCCGACCGTAGCATCAGGCCCCTTATGGTGGAAAGAAATCAAAACCACACCGGGTCACCTTGTTACCTAACATTAAGTACTTATCGCCAAGTTGTTCTAAAAATCCCGCCTAGGCGCTTAGGCCTCTCGACGTCTCCGCTTAGGCGCTTAGGCTACCTACAGCGGCGCCTCACCTAGCAAAGAAAAAAATCCTCCAAAAAATTAGGCGGGGGCTAGGCGGAGAGTTTTTTTTTTTTTTTAATAACTACCCAAATCAGATTTTGATATATTTATTTTTCTAATGATTTACTATATTCATAATACAGGTTGTAATATATCAAATCACAACAAGAAGTGAACAATATCAAGTCAAAATGGATAATTTTATTATAGTTGTAATTTTTTGAACTTGTACCAACTTCAAATTATATAAATGATGATACATTTGTAATATTTAGTTTAATTCAATATAATTCTTTAATTTATGTTTAGTTTTTTAAGTTTTAATATTGAATTAAATTCTTGAAATTTTAAATTTTATTATTTAATAGCAATCTTATTTATGAATAAAACTAATATGTTAAAAATATGTTTGAACTTTGAACAATTGCATGTTTGTGTTTGATTTTTGACATTAGCAATATGGATATGGATATGTGTTTGAACTTTAAGCAAAGGCCTTTATTATCTTTATTATAGATTGTTTTGCTTTATATTATTGTTTTGTTTGAATAAATGTAAGATAAAATATTAAAATTGGCTTAAAATAAAAAATTCCGCATAGGCCCGCCTAGGCCCCCTAGGCGCTAGTCCCCCTCGACCGCCCGCCTAGCGCCTTTTAGAACATTGCTTACTTCTATAATGATCGATTTATATAGCATTTGTTTACTGCATAATAGTTATGTCAGTTGACTTTGTTGTTATACTAGGCAATAGTTAGTGTTTTGGCAGTCTTATATTTTTTTCAAGCTTAAATCTGATTGATTATGTATATTGTTGTAGACTTGAGTGTATTTGATTATTTCTGTCTTTTGCTTTTCCTATTCATAATTTCTTCGTAAAGCTTATAAAAACACTTCTCTTCACCTTTTGTTGTCCATTCTGTCTTAATTTAAGCTAACTGCTTTTCTGTTTATGTGAAAATTGCAGGATTGTTGGTATGGCTGGCATAGGTGAGTCGCTGGTACTAGTTACCTTTTGTGGCTCATGTACTTTCCTGACTTCTGTATCATTGAGTGCAATTGCAACTAATGGTGCAATGAAGGTAAAACAGACATTTATTCTTTATTATACTGCTACCATTTGCTTGTCTTGTATTAGGTTATTTTGTTGTGTCTAAACGAAAGACATAGAAGACCGGTTTTAACAGCATAAATGATTAGTTGTCTTTGTGGTGTTTAATGTTTATGCTGTCAGAATGCTTGAGTTTGTAAGTAAGAGCAATGTTTCTTTTTATCTAAGAAAGAGGAGCACGGTCTCTTTTTATCTAAGAAAGAGGAGCAAGGTCTCTTTCTCTCAATTTTTATTTTCTTAATTTTTTATGCTTCATGGAAGTTGGAACTGAATTCAATGATGAAATTAAACCTTATCGGATTATGTTCAAGACAATGTCAAGGAAATTGCACTCGAGAGTTTTTTTACTTATGCACCATAGTTCTATGGCAGGGTCAATCAAGTAACCAATCTCCAGCCTCCAGGCAGCAAAACTCTTAATTTTGCACCATAGTTCTATGGCAGGGTCAATCAAGTAGCCAATCTCCAGGCAGCGAGTTGCATTATTAGTGTATTCGCTGATTATACACTTCAATTTTGGTCCACATTGTACTTTTTTGAACCTGTATGTTTATCTTGTAAAATAATGAATAGAAAGCTTGTTAGATAGAACTTTAGTGCATGTATTATGATTATTCCACATTTCAAAAATCGAGGTCAAGTTTTCTTAAATAGGGGAGAATGATGGAGACATGTAATGAAAAAAAAAATAATGATTGGATTTTCACCATCTCTTCTTTTGGATGTATTAATGTTTAGAACTCATTGTTGGCTTTATTAGGGACTACTATATATATATGCACACACACACATTGACATTTATATTGTTAGAATGACTGATCCAAGTCTATGTTCTCGATGTATCTATTGTGCATTTAGGGTGGGGGGCCTTACTATCTCATTGGTCGTGCCTTGGGTCCAGAGGTTGGAGTCAGTATTGGACTGTGTTTTTTTCTTGGAAATGCAGTTTCTGGATCCCTGTGAGTGTATAACATGTTTCTATTTTTATTTATTGCAAAGCAACATTTAAGGTTAATCTGCATGATTAAAAGGAGGTATCACTTGTAATTGTTTTAATGCCATTATTAAATGCAAGATGTACGTAAGAAATTCACTTGAAAGTTTGTTCTTATTTATTGTTTGGCTGTGACTTTAGTTATGTGTTGGGAGCAGTAGAGACCTTTTTAAATGCTGTGCCAAGCGCTGGGTTATTTAGAGGTAATGCAGACATATTTGCCGTCAATGTTCAGATTTCATAAATAAATCTAGCAAATTTATTTGGCATTTTTGGTATTGATTTAATAAATGTACCTATTTATTCATCAGAATTAAATGTAGCAGATTTTCTTACCACATAATTGTGTTCCTAATAAGCATGTTATGTCACAGAAGAAATAAACTGCAACTTACCTATCGAACAAATAAAAAATAAAATGTAATGCAACTCCTGGTGTCACTAGATGTCAACTTTGGTACGAGTCTTACCTTATCACAATTTCGTGCAAAGTGCACCATCAGTTAATCATATATCACCTCTTCTTTTGTTCTTTTCTGATGCATTATCAGCCGTATCTTTCATACTTTCATTCCGTGTGTTCGAGGGTATAGTTGGCATATGTGTCATTGGTGGTCGGGGATACCAAGTGACTCATACTGTTCAAAAATGTACAACAAAATTTACACAGCCCATTTGATTTCATTTGCCATCTTTTAAATGCAGAGACTATCACAAAAGTAAATGGCACGGCAGTTGCAGAGCCTATATCAAGTCCAAGTTTACATGACCTGCAGATTTATGGGATTATTGTGACCATCATCTTATGTTTTATTGTTTTTGGCGGTGTGAAAATGATCAATCGAGTTGCACCTGCCTTTCTTATACCTGTCTTATTTTCATTGTTCTCAATATTTATTGGGATGCTTTTGGCGAAGAAAGATCATCCAGCAAGTAAGTGTATCCAGTTTAGTTTAATTTTTTTATATTATTATTATTATTATTATTATTATTATTCTAATTATTATAATTTATCTCTCTCTTACTTCATCTTTAAAGGTGCACTTTATCTAAATCTATTAATGGTGTAATAAAATATATGCAATGGCACTCCATCCAAATGATGCAAACGCATATTATAAATTTTATAATTAGGTGGAGCATGTAACACCATGGCTCAAGAAAATTGATCATGGTTTCAACATAGGTTCTAATCTTCCTTGTTTTTAACTTTCTATCATTCCCGTTTTTTTCTTTTGAATCTTTTAAGAAAGTTAAAATAGTATTACGTTATGCCATTTGAAGTACATCCTATATTTTATTTTTCCCTTTATAGTCTTATGTTGTACCATTTGAAGTATTGCGTCTTAAAATCCTTTTCATACGCACCTGCAAAATTGGGACAACTAAAATCTCTGTTCTAAAAATCGGCCTAGGCGGGGGCCTGGCGCCGCGCCTAAGGCCAAATCGGTGAAAAAAGGGGCTAGGCGGGGCCTAGGCGGATTTTTTTTTTAAATTACTACAAAAACCAAATTTTAATATATTTATTTTTCTAATGATTTACCATATTCTTAATGCAAGTTGTAGCATATCAAATCACAACAAGAAGTGAACAAGATTAAGTCAAAATGGATAATTTTATTATAGTTGTAATCTTTTGAACTTGTACCAACTTGAAATTCTATAAATGATGATACATTTGTAATATTTAGTTTAATTCAATATAATTCTTAAATTTATGTTTAGTTTAGTTTCTTAAGTTTTAATATTGAATTGAATTCTTAAAATTTTAAATTTTATTATTTAATACCAATTTTGTTTATGAATAAAACTAATGCGTCAAAGATATGTTAGTCATACTTAGTATATGGTATTTGTCATTTTCTTTAAGTCCTCAATTTTGAAAATTACACAAATTAAAATAATTTCATAATTAATAGTATCAAATGTCTCATTCAATAAACTTCACACTAATTTTTAAAAATAACATTTATTTAAATTTTTGAGAGAGAAGAAGTACGATATAATTATATATATGAAGATATCAAGATACTTATTACTAGTTACTACTTATTAGTAACATTAATTCTATAATTTAATTATTTCAAACAATGGATATATATCTTACTATTTAAGTGCAATTACTACTAATTCTATAATTTAATTATTATCTTTATTATAGATTATTTTGCTTTATATTATTGTTTTGTTAGATTAATGTAAGACAAAATATTAAAATTGTCTTAAAATAAAAAATCCCGCCTAGGCCCTCTGGCCGTCCGCCTCCCGCCTAGCGCCTTTTAGAACATTGACTAAAATGGAAGTGTTGAAGTTTCAGCCTTTCAGGACAGCTTCTTTCTTGTTGGCTTTTGCCATTCTGGCAAGATCTGGAGTCTTGTTTTTAAGGGAATCATCATTTGTGCACCTCCTGCATTTTTTGTTTAAGCTGTTCACACACTTTCTCTGTGACCATCTTTAAATTCATCTTAATCTCATGGCACTTTTAAATTATAAAAGATTAAATGTGCAATTGTAGTATCTAGGCTATATTTAAGTTGAACTGATGGATATGCTGTATCTAGGTCATATGAAATACAATTGTGACGGCTGTTATCTTAAAATGCTATGCTCCAAAAAGTTACTTTTCTTTGATGGAATATTGGTGTTGCTAGATGATATATATCGTTTCTGTTGAGTGTATAAATGATGCAACGGAAGTGGCACAAATCGATATTGGTTGGTCCTCTAGAGTTGGCTAATGTTGGTTGAAGAGGTATGGTAGTTAAGGGGATCTGGCAGTTTGCTGCATTTTTAGATAGGGTGGAAGTATGTTGAGTGTCTTCTGCCACAAAAAAGAATAGTTATACAAGCATTGGATAGGACCATGCTACTGTGGGTTTGTTGAGACATTCATTGTGTTCATAGCATCCTGATCAACTTCTGTATCCTTTTCTATTCTTCACACTTGTTCTCTGTGTTACTTTGTAGTCGTGGCGATGTTGAGTTTCATATTTCATTACTCACCTGGAAAGCTGCTGTTTGCACCTTATATGGCTTAGTTTAGGAAAATGAACTATTTCTGATTTTTTTTGAAAAGTAAAAAAAACTATTTCTGATTCATGTTGACGACAGTAAGTAAAAGAAATCAAAACTGTTCTCAGTAATATCGCGTTGTTGTACTTTTGGTCATGCATTGAAGTTGTTGGTCATAGTGGCCTTTGAAATATTTAGAATGCCTTAGTTGTTGGTGATACAATCATGTAAGACTATTCTGTCATATATTTGACCGAGTGTTTAGTGTTATTCACTGCCTTTGTGAATCACATGACATGTGAGGTTAAAAGCTCTTACCTTTGTTTAAATATACTCTTACCTTTGTTGTTTCATCAGTATAAAATTATAAATTCTTAAGTTGTTCATCTGTTGAGGGGTTACCTATTTTCTCTTGCAATGACGCACACAGCTGGAATCACGGGATTGAGTTTTGAATCATTCAAAGACAATTGGAGCTCAGATTATCAACCAACCAACAATGCTGGTATTCCTGATCCTGATGGAAAAATAGACTGGAATTTCAAGTAAGTGATGAACTTTATCTGAGATATTTACATCTTTCCTTTTGTACTTTTTCTTTGTATCTTCCTTATACTTTGGATTTTATCATTGACAAAGGACATCCCATTAATAATCTGGTCTTTCTCACCCATTATTCTCCTTTTGGAAATATAGATCTTCAGTCTCATTAAACTTTTGGCATTCTTAAATTATTTGGTTAGTAAATGTGTAATGTCATGGCATATCGTACGTCATCTTAATCTTTTCACCTACATGTCAATGTGCCATTCTTCTAAGTCTATTCCCTTGCTCATGCTTCCAGTCAAAACATCCTTGAACAATATACCTAACTGAGAATGTTCTAGAAGTTTTCACTTTGTGCATTTATGAGGAGAGAAGTTAGATTTGCTTACTCTATTTTTTGGTCAAGATTCACTCTCCTAGCGCATTTAGCATAAGAGCTAGTTAGAGCCATAGGCATGACATTTGGCATCTGGATTTGACGGGGGATATTGATGGTTTGAAATGGGGGAATGTAGCTCCACTCTTCATCAAGTATATAGAAAACTAGTTTTTGGTATCTAGTTGCTTAGTTCTTGACCATTGTTTTTAACTGATAATTTGATTATGTATTTTGTTCAAATATGTTGTTTCTTCACAACCACTGATTTTCTTTTCATGGCTTCTCTGACTACTATAATCTATTTTAGTGCATTGGTAGGTCTCTTTTTCCCTGCTGTAACGGGGATTATGGCAGGTTCCAATCGCTCCTCTTCGCTTAAAGACACTCAACGTTCTATTCCGGTTGGAACATTGGCTGCAACTCTAACTACCACTGCATTATATTTATTTTCGGTGTTTTTGTTTGGGGCTCTCACAACTAGAGAGAAGCTATACACAGACAGGTATTTTTTTGAGTTAATTCTCATGAATGCAGAAACAGCTAGTTCTTTAATAAAGTTTTTTTATAATTAATTACTGCATGGATTCGCCTACCCCCTTCTTTGGGTAGTGAATTTTTTATGTCATGTCAACAGTTCTCAAGCGTACTTGATTATCATAGGATGTATAGTTTACTTTACTAACCAGTTAACCCATAAATTTAAGTAGCTTAGTTGCGTGCGTGAACCCGGTCTTATATCTGTTGTTGAAATATAATGCTAATTCTGACAATGCTCCCAAACAAAACTGATTTCATTGGTCCTAATACTTACAATGGGTGACAATTCCCACCCAATATTACTCGGTGATTAGGTCCTTGGATTCCTTTTTATCTTGAGATAATTTGGTTATGTTTGATTATTCCTTCAAAGAGTAATATCACCCAATAATTATTTAATGGTATGCATTTATACTCTAACATGATCTATTTTCCTTGAATAATTTAGTGTCATTGTCAGTGACTTACTGGATTTGTAAACAAATTCAAAACATAATTCGGAAACTTCAACCCTTTGAAATTTGAATGAAATGGTTTCATGGTTTGAGTATTTGACCTGCCACAACATGTTTCTGCCAATGCTTGAATTCATGCGTTAACTTTGATGTTGTTTCTTCCGTGAAGTAACAACAGAATTTGTTGGTTCTGCAAGGCAAATGTAGGCTGTGTTTAGATATTAACCTTTTAGGAGCAGGTCAGTATTCTTTTAATCTTTATGTTCATGATGTATTTCTTGTTAATTTGGACTTCTTATACATCCGTTTGGCTTCCAGTTTCTTGATGCCGTCGATGGTTATATAACCTCTAAACCTTTGGGCTATCACTTCTAGTTTCCTGCCTTTTATTTTAGGGAAGAAATATTTATTTGTTTTCATTTTTATATGTGAGAACATTAGGGTTTGATATGGAATATCGATGGTTTGATAGATATATCAGTTCTGTTCCATCCTTCCAAGAGCTAAATAACATGGTTTCATTGCACTGATCAACTTCATTATTGGAAATATAATTGAACTAATTATGCAGGTTGCTTACAGCTACTGTTGCTTGGCCTTTACCTTCACTCATATATGTTGGAATTATCCTTTCAACCTTAGGGGCAGCTCTTCAGAGTCTGACAGGTGCCCCACGTCTGCTTGCAGCTATCGCTAATGACGACATTCTACCTGTTCTTAACTACTTCAAGGTTGAAGAAGGGGATGAACCTCACATTGCTACACTCTTTACCGCGTTCATCTGTATGGGGTGTGTCGTTATTGGAAATCTGGATCTTATCTCACCAACCACAACTATGTTTTACCTTCTGTGTTATGCGGGAGTGAATTTATCCTGCTTCCTTCTGGATCTTTTAGATGCTCCCAGCTGGCGTCCTCGGTGGAAATTTCACCACTGGAGCCTCTCACTACTTGGAGCATCACTTTGTATAGGTTTGGCTCCTTGTCATATATTCAGCTTGTAGTTCTACTTGTGCATTTCTTCCTAATTTGATTAAAAAGTAAAATCCAAGAATCGTGGTAGTGCGTTGATACTTGATTATACACTTTGTTAATCATAGTAGTGCGTTGATACTTGATTCCTTATAAAACTATGAGATCCACAATGTTCCCATCAGTTAGTAAACAGGAACATATATAGATATCTTTATAGGAGTTTTAGATAAAAAAAAAACTTGTATGAATATAAATGAAAACTATGTCAGCATTCTAGGCACTCGAGAGTTTTTTTTTTAATACTATCATCTTATTTTTTAGATCACACAGTCGGGCACAATAATTTTGATGACTTCTCTCCCCTTCCCTTCTCCACTTTTTTTGTGTGTAATACTTCTGACTTTTCTTTATTTAATCATTTTTTCTGATTAAAAGAAGATTTTTTATTCCTAACAACAAAGCTTATTTTGCATGTCAACATTAAAATATTTCGGTATTTCTAGGTTTGTCTTGTGTCGGTTGCATGTCTGAAAGTCATCTTAATTTTTCGAGCATGGACTGTTGGAGAATGTAGAATTGTTGGTCTACAATGTGTTTATGACACATATCTAACTCCTCGAAAGTGTTTCTACTTCTTAGAGGCCCCTTTCTCTCATGCATTATCTCTCTCCCTCAACCACGCTGATTTTGATATAATACATTTTTTTTTGGATTTGCTCCCTCCATTACACCTTTTCTTCAATTCCATCCAATACACCAATTATTTGATCTTAATAATTTTGTTAGTAATGATCAATGTTAATAGATAGTTGATGATATTAAGATCAATCCTACGAAAAATTAGAATCACAAAAAATATTTTCACCGTTAAAAGTTTAAAAGAATATTCGTCCATTAAAATTTTGATGAAAAATCCACGTTCATCAAATGGTAAAAAAATGTCGGATTATTTTTATTTTTGAAACAATTATGCTATTCAATATAATAAATTAGTTGACTGGTATCAATTTCAATTACACTATTCACAACTATAAAAAATATGGTGTATTGGATGAAATTGGAGGGAATGTGGAATGGAGGGGATCCAAATCCATTTTTTTTAGTTCTGATAGGACCTTCATTTACCAGGTGGAAAATTTTGTTTCCTTAAAACAAAAAAGTTTCATTTTTCTAAACTAATAGTTGTAAGTTTTAGGGTGTAGTCAAATTTTTCTGGTACATTACGTAACATGTCAAGTCTTTTCATAATCAAGTTGTATGGATGCCATCGACTCTTGGACCATTCACTGTGTATGTGAGTATATTTGTGTGTTTTGGTATTTGTGCTTTTGGGCAGTATTTACCTGCTGATTCTTCTCTTACAGTGATTATGTTCTTGATCTCGTGGTCGTTCACTGTGGTGTCTCTGGCGCTAGCAAGCCTCGTATATTATTATGTGAGCATCAAAGGTAAAGCTGGGGACTGGGGTGATGGTTTCAAAAGTGCATATTTTCAACTAGCACTTCGAAGTCTTCGATCTTTAGGAGGTGTGTATGCTTATCTTTAAAAGTATCAATTCACTTGATTATTTGGGAAATAATTAACAACTTTTTGTAGTGCTTATTTCTTTTTCTTTCCCCTTAATAGATAGTCTCTTTCTTATATCCAAATTAGGTTTGATCTTGAATTTGTAAAATATCTTATCTTGCATTTTTTGGGCTTGCATATGGTTATGGTAAATGTTAGTTGATGTAGGACAAGATGAACGGAAGGAACGGAGGAGATTAAAAGAAGATAATTAGGCTAAAAATCCACAAACACAAGGCATAATTCAATAATAAATAAATCCTCACTAATAGATAAATAATTACATTAATAATGTTGCATTAAATATAATAAGACCTCCAAATAATAAACATAAAAAGTCTTTGTTTTGCTCTTGACTTGTCGTCCCCATCAGCAAAGCTTAATTCAATAATCAACAATGCTACTATCGCATAAAAAAGGGTCACATCATGTTCACATACACACACACATGCATACTGTGGGGCCCCGCAGTATGCATATGTGTACGTGAGCATTATGTGACCCTTTTTATGTGATAGTAGTATTATTTTTCAACAACAATCAGTCATCCAATAAGGTGACGTCACTTTATATAGGGCAATAAGAAAACTCTAACCTTAAGAACCAATTAAAGTCCTATCAATCTTATTAAATATGGTGACAAAATCCTATGAAATTCTAATTAAAGCTCTAGAATATCCTACCTAATATATTTAAATGTAACAAAATTACATCACTTTTATTTGTAAAATAATAACATAATAAATTTAATAACAATCTTGAATAATTTCTTTGTCCCTTCCGGATCCCTAGTCACTAGGTTTTTTTAATGATTGACGTGTAGCATCTGGGTAATTGGATTAAACACATTTTGTACTGACAATTAACACCCATTAGAATTAAAGGACAATATGACTGTGAAACAAAGACAACAGTTAGAGAAAGGAAGAGGAAATAGTTACATGCTTTTGATAGAAAAATGGGTTTGAGAATTTTCGGTATATTCACAAATTGAAGTCATGGACATGCTGATTTCTATAGATCTCACTCCCCCTTTTCCTCTTTACCTCTCTTCTCAAGGAATGCATGCTTGCACCTAAGTATTATAATGTGTGGGATGTCTTCTAAGTTCTAACTATTTTCAATGCAGCTAACCAAGTTCACCCAAAGAACTGGTACCCTATTCCCCTAATATTTTGCCGACCATGGGGAAAGCTACCAGAAAATGTACCCTGCCATCCAAAGCTTGCTGACTTTGCCAACTTCATGAAGAAGAAAGGCAGGGGAATGTCCATCTTTGCCTCTATCCTTGATGGAGACTATCATGAATGTGCGGAAGATGCAAAGATTGCCTGCAAGCAACTTAGTACCTATATTGAGTATAAGCGCTGTGAAGGTGTTGCAGAGATTATTGTAGCCCCCAACATGTCTGATGGCTTCCGAGGCATTGTGCAGACAATGGGACTCGGGAATCTGAAGCCTAATATTGTGGTGATGAGGTATCCTGAAATTTGGCGGCGTGAAAATTTGACTGAAATTCCAGCCACTTTTGTTGGAATAATCAATGACTGCATTGTTGCAAATAAGGCAGTCGTTATTGTCAAGGGCCTTGATGAATGGCCAAATGAGTATCAGAGACAATATGGTACAATTGATTTATATTGGATTGTGAGAGATGGGGGTCTCATGCTTCTCCTCTCCCAGCTCCTCCTTACCAAAGAGAGCTTTGAGAGCTGTAAGATTCGGGTGTTCTGCATTGCCGAGGAGGATTCTGATGCGGAGGAGCTCAAGGCTGACGTGAAGAAATTTCTATATGATCTTCGGATGCAAGCTGAAGTGATTGTTATATCGATGAAGTCATGGGATGTCCAAGCAGATGGTGAATCAAAGCAGGATGAATCTGTGGAGGCATTCACTGCTGCTCAGAGAAGGATTGCTAGTTACTTAACGGAGATGAGAGACAAAGCTGAGAAGGATGGGACAACACTAATGGCTGATGGGAAGCCTGTGGTGGTGTACGAACAGCAGGTAGAAAAATTCCTTTACACAACTCTCAAGTTGAACTCGACGATTCTGAGACATTCAAGAATGGCTGCAGTGGTACTTGTGAGTCTACCGCCGCCTCCTACCAACCACCCAGCATACTTCTACATGGAGTATATGGATTTATTGGTTGAAAATGCTCCTAGGCTCTTAATAGTGAGAGGATATCGTAGAGATGTTGTCACTCTGTTCACATAGTTGCTTATCCTTTTTCTTTTCTTTGTAGTTTGAATGTTAGATTTCATTCTTTTACACGTCATAGGAATTCTTTTTGTTACAAATACCTTTCTTCTCCCCAAAAGTGTTTTTTTTTTTCTGGTTATACACCTGGGTTGTGACCTATAGTTAGAGCAAATTGACATCCCTTGTTTCTTTTTATTCAGTCTGTAATACGAACGGGAGAGCAAATTCTTTTCTTAATATTAGCACTATGGCAATTAGTTCTTCATTTTGTTCAATTCCTTTTACTGTCGCGACTTATCCTTGATTGCATATACTGTGATATCAAATGAAGCCAATTACTAAGATTGCTATAATCTATATCTAATGTTGACACTGACATTGTATCTGCAGTTCACCTTATGTTCTCTTATCAACATATCTTGTTCTTCCTCCTATGAACAGAATATGTCTAAATTTTGGAAATGAGACTCTTTTAGTGGAACGGAGGTAGTACCATCAAAAGAGATGAACAAAAAAATTGACAACTGAACATGTAATGTTAACTTGAGAAGGCAAGCACATTTACCTGAGAATTCTGCATGGAAAACTATAGATAACATTTGGCTTATTAAGAATTCTCTATGCTATATCATTCTATTTATCCTGATTCTCATGTCACATTCAAACATCAAGCCAAAAGATAATAACAATTACCTCAATTAATTCTCAGAATCTACTTCACCACAACAATCTGGGAAAAGCAGTTGAGCTATGAATTTAAATTTATAAAGAAGGAAAAAAAATGGATGAATTATATACAGGTGTGAAAAAGGCGCCTCGAGTATAGGAAAGTATCGAACACTACCTAGGGGAAAACAAAGTAGATGCATCGGATACAGAGAACTGAGGTGGCATGCCAAAATCTGGTTCAAGTTGTGTTCTTCGTGTGAAAAAATCAGGCTGTTTATGCTGAGGCATTTCAATTTCACTACTCAGCATCAAAATCACTAATGACATGCTTGGTCTGTCTTCAGGATATGGTTGAACACAATAACCCGATTTGGATTGCTCGAAACACTTCAGATGGATTACATGATTCCACAATTGCCTCGTCAATTAGTTCCCAAAACTTGTCATCTTTATAAAGTCTCCATGCCTATACGGTAATTGGATATCATCATTTTACATATAGTAGTTGCTAAACCATAAAATAGAAAAAAAAAACATTAAGAAGCAGGATTAATTATCAAAGCTAACATGAGCCAAAAGGTTATGACTGAGATCTGGACGATAGAATCCTCTCATTTTTGTCCCGCTCACTATCTCTAGCACCAATACACCGAAGCTATAGACATCAGATTTAACTGAGAATATTCCATCAAGTGCATATTCTAGAGACATGTAACCACTATAGGATACACAAAAAAAAATAAGAAAAGAAAAACCAGATTCGCTTCAAGGCTATGGAAGAAGAAAGTTTGAGGTGCTGAAGAATTTCTTACAACGTGCCAGCCACTCGTGTTGTATTTGCTTCAGTTTCACTTCCGCCAAAAGTTCTAGCCATCCCAAAGTCTGAAATTCTTGGATTCATCTCGTAATCAAGTAAAACATTGCTGGCTTTGAGATCTCTATGAATGATTCTCAATCTAGAATCCTGGTGAAGATATAAAAGTCCTCTGGCGATGCCATTTATGATGTTGTAGCGCTTTGGCCAATCCAACAACTGGCTTAGTTCTTTGCCTGTTCAATTTGTAACTCAAGTTAATTATTGATGCTATCTATATATAATCCCCAAGAAAAGTAACTTGGTCATACAGATATAGTATTTCAGTCCATCAAAAATATATATAAAAAGTGTCAAAATTTCGAGGATAGTCATACCAAAAATGAAAGAGTCTAAACTGTTGTTGGGCATGTATTCATATATCAACAACATTTCCCCTTCCCCAATGCAGAAACCTAGAAACCTCACAAGATTTCGATGTTGAAGTTTGGCTATACATGAAACTTCGTTCTTGAACTCATCTACACCTTGTCTCGAAGTCTTTGAGAGCCTCTTCACTGCTATTTCTTGCCCCTCTTTCAAGATGCCCTGCAACCAACCATTGGTATAGTTCCATATTCAGCTCTGAGATGTGGGCACATTTGTTCCATTATAATATTTTTGATAAGAAAAACAAATTTGTTCCTTTCTATATTCTAATGCATTTATGATAATACTCTATATTGAACTTAACTCAAAGCAATTAATCAAGATTGTTGTTAACTTTCTAGAAAATTTTAAAATATTACGATTGCAGTAAGAATGCAAGATTTTGTTTTCCTCCTTGGAAATAGGTGTCACATGTTCTGTCCAGTACTAAATACCTCTTCTTTCAGATACATTATACACACCAACATGTTATGTTGGAATTCTGAGGTAGAAATCTCTCTGTAAGCAGTTCTGATCGAACTCGCGAACGAGTAATATGATTAGTTCAGTGCTCTAAATTGAAAACTGTTGGATAAAAATTAGTAATTAATAACTATCTCGGTGCCATGTGGTTGTAACATATTTTTTGCCTTGAATGAAACATGTTGACAAGTTTCTGCACGGAAGGGTATCAATATAATTAGTACCTTGTAGACAGGTCCAAAGCCACCCTCCCCAAGCTTATTGTTTTGGGAGAAGTTATTGGTGCCATTTGCTATTGTTGGGAAGTCGAATAACGGTAACTCCAAATCTTCCCTCTTTCCATTTGAGGCATCACTCTCTGGATTGAGTGTATATATTCCTGCAAAATGTGAAATGAGAAATGAGAAGCACATATTGTGTAGAAATAAAACATACTTTTAAATTTCTTTATCAGCTGCCACTTCCTTCTTCGTGAAGCTCGTAAGGCATATAATGAGTATGGCAGGAAAAATACCTCCTTTCCTCGGCTTTTTCTTCTTGAATACATGTAAAATAAATAGGTCAAGCAGTACAGTTAGAACAGCTGATATAACAATGACTATTATCCTCACTTTCCTCTTCGCTTTTGAGCTTCTATTTGCCTCTTTGCAGCCAAAGTATTAACCAAATTGTAAAACATCAAACCTCAGAACAGGAGAAAGACATTTGAAGGAAAAAAAGGGTAAAATCACTGAAAAGTAGTGTTACCTAATTCTGAGGCAGCTACTCTTACATAAAGATCTTGCACATCTTCCCTGTAGTCTCTGATATCAAGCAAGTCATCAAGCCATATCATGCACCCAACACCACCTTCTCTGATATCTATATTTGCGTAAGCTGAACAAGAGCAGTTTTTCAAGCACGTACTCTTACATTCCTCGAGGTCCATGCTCTGATTAAACCATGAGCGTCTTGTGTCTGGCAATTTCAGACCCAAATACTTCATAAATCCGTCTCCATTCCCACAGCCCAATTGAGTTTTTCGGGCACAGCCATTAGACCAATTCCCCAATTTCCATGTTTTTGGAAATTTTGGTTCAAAACCTTTCAAACACCCACAAGCATCATTTCCTACTCGAGATTTGGTAATATCACAATTACCATATGCCCCACATAATGAATACTGGTCACATTCATCCCTCTTCGTAGTCAGTAAATTTTCCCAACTTTGGGTTTGATCAATCCATGAGAGAACTTGTATATTGCCATCCAGGTTCATTAACCCTCTCACAACAACTGAACTACTGCTAAGTTGATATTGGTAATAGATTTCCTTCTGATCAACAACAAAACTAGTTATAAAAGATGGTAGCGCTATAGAGAAAGCAGTGCCACTGAACTTAATACCATCCCATGGTCCAAATCTGAATTGTACAATTGAACCTTTCCAAACAAGAGGCTGTGGATATCCATTAAGGCTGAGCCGAATTGTATAATTACCTAGAGAAGGATCATTGGCACTTTTCCAGGACGTGAGGTACCTGTCGACACCCTTTACCAAGTCCCATCCGAGCTTCATGCCTGGTAAAAGATGATCCCCAGGATGATCAAAACTTTGCCAGAGGAAATTTGTTGGATCACTGTTATTTGCATACCTGATAACAAGATTTCCTGTATCTAGTAGTTGTGCCACAGAGTTCATAGTCGATCTTGATGAATTCGATGACCAAATTAAGTTCTTTGTACCATCCATAAGTACTAAAACTCCCCTGCCATCAACCTTTAACACCCCTGAAGTATCAACTAGTGGAGTGTCTCTGTTAGCAACCCATACAACTGTCTCATTTGATATATTCTTGTACCATATACCCAAGAATCGATTATTGGAGCTACCGGGGCTGAAAAAATCCCAGTTCGAAAACTCCACCAGCTGATTCAATGGCGACATTGCCATCATCTCTAATGGTTTGATTTGCAGCTATGGTGTCTTCTGCAATGGATTTAGTTATCAAGATTAATGAGAATATCAAGGTGCAGCAGAAGTAAATAATTTTAGTGGCTTCCATTATCAGTGCATTGGGATTGCTCTTTGGACCATAATGTATTTTATAGTTTCAAAGACTTGATACTTAATTTTGTGAATAACATCTGTCACCAATCTTCACACTCTTACAAATCTTGAATTTATACAGAGTGGATTGTTGACTTTATGAAATAACAATTCCATTATCAGTGCATTCAATTTTCAACTAAATTATAATTCTACCCAAATGAAATACTCCATAATTTACAATAAATTCTACACCCAAATAATTATATATTGCATAGTTTTAGTGAGAGAGAAAGAGACGGGTTGAGGAACCTGGATCAGCTACATCTCCGGCGTGGATTCTGGACTTACATTTTAATTTAGAGTGATGCTACTAAACACGTGACTAAATTATTTTAAAATATTTTATTATATCTGATGCAGATGTTTTGTATAAATATAGTAATATTTAATGCTTTTGTTTGTTGTGTAGTTGTGCATGTGTCAAGCGGTCAATTTTATATATTTTTTATTTTCAATCCACACAACTCTATATTGATCAACAAATTGTTTTAATGTAGTTTTCGCCACATACAATATAAAAATCATTTTAAAATTATTTGATTGGCATTTTGGAGTATGCCACATCAACAGTTGATCAATTGAGTTCTTTATAAAACATATATATATATATATATATATATTTATATATATATATAGATATCTGAGAGAAAGAACCTGGATCTTCCGGTGTGGATTCTGGACCATTTTTATTTATTTGCACCTTCCACGGTTCCACTTATTTGTTTACTAAATCAATTTTATTATTTCCATCATCTTTTTAGTTGGGTTACTGGATAAGCCCGACTCATTTAGAGTTAACAATTAATTATCATTTTTAGTTTTTACAATATAAAAGTTAAACTAGTCATGTTTATATTTAACACTGGTAACTTTTATTTTATTGTGTTATGACTCATGATCTATCTATTCAGAAGCAGAATTAGCAAGAGGCTCACAACACAGCATTGGTTCCCCTTGGTTTTTTTTTTTCCTTGTATATAAATTTTCAGAACTAAAACATTTCAATTTGACTGAAATAACATGTATATTTGATACTTTATAGAAGAGCTAAAACATTCAAATCTGACTGGAAATAACAAGTATTTTTGATACTTGGTAGCATAGGTAAGTTTCTCATCCTCCTATATATAAGTTCCTAGAACTAAAACCTTCCAATTTGACCAAAGTAACAAGCATTTTTGGTATTGGCAAAAGGCCAACATTCTATACACTTGCCAATTTTGAAATCTAATTAATGAAGGCTACAGAAGCTATTGCATGTCTCATCCACCATCCACAATTATTCAAAGGGGAAGTTGCACATATTCAGTCAATTAAGCAGATCTAACAAACCAACAGAAGATAGTTGAGAATATGCATTTATAATTAAGAGTCAAGTTGGGCAGCATCATTAAAGCTCACATGAATTAAACTAACTAATCAATTACTATATATAACTCTAAAGTCAACTCGAAATCCAGATGGTTATACATATACATATAAATTTAAGGCTGCACAATGCAAACATCATATTATATAATTTGAGACAAACTCCGGAAGCCATGGAACATGCATGTCCACCATGAAAGGCTGAAGGTATTCTTGGAATCTCGAGAATCACTAAGAAAAGGTAGCTTCAAACTAAGCAATCAAAGCAACTGAGAGGCGACAAGCAAACAAAGAGTAATGAAGGAAAGCGTAGAGAGAAAATGAAAGAAAGCAGTGAGTCCTGCGAGAAAATGTTGCAATTTTTGGTGCGAGTAGACACAATTATCCCGTATATAATAAGATGCTATGTTGCTGGTGTTATTGGTCAAGCCCCCGGTAGGTCTGGAGCCGTAAGTTTTCAAAAGATAGAGAAACTGATCAGCCTCTGATCAACGTTTGAGTGAACCACATAAATTTTGTCTTCTTTCGTTTTTCTCTTTGCTATTGTTTCCGCTGCATTGTTATTCTCTAATAATAGCGATCACCTTCAAATATTCTCTGTTAGATGCTAATTTTTTGTTTTTCTTGAATCAGCTGCCACAATGTGAACTCTTCTTGTCAAATAATTCTGGCCAAATGAGCCGGTATTATGCTTCTTTCAATTTCATTTTCCACTCTTTTTATGATAATCTATATAGCAACAATCATAATATCCAGGCATCAAATACACCTCAAATATCAACAATTAACTTCAACTATCTAGGGCCAAAATATGTAATAGAGAATTTATTGGATAAAGATAATTCATGCTGATTGCTAGACGAAGAATCTGATTCAAGCTGTATCCTCTCAGTGAAAAACCCGGGTTGTTTAGGCTCAGGGAGCTTGATTTCACTACTCAGCATCAAAACCACTAATGACATGTTTGGCCTATCTTCTGGATGTGGTTGCACACACAATAATCCGATTTGAATTGCCCTAAACACTTTCGACGGATTACATGACTCCAAGATCTCCCTAACAATTAGTTCCACAAGCTTTTCCTCTTTATATAGTCTCCAAGCCTATGCAAAAATTGGACATCATTTATTAGTATTTGTTTAAATATGAAATGAAGACATTAGGACATACTTATTATTTTTGAGAATAAATTCTATAAGGATGGCCAATAAACTTGTGATTTTACACCATCCGATCAAAACTTTCCAACTCTGTATTTTGAAAAAAAATAAAGAAAGTTTGATTGTGTTAATAGTAATTAAATCGATTTTACCATTGTAAAAGATATAAGATAATTTGTTAACACAATCAAAACTACTCTAAAATGAAGAGTTATCAGATTCCTATTGGATGATGTAAGACCACTAATTTACTGGCAGTCCGTATAGAATTGATTCTAATTATTTCTTGAGCTTACATGACCAAGAAGGTTAAGGCTAGGATCTGATTGATAGAACCCTCTCATTTTCTTTCCACTTATTATCTCTAGAACTAATACACCAAAGCTATAGACATCAGATTTAACTGAGAATATCCCATCAAGTGCATACTCAGGCGACATGTAACCACTGCACGATAATTTTTAGACAAAAAGATTAGCTTTAAAGAAATGAAAGTTGAAAGTAAGTTTGAAGTGTTGTAGATGTTCTTACAATGTCCCAACCACTCTTGTTGTATTTGTTTCCCTTTCACTTCCTGCAAAGCTTCTAGCCATTCCAAAATCCGAAATTCTTGGATTCATCTCATGATCAAGTAAAATATTGCTTGCTTTGAGATCTCTATGAATGATTCTTAGTCGAGAGTCCTGGTGAAGATAGAGTATCCCCCTAGCAATGCCATTAATAATGTTGTAGCGTTGTGGCCAGTGCAATGACTTGCTTAGTTCTTTGTCTGCCAAATATTTCAATGATGTTAATCTATGCTGCTATACTTTTGAATTGTGTTCATTGAATAATAGCTTAGGAATGTAAGTTTATTACACTAGTATTGCATTTTAGACAATCAAAATTGAAAAAATGTATGTCATACCGAAAATTATGGAATCTAAACTTTTGTTGGACATGTATTCGTAAATCAACAACATTTCCCCTTCCTCAATGCAGAATCCAAGAAGCCTCGTAAGGTTGCGATGCTGAAGTTTGGCTATACATGAAACTTCATTCTTAAGCTCATCTAGTCCTTGTCTCGAATCCTTTGACAGCTTCTTCACAGCTATTTCTTGCCCTTCTTCCAAGATTCCCTGAAAACCGTCATCACGATAGTTTCATGTTCTATTTCGTAAAGTATTCCATTATCTTTCTCATGATACTATATACGTTTATATGATTCTACACAAATGTATTATGCATAACATAAATTACCTTATAGACAGGTCCAAAACCGCCCTCTCCAAGCTTATTGGTTTGGGAGAAGTTATTGGTGGCGCTAACGACTGTTATTAGGTCAAATAATGGTAACTCCAAATCTTTCCTTTCATTTTCATTGTTAGTACCACTTTCAGGTTTGATTGTTAATGTTCCTGCCAAAGTGAGAAGTGAAAGGCATATAATGAACAAAGTGAACATATTTTATGATCAAATGTACTAAAGTGAGAAAGAACCCCTCTTCTTTTTGGAAGTTTTTTCCCAAAAACAAGCTTGCTAAAATAATATTGTGGTCCCTTTTAACTACCACAATCTCTTTTGGTTTTTTAACTTTCAACTTCAATGTTGTGAAGTTGATTGTTAGTGAGGCATTAAATAGGTAGATAGACAAAATACCTTTTCTCCTGAGCTTTCTCTTCTTGAATACATGTCTTATAATTAAAAGTAGTATTGCTAGTAATACTGATAAGACAATCAAAACGATCTTCACTAGCCTCTTCGCGCTTGAGCTCCTACTTGCCTCTGCAAATAAATTTTAGACCATATATTCAGAACAGAAAACAAATGAATTTGAAGTAGTTTTTTTTTTACTTTTCAAATAAAATTAAGTAGTCTTACCCAATTCTGAGGCAGAAACTTTTACATAAAGATCTAGCCCATTTCCGCTATAATCTCTTATATCAAGCAGGTCATCAAACCATAAAAAGCACCCAATTCCACCTTGTCTGATATCTATATATGCATAAGCTGTACAAGAGCAGTTCTTCAAGCACAAACTTTCACATCCCTCATGGTCCATGCTTTGATTGAACAATGAATGCCGTGTGTCTGGTAACTTCAGGCCTGAATACTTCACAAATCCATCTCCATTCCCACATTCCAATTGAGTCTTCCGGATACACCCATTAGACCAATCTCCAATCTTCCACTTTTCTGGAATTTTAGGCTTATACCCTTTCAAACACCCACATATACCATTTCCTAGTCGGGATTGTGTAATGTTACAACTACCATATCCCCCACATAATGCATAGTGCCCACAATCATCCTTTGGTGCAGTCAGATAAAGTTTCCAACCTTGAGTTTGATCAATCCACTTGAGAATTTGTATTTCTCCATTTGGAGTCAACATCATCCTCATAGGAAGAGAACCATTATCGACTTTAAAGTTGGAAAATATTTCTTTCGGATTGAAAACAAACTTCACTTCAAAGTTCGTCTCCGGTGTATCAAAAGACACACCACTAAACTGAATTCCATCCCATGGTCCAAACCTGAACTGCACATCTAAACCTTTCCACAAAAGCATTTGTGGATATCCATCAAGATTGATCCTTAACTTGTATTTCCCAGGAGAAGGATCATCTGCGCTTTTCCATGATATTAAATACCTATCCAGTCCCCTATTCAAGTCCCATCCAATCTTCATCTCTGACAGAACATTATCTGCAGGGTGATCAAAACTTTGCCAAAGAAAATTTTCAGGGCCAGTGTCATTTTCATGCCTGATAACAAGATTTCCATTATCTAATAGCTGAGTAACCGGGATCATCACAGATTTCGAGAAATTTGATGACCAAATTATGCTATCAGCACCATCCATGAGTACTAAAATCCCATTCCCATCAACCCTTAAAACCCCTGAAGTATCAGCAAGTGGAGTTTCTCTATTAGCAACCCATAAAACTGTCCTATTTGATATCTTCTTGTACCATATTCCCAAGTATCGATTCTTGGAACTACCCGGGCTGAAAAATCCCAATTCGAATACGCCATTAGCTGATTCAATGGTACTAATTCCATCTCTTATGGTTTGATTTGCATTTATTCTGTCCAGTGCATTGGAGTTGGCTATCGGTATAGAGAATATCAAAATGGAGCAAAACAAAATGAGGCCAATGCCTTCCATTGATCTGCTCATTGAGTTACTCTCCATGCCAAATATGTAATTCAGACTTTTTTGTATGGGTTTTCTTAAGGACTTCTGACTTAATTGGAAGAAAGAAGATGCATTTATTGATTCTTTGTAGGGGCATGACAGCAGCCATTAAAGACTTGACTGAATAATGGAGGTCTGCATCAACCCATATTAATTACACACCATTATTAGTATGCATCCTATTTTCTACATTATCAATCCAGTCATGAGATCATTAATTGCAAAAATTGTGTATGCCTTAAACTCTGGAACAGAATGTTGTATTTTTCATATAGAAATATTTTCTTTTTACAAGTTGATATTTTCATTTGTTTGGGGGTAAAAAAACATCAACATTTTCTTAAGAACATTGTTGATAAAAAGATGCTTAGCTATCTTAAATTTTTATAAGTATTTGCTATCTTCAACAAATAGGGCGAGATCGAGATCAAAAGGAAAAGCTTGGAATGGAAAAAACTGGAACAGAATTGATATGATCATATTAAATGGAGAGGGTTTTGGTAGGGTTTATGAATTCGAGATGGCAATGGGAGAAGTTGCATTCTACCAGTTTGTGCAATTGTCCCAATGGCTTCTGGAGTGCTCTCCTCAGGTACCTTGAATTTTTACTCCATAAAACCATTGATTCTGCTATTTTGAAAGTAATGTTTAAATCTCTGTTTGAAAGATCAGTGACTTTTCTTGCTTCCTAGCACAGTGAATTTTTCTAAATTTGGCTAGATTATTTAGAATCCAGATTTTTCTCTCTTTAATGGAAACTGCATTGCAGAAAATCTGCTACATGATAAGCATAACAGCTAAGTGCCTAAAAAATAGGATGAAGAAATGGTCATAATCCTAAAGAATAGCAACAAATCATTGTCATTAATTAAAGAAAGAAATTATTTTAAATCTATCAATCGATCAAATTTCTCTCCTTCACTTCCCTCAAAACGATGACTTCAGAACAAACTCAGTCGAAGAAACGAAAGCTTGATTGATGAGTTGTTCCCCGACTGAACTCAATGGGTCTGCTTAGCAGCAACGCTAGCCACCAACGCTCAGCTTGTGCTCAGAGAGTAACTTCGCTACACTTTAGAAAGCGGTCCAAATTTCATCACGACCCTATCCTCACGAGGGGAATTGGCTACTGGAGATCCAGTAACCGAAAGGTTCTTACCCAATGGAGAAATCCGCCATGTTATGGTCGCTACTTTACTATGAATTGGGTTCAATGCGCCGCCAAGCCGACATTGATGCTGAAATCACAGCGATCGTCCCCGTCACCGTTGATGTGTGCATGACTGCTCTTTACGCAAATCTTTTGGACCACACAAGACCAGGTATACACAAGCACCCAGTTACTCCAAAGACATCCAACTACCACTCCCATTTGCCCCTTGCAATCCAAGAAATGGGTGTATTCGAATCTTCGAGTCTGGTTGAAAATGTTGTCCTGATCCCGACATACCCGGAAGGAACCTATAGCACCAAGGCTGCGTTAATGCAAATTATCAAATTGCGACCTACCAGTCCTATGTACCAACCTACCCAGAGCTGAAGATTCCAATGAAATCCATTGACCGTCACCTCAAAGCAGGATTCCCCTGGGGGACATATAAAGTTGAAACTGTTCATAATACAACACTGCCTCCTTCACTATACACTGATTTTAATGCGCAACTTAGAATGCTGTTCATCTATCCAGCTGGACCCAATGAATATGGTGCCAACGAGATTGTCCAACATCCGAATAATCTGCCAAGCTATGGAATCCGTGCTAAAGAACTGAAACGTGGAATTAACGTCAGAGCTTCCGTCGCCCTCAGTCACACTCCCTCCGAATGGATACTGAGAAGGTATATCGACTGAAAAAGGCCCTGTCCTGTATGGTTTAAAACAAGCACCAAGGTCTTGGTATAGCAGAATTGGTATATTTCAGGAAGAGTTTGTCTTGGGCAGGAATCATTAATTTAGTTGAGGATCATCATAGATTTAAGAGCTGTTAGTGATGGCTGGATATTCTATGTTTGAATTAAAAATTAAAAAAAAATTATTGATAATTTTTCCATTTATATTTTTTTAGGCATTCCTGGCTGCTGGAACTGGATACACTCATCATCATTCAAATGTAAGATCGGAGGGAATGGATACTTTGATGTCAATTTAGCAGGAAAAAAGCAATTCATTTCAGTGGATTTTTTCCATTCCTCGGAGAAGAGATGTGGATAATCTATAAAAAGGATAATTAAGAATGTTTTCTTGATGAAGAATCTGATTCATGAGATAGGAGAATCCTCTTGGTAAAAGAAAATAGCTTGTTTAGGCTGAGACGGTTCAATTTCACTACTCAACATTAGAACCACAAATGAAATGCTTGATCTGTTTTAGGATATGGCTGCACACACAATAAACTGATTTGTATCGCTCAATTACACCTATCTTCCAATTTCTCCGGATCACGATCCCCTCCATTACACATTCTCCAATATCTCATATTAGTATCATTACACCTATCCTCCAATTTCTCCCAATACACATTTAGCCACACAAATATTATATATAGAACCACAAAAACAGTGATATTTACTTTTAAATGTATATTAAGAAAAATGGAGGATAGATATAATGGAAGGGATCCTATTTTGCGGTGACTCAAATATACTTTATGTGATGTCACCAGTGACAATATTATTAGGAAATTGATATTTTCATAACACTTTTTGATATTTTCACATGAAAAGTGTCGCTATAGATGTATAGCGACCGGAAAAATCGTTACTATAGAATCTATATCGATATCATTTTCTGTTGTGTAAATATCAATTTCCTATTATTATGATGATAATATTGTGTTCCTAAATATGATATTTTTGTTAACAAACATGTATTTAGGACAATTGAGTGAAATGTGTAATAAAGGAGAGTTTGGTATGAACATTTGTATAGGGGTGTAAACTCGGTGAACACCCTAACTCATATTCGACTCCTAATGCTCATATTCAATTCAATTCAAAAAAATTGAGCTCGAATTCGATAAAGGATTTCTAATATCACTCTGAACTTCGGATTATAATTAGGGAATTTCATAAATTTTTCGTTTACAAAGAGAGTTACTTGAACTTTCAAATTAGTTAAAATATGAACTATTTTAGTTAAAACTGAACCACTACATACTAAATTGATTACTAAACTAATGTTTATATATAAAAGTTTTTCACTTTTATTTATGTAAAGAAATTACAAAGAATGTAATATAAATTGATAATCAATTCATTAATTTATTTAAGTACAAGCTTACACAATTTTATAAATTATAAAAATTGATAAAATATTACATAATTGGCTTGCTAGTATAAATCAGACCAGTATTCAAATCCAAGAGCAGGTATCAAGTATGATTTGAGAAAAAATGAAATACTTGTACTCTAATATGAGCGAACACTGATATGCTCAAAAAACTCGTATTCAACTCGGATCAAATTCGAATTTGAGATTTGGATCATATTTTCGAGCCGATCTCGAGTCGAATACCAAACTACTCGACTCGACTTACACCCTTACATTTATCATAATACAACAATCTTAAACAAATTCAAGCTAATAAGGCTAATAGACGATAAACATTCAAACTGATAACATTGTAGTACAACATTATGCACTTTAGAATGGTAAGATTGCCTAGTCTATATATACACGGAAAGGATCAAGGGCTTACTCTTTGATCCTACATATACTACTGATACCCCTTTAGCGATGATGATGGGGCGACGGTTGATTCCAGATTCATAGTTTTGTTCGTCGCTATATGTTGTCTGTCGCTAAAAGCTAAGACAACGGTTCTCTGATATAGCGACGAACCGAACCGTCACCCTGTCCGTTGCTAAATGGGGTGAGCTATGAGCATGGTATGTAAAATAAAAGGGAGTTAGGATTTGAAATGATATATATATATATATATATATATATATTAGTGAAAAGTTTCCATTCTTGAAAAGTAAAGATATACTATCTAGGGGCAAAAAATGTGACACTTAACTGATCATTGGATAAAGATTTTGAAGAATTTGATTCTTGCAGGTTCCTCTCAGTGTAAAAACCAGGTTGTTTAGGTTGAGGAAGTTCTGTTTCACTACTCAGCATCTGAACTACAAATGACATGTTTGGTCTGTCTCTTGGATATGGTTGAACACAAAGTAGCCCGATATGGATAGCCCGAAGCAGTTCAGATTGTTTACATGATTCCACAATTCCCCCATCAATTAGTTCCAAGAACTTGCCCTCCTTGTATAGTTTCCATACCTATATATGCAATTAAATGCCATTTAATTAGCACAAAAAAAAAAGAAATCAATTTTTTCAGTAATTTATCCATAAAAGGATTACATTAGGAAGCATTATTATTGGAACTTACATAACCAAGAAGGTTAAGGTTTTGATCTGGACAATAGAAACAACTGATTTTCTTTCCAGTTACTATCTCTAGCACTACTACACCGAAGCTATAGACATCAGATTTAACAGAGAATAGTCCATCAATCGCGTACTCAGGGGACATGTAGCCACTGCAGAAAATTAAGTAAAGAAATTATTAGTTGACGGGGAATTGAAGTAGAAAGCTTGAAGTGTTGTAGAAATTCTTACTATGTTCCAACAACTTTTCTTGTATTTACTACAATTTCAGTTGCTCCAAAACTTCTGGCCATTCCAAAGTCTGAAATTCTTGGATTCATCTCCCAGTCGAGTAAAATGTTGCTGGCTTTGAGATCTCTGTGAATGATTCTCAGTCTCGAGTCTTGGTGAAGATATAGAAGCCCTCTAGCTATGCCATTTATAATGTTGTAGCGCTTTGGCCAATCCAATGACTTGCTAAGCTCTTTGTCTGTCCAATTTTTTCATTTAGGTTAATCAATGCAGCACTATATTTGGATTGCTTTCATTGAACAAGTGTTTTAATAAATTATCTTGATTAAATTAGTATAGCAATGCATATCAGTTTTAATATATAAGAAAAATACTATACCGAAAATGAAGGAATCTAAACTTTTGTTGGACATGTATTCATATATCAACAACATTTCCCCTTCCTCAATGCAGCATCCTAGAAGCTTCACAAGATTTCGATGTTGAAGTTTGGCTATACACGAAACTTCATTCTTGAACTCATCTAGGCCTTGTTTTGAAGTCTTTGAAAGCCTCTTCACAGCTAATTCTTGTCCCTCATCTAGTATACCCTGAAAAAATTATTTCAATAGTTTACAATAATTCACTATACTTATATCCATTTATACAAATTCAGAAGCAAAATCTTTCTGCAAAACTCAAAAGACTTACTTTGTAGACAGGTCCAAAACCGCCCTCTCCAAGCTTATTATTCTGGGAGAAGTTATCGGTGGCAATAACAATTTTTCCAAAGTCAAATAAGAGTAACTCGTTCGTGTCATCGCCTTCTTGTTTGGGTGTTAATGATGCTGCAAAAATAAGAATTCACAAGCATATAGTGAACATGTGTAGAGCTATAACATCCTTCCAGATTTTGGAAAGCCAACGAGCTCGAGTTAGTTCAATTAATATTTCAGTTCCAACTCTTCTGAACTACTTGAGAATCTGATAAATAAATAAATATCTATATTGAAAGTAAGAGGAGTAAAATGAGTACAAGAGACAAATCACCTTTTCTCCACAGCATTCTCTTTAGCTTCTTTTTCTTGAATACAAGTATCAGAAATAGGCATGTTATTGCTGTTAATACTACTGATATAGAAACGGCTATGCTCCTCAAATTCCTCTTTGATTTTAAGCTTCTATTTTCCTCTGTGCAACAATAAGATTAACCATATTGTTAAAAAATGGAACAAGATATTTGAAGCGGTTGCAGCATTTTGTGCAACAAAAGGTAGTCTTACCTAATTCTGAGGCAGCCATTCTTACATAAAGATCTAGCCCCTCATCGCTATAATCTCTGATATCAATTAGGTCATGAAACCATAACAAGCATCCGGTTCCACCTCCTCTAATATCAATATTTGAGTAAGCAGTACAAGAGCAGTTCTTCAAGCACCTTCTCTCACATTCCTCAAGGTTCATGCTCAGATCAAGCCACGAATGCTGCGTGTCCGGCAACTTCAGATTCGAATGCTTCACAAATACGTCTCCACTCTCACAACTCAACTGAATTCTCCTAACACATCCATCAGACCTATTTGCTAATTTCCAATTTTGTGGAACCTTTGGCTCAAATCCTCTCAAACACCCACACGGGTCTCCCAACTTGTTTTTGGTAATGTTACAACTACCATTTGCACCACAGAATGCATAACGGTCACATTCATCTGCTTCTGCAGACAAATAACTTACCCAACTTTTTGTATGATCAATCCAATGGAGAAGATTTATTTTTCCATTTGGATCTAACACCAACCTCATAAAAATTGAACTATTGATAAGTTCGTACCTGTAATATATTTCTTTGGGATTGAAAACAAGCTTTAATTCAAAACTTAAGTCCGGTATAGGAAAAGACAGGCCGCTAAACTGAATGCCATCCCATGGACCAGACCTGAACAGAACCATTGGACCTCTCCACAGAAATAGCTGTGGATATCCACTGGGATTGACCCCATTTGTAAAATTTCCAGGAGAAGGATCATCTGGACTTTTCCAGGATGTTAGGGACCTGTCTAGGCCCTTTTCCAAATCCCATCCAAATTTCATCCCTGGTAAAATATGATCACCAGGATAATCAAAGCTCTGCCAAAGGAAATTTTCTGAGTTAGTGTCATAATCATACCTGAGAACAAAATTTCCATCATCTAATAGCTGTGCCACAGGATTTGTCACGGAGGTTGAAGAATTCGAGGACCAAATAATGCTGTTAGCACCATCCATGAGTACTAAATTTCCCTGTTCATTGATGCTTAACATGCCTGAAAAGTCAGTGATTGGAGTTTTTCTATTAGCAACCCATACAACTTTCCCGGTTGATACTTTCTTGTACCATATTCCCAAGTATCGATTCTTGTTCGTACCCGGGCTGAAAAATCCCAGTTCAAATATTCCACCAGCTGATTTAATTGTTTTGCCATCTATAAGGGTTTGATTTGCTGTTAAGGAGTCTACTGCATTGGATGTGGTTATCAAGACACAGAATAGAACATAGGAAAACAAAATGATGGGAGTTTGTTCCATTGGCCTACTCACTGCATTTGATATCTTGATGATCGTGCATTCTAATTATTTATAGCTATAATAATTGGATTAAAACGGGAAGAATATAAGAAGATACATTTGGCTAATAATGAAATAATGCAACTGTCCTCATTAAAGACTTGCACCTAATTTATTAAAAATATTGGAGATGCATTTGATAGACATGCAGCAGCCAGACAAAGGTACACATGTTTAAGCTAGGAGATTCGTGAGTAATAAGTATGGTGTAACTTCAACCTAATAGGTTAAATTTTTAGGTAAGAAGGTGGTTCAACATGCTTATTGACCTAGTCTACACAGTTGTGATGGATCGCGCAATTTTGCAACAAAGACTCCTTCTAGCAAGCTCAAAGACTCCTGGCAAGCTCAAAATGAGTCCCGTTTGTAAATTTTAAAAAAATTAAGGATGTACATTTATTATATATTCACCCCTACAAGTAATAGTTACTAATGAAACTACAACACATAAAAAATGAGTATATTTTTTGGTTAACAAAATTTTTCCCAAGTGAGACTCTTTTTGTTGAACACAGAGAGTCAAGGGCTGATGTAGAATTTGTTCGCAGCAGAAACGAATTTTAATTAATTTTTTTTGTTGAAATTAAATAAAGAAAACTTGAACTAATCATAATAATGTCTTCAAATTACAATGCTATTCTCCTATTTGAAAATGTTGTTTGAAGATAATATTCAATATCAATAATGTTTCAAATACATCATTTTTAATATTAGTTATAAACAATCACTTTCACCAACTATTTTTTGTAGAATGGTTTATGTATATAATATTCATCCTTGAAAATATAAAAAAAATAATATTAATTTAGTTACTTTTAAAGTTTTATATGCACAACCCACCCCACCCAAGGGGTAGAGACTACCACTAAAAAAATAATATTATGTGATTATGAGTCCCACCCCATAAACGAGGTCACCCAATTCTAACCCAACCAAAAATAATAATATTATAATATTATATATATACCCCTTGACCCTCCACTCACTCCCCGACCCCACCCCACCTAAGAGAAGTCAAGGAGCAGCGGTGGAGTCGTGGAGATGGACCCCACCTACCTACCCATCCCACACCCCACCCCATGCTCAAAAAAAAGGAGGAAGTAACAGAGCAAGCACCCCACACCCCCCAAAGAACGACTAAACCATAAAATCTTCCTGGTGGCTCTAAACTGAATCAGAAAATAAATAGGTTACTTAAATCACCATTTCAGCTATTTAGTCGTGTAGCCCATTTACCCTGCTGGGAATACCCTCAAGCCTTTGATGATATTTCTGCCTTCTTGTTGCACGAGGGCAGCATTATTTTGGTAGAGCAATTTAGATATATATGAACTGATTTGTGTTTTTTGTAGTTTTGCTACTGGCCTAATTCAAAAGTCAAATTCATTAATTACACCTTCATTTTAATTTATTGTTTATAGATATGAATTTCTAGGACCTGGCTGCTAGATGGGCACTGATAACTGCTCACATAATTGTTCCAGTGACTAGTTAGATTTTGATTTTCCAGGCCATACCCTTCATAATTTAATTAGGACAAGAAAACCAAAAGCAGGAACAAATTTTAATTAATTTTTTTGTTGAAATTAAATAAAGAAAACTTGAACTAATCATAATAATGTCTTCAAATTACAATGCTATCCTCCTATTTGAAAATGTTTTAAGATAGCTTCAATATCAATAGTTTCGAATACATCATTTTCAATTGAACTAAACAATGTTATCCTGATTTTTGAAAATGAATTTTATGAAAGAAAGTATTCAATTTTCTTATAATTATTATTCTATTTAGTAAATAGTTAAATTGATAAAAGATTAAAATTAGGGTGATATGTGAAAATTTTTCAAGTTGATATAAAAATAAACGTTTATGGAGAATATTTTTTTCATCGAGTGAATATTATATGTATTGGCGCAATCAATCAACGGAAAAAGCGCCATTTGATATAGAAAGCAATGTTAATTGATAATTGATAAAAGATTAAAATGTGATTATTGAAGATAAGTGATTTGTGGTAAATATTTATTCAATTTTGATATAAATAGAGGGGTTTGTCATGCGTTTGTTGTAAGTTTGACTTATTATTCCATGGGGAGATGTACTAATATTTTGGACCGTTGGTTGTGGTTTTAATAGTAAATCAATATCGATCGCTTTGTGATTTTAATAGTAAATCAATATGGACCGCCGGTTGTTGTTTTAATAAGTAAATCAATATGAATCATCGGTTGTGGTTTTAATAGTAAATCGATATGGACCGTCGGTTGTGGTTTTAATAGTAAATTAATATGGACCGTCCGTTTTAATAGTAAATTAATCTGGACCGTCCGTGAATCAGTTACTATTTAGTCCATTCTCTTATAAATAGAAGGTTATTCTTTTTTCATTCACACTAATTCACTAAGACTCATAAGAGAAACTATAGAGAGAGAAACTATAAACATTAGAAACTATAGAGAGAGAAACTATAAAGAGAAAGAAGAAGAGTATTTTGCTACTTCACTATTGCAGTATCCAATCTCCTATTAAGGTAAGAGATATTATTTTGTAAGGTATACTACTTTTCGTAATCGTAAGGGATATTATTTTTCAGTATTCATCCTTTAATCTGTGGGAATAACCTCGCTTCACGCGGATTCGCATGTATGGTGAATAACCCTTCGTACTCATTCTTTAATTATGAAAAAGATCCATCTACCCAAATTACCGCATGACGAGAGTGAAAATCCATTTGCGCTTCAGTATATTATTTCTTTTCATATTCTTAAATTTAAACTTACTATGCTAAGTATTGCTTCTATAATTCCTAAAATTAGTAGAATATCGTTAAGTTTTCACGCATCATCTAGTATCGTTTCATTGAAATATTGGTCGAACTTTCTTATTAAATTTCAATATTTTCATTCTGGATACTACTCATGGTACTATTCACTCGTGTACTATTCACTCAAAGGTATTATTTATTTGAGTACTTTTGCAATGACCGATACTATTCATTTGGTACTATTGTAAGACCCCAAATTTTACTTAAATGAAAGTATTCAATTTTTATAATTATTAATCTATTTAGTAAATGGTTAAATTGATAAAAAGACAAGAAAAGCGCATTAGTCAGCATTGTGACGCAAGATTGCATGATATCTTTAATGCTTATGTGAGAAGTCACTCAGTTTTATTCAATTATTGTCACAATATTTTATATTATTAAATCAATAATTGAGATGACAAGTTGTTCATATTATTATTTGCATTATTGACGATGTCTAAAAAGTTTTGTCCAAGAAAGGGGTTAGGTTATTTAATCACTTGTAGCCATCAGTGAGAAATCATTATCGAGCAGGAGCGATCGGTTGTTAATATTGTGAGTTATAATATTAATGATGAATGTTATTAAAAATCGAATTTGAGCTCTGACTTGAATTCGGAATTATAGTATGCTATAGAGTGTGTACTTTGTATTTAGAATTAGAATGAAACCTGTTTTTTGTCGACCTCCAAATTTAATTCTTCCATTAATCTGCCCCTTGAGTTTGTCAACTTTTATTTCTGTCCCTGCCCCTTTACCCATAAAAAAGAGAAAAGAAAGTCAGTATAGGCAGCAGTTACATCAGCAAAATCTTCCTGGTGGCTCTAAACTGAAACAGAAAATAAATGAGTTACTTAAATCACCATTTCAGCTATTTAGTCGTGTAGCCCATTTACCCTGCTGGGATTACCCTCAAGCCTTTGATGATCTTTCTGCCTTGTTGTTGCATGAGGGCAGCATTATTTTGGTAGAGCAATTTAGATATATATGAACTGATTTGTGTTTTTAGTAGCTTTGCTACTGCCTAATTCATTAATTGCATCTCCATTTTAATTTATAGTTTGTAGATATGCATTCCTGGGACCTGGCTGCTGGATGAGCACTGATAACTGCTCACATAATTGTTCCAGTGACTTGTTAGATTTTGATTCTATAGGCCATACCCTTCATAATTTAATTAGGACAAGAAAACCAAAAGCAGGGCCTTTGCTCAAGCATAATGCAAAATCCTTACATGCAAATGGAATTGAGGACATTGTTAAGACGCTGAACATTCATATATTAGAATACAATTCCAGGTCTACACACTACCACACTATGTAGCCAATAACTTTTATATTGTAGTAACATTTGCTCTCCTTTTCTAAAACTAGGTAGGCAATTTTTCTAGCGCCAACAGATTTGAACACGTGAACAGGTCCAAAACCACCCTCTCCAAGCTTATTGCTTTTAGAAAAGTTATTGGCGGCATTAACAATTACTATGAATTCAAATAATGGCAACTCCAAATCCTCCCTCTCTTGTTGATTTGTGGCATCATTCTTCGGATTGGATAAATTAATCAATGTTAGTTTTCTTAATAATTTACATTTTTGTTTTTCTTATTAATATTGCAGGCACTTCCAACAATCACGGCATCCCCATTTCTCCTTATATTCTTTATTAAATGGAGTTCTTTTTCTCTTTAAGCCAATAAAGAGGGGAATACATTGAGTAACTCAGACAGAAGATTATCTGCAGGGTGATCAAAACTTTGCCAAAGAAAATTTTCAGGGTCAGATTCATTTTCATGCCTGATAACAAGATTTCCATTATGTAATAGCTGAGCAACCGGGATCATCACAGATTTTGAGGAATTCGATGACCAAATTATGCTATCAGCACCATCCATGAGTACTAAAATCCCATTCCCATCAACCCTTAAAACCCCTGAAGTATCAGTAAGTGGAGTTTCTCTATTAGCAACCCATACAACTGTCCTATTTGATATCTTCTTGTACCATATTCCCAAGTATTGATTCTTGGAACTACCCGGGCTGAAAAATCCCAATTCGAATACGCCATTAGCTGATTCAATGGTACTAATTCCATCTCTTATGGAGTGCATTGGAGTTGGCTATCGGTATAGAGAATATCAAAATGGAGCAAAACAAAATGATGCCAATGCCTTCCATTGATCTGCTCATTGAGTTACTCTCCATGCCAATTATGTAATTCAGACTCTTTTTGTATGGGTTTTCTTAAGGACTTTTGACTTAATCGGAAGGAAGAAGATGCATTTATTGACTCTTTGTAGGCATGACAATTGACAGCAGCCATTAAAGACTTGACTGAATAATGGAGGTCTGCATCAACCCATATTAATTGCATACCATTATTACTCCCTCCGTCCTTGAATATAAGTCGTTTTAGAGAAGTGTTTTTTTCCTTTAATACAAGTCGTTTGAAAATTTAAAGTAAGCATTAATTGCTTAGTTTTCAATATTACCCCAAATATTAAATATAACTTTGGTTCTCTCACTATTTTTTGTCCAATAAATAACACTCTTTTTCCAATAATATGGACAATTGATATTATTTTTAATAATATACAATCATTTCCTTAATACTTTGTGCACAACTTTAAAACGACTTATATTAAGGGATAGAGGGAGTAGTATGCATCCTATTTTCTATACTATTAACCCAGTCCTGAGATCATTAATTGCAAAAATTGTGTATGCCTTGGAACTCTAGAACAAGATGTTGTATTTTTCATATGGAAATATTTTCTTTTTACAAGTTGATATTTTCATTTGTTTGGGTTGTTTTTCATATGTTGTGTACCTGATTTAATTGAGTATTGTCCCCAATTTTGTTCATCACATAATGGTTTTTCTTGCACTCCCTTTAGAAGAATCTAAATGGAACAAATATTTCAGGAAGAGTTTGTCTTGGGCAGGAATCATTAATTTAGTTGAGGATCATCATAGCTTTAAGGGCTGTTGGTGATGGCTGGATATTCTATGTTTGAATTAAAAATTAAAAAAATTGTTGTAATTTTTCCAATTATATTTTTTAGGCATTCCTGACTGCCAGAACTGGATACACTCATCATCATTCAAATGTAAGATCAGAGGGAATGGAAACTTTGATGTCAATTTAGCAGTAAAAAAGCAATTCATTTCAGTGGATTTTTTCCATTCCTCAGAGGAGATGTGGATAATTGAACCTGATTCATGAGATATGAGTATCCTCTTGGTGAAAAAATAGCTTGTTCTTGATCTGTCTTTAGGATATGGTTGCACAAACAATCATCAGATTTGTATCGCTCAATTACACCTATCTTCCAATTTATCTGGATCATGATCCCTCTATTACACTTATCCTCCAATTTCTCTCAATACACATTCAACAACACAAATATTATATTTAGTAACGCAATAAAATTCGTCACAAATAATTGTGTAGTTTGTACCGGCACTAAAAACGATATTTACTTCGCTAAGTGAAAATTTTCTATTCTGAAAAGTAAAAATATAATATCTAGGGGCAAAAAATGTGACACTTAACTGATCATTGGATAAAGTTTTTGAAGAATTTGACTCTTGCATGTTCCTCTCAGTGTAAAATCCAGGCTGTTTAGGTTGAGGAAGTTCTGTTTCACTACCCAGCATCGGAACCACAAATGACATGTTTGGTCTGTCTCTTGGATATGGTTGAACACAAAGTAGCCCGATATGGATAGCCCGAAGCAGTTCAGATTGTTTACATGATTCCACAATTCCCGCATCAATTAGTTCCAAGAACTTGCTCTCCTTGTATAGTTTCCATACCTATAAATGCAATTAAATGTCATTTAATTAGCACGAAAAAAAAAGATGTCATTTTTTCAGTAATTCATAGATCATAAAAGGATTACATTAGGAAACATTATTATTAGAACTTACATAACCAAGAAGGTTAAGGTTTTGATCTGGATAATAGAAACAACTGATTTTCTCTCCGGTTATTATCTCTAGTACTACTACACCGAAGCTATAGACATCAGATTTAATAGAGAATAGTCCATCAATCGCGTACTCAGGGGACATGTAACCGCTGCAGAAAATTAAGTTAAGAAGTTATTAGTTGACGGAGAATTGAAGCAGAAAGTTTGAAGTGTTGTAGAGATTCTTACTATGTGCCAACAACTTTTCTTGTATTTACTGCAACTTCAGTTGCTCCAAAACTTCTGGCCATTCCAAAGTCTGAAATTCTTGGATTCATCTCCCAGTCGAGTAAAATATTGCTGGCTTTGAGATCTCTGTGAATGATTCTCAGTCTCGAGTCTTGGTGAAGATAGAGAAGCCCTCTAGCTATGCCGTTTATAATGTTGTAGCGCTTTGGCCAATCCAATGACTTGCTAAGCTCTTTGTCTGTCCAATTTTTTCATTTAGGTTAATCAATGCTGCTCTATATTTGGATTGCTTTCATTGAACAAGTGTTTTAGAAAATTATCTTGATTAAATTGGTATAGCATTGCATATCAGTTTTAATATATAAGAAAAATACCATACCGAAAATGAAGGAATCTAAACTTTTGTTGGGCATGTATTCATATATCAACAGCATTTCCCCTTCCTCAATGCAGCATCCTAGAAGCTTCACAAGATTTCGATGTTGAAGTTTGGCTATACACGAAACTTCATTCTTGAATTCATCTAGGCCTTGTTTTGAAGTCTTTGAAAGCCTCTTCACAGCTATTTCTTGTCCCTCATGCAATACACCCTAAAAAAATTATTGCAATAGTTTACAATAATTCACTGTACTTATATACATTTATACAAATTCAGAAGTAAAAATCTTTCTGTATTACAAAAAAGATTTGTTGGGAGAAGTTATTGGTCAAAACTAAAAAGACTTACTTTGTAGACAGGTCCAAAACCGCCCTCTCCAAGCTTATTATTATGGGAGAAGTTATCGGTGGCATTAGCAATTTTTCCAAAGTCAAATAATAGTAGCTCGTTCGTGTCATCGCCTTCTTGTTTTCGTGCTAATGATGCTGCAAAATAAGAATTCACAAGCATATAGTGAACATGTGTAGAGCTATAACATCCTACCAGATTTTGGAAAGCCAACGAGCTCAAGTTAGTTCTATTAATATTTCAGTTCCAACTCTTCTAAACTATTTGAGAAGCTGATAAATAAATAAATATATATATATAGAAAGTAAGAGTAGTAAAATGAGTACAGGAGACAAATGACCTTTTCTCCACAGCATTCTCTTTAGCTTCTTCTTCTTGAATACAAGTATCAGAAATAGGCATGTTATTGCTGTTAATACTACTGATATAGAAATGGCTATTCTCCTCAAATTCCTCTTTGCTTTTAAGCTTCTATTTTCCTCTGTGTAACAAGAAGATGAACCATATTGTTAAAAAAAATTAAAAAAGGAACAAGATATTTGAATTGGTTGCAGCATTTTGTGCAATAAAAGTAGTCTTGCCTAATTTTGTGGCAGCCATTCTTACATAAAGATCTAGCCCCTTATCGCTAAAATCTCTGATATCAATTAGGTCATGAAACCATAACAAGCATCCGGTTCCACCTCCTCTAATATCAATATTTGAGTAAGCAGTACAAGAGCAGTTCTTCAAGCACCTTCTCTCACATTCCTCAAGGTTGATGCTCAGATCAAGCCACGAATGCTGCGTGTCTGGCAACTTCAGATTTGAATGCTTCACAAATATGTCTCCACTCTCACAACTCAACTGAATTCTCCTAACACATCCATCAGATCTATCTGCTAATTTCCAATTTTGTGGAACCTTTGGCTCAAATCCTCTCAAACACCCACACAGGTCGTATCCCAACTTCTTTTCGGTAATGTTACAATTACCATTTGCACCACAGAAAACATAAGATTCACATTCATCCGCTTCTCTAGAAAAATAACTTACCCAACTCTTTGTATGATCAATCCAATGGAGAAGATTTATATTTCCATTTGGATCTATCACCAACCTCATAATAATTGAACTATTGATAAGTTCATACCTATAATATATTTCCTTCGGATTGAAAACAAGCTTTAATTCAAAACTAAAGTCCGGTCTATCATAAGGCAGGCCGCTAAGCTGAATGCCATCCCATGGACCAGACCTGAACAGAACCATTGGACCTCTCCACAGAAATAGCTGTGGATATCCACTGGGATTGACCCCATTTGTAAAATCTCCAGGAGAAGGATCATCTGGACTTTTCCAGGATGTTAGGGACCTGTCTAGGCCCTTTTCCAAATCCCATCCAAATTTCATCCCTGGTAAAATATGATCACCAGGATAATCAAAGCTCTGCCAAAGGAAATTTTCTGAGTTAGTGTCATAATCATACCTGAGAACAAAATTTCCATCATCTAATAGCTGTGCCACAGGATTTGTCACGGAGGTTGAAGAATTCGAGGACCAAATAATGCTTTTAGCTCCATCCATAAGTACTAAATTTCCCTGTTCATTGATGCTTAACATGCCTGAAAAGTCAGTGATTGGAGTTTTTCTATTAGCAACCCATACAACTTTCCCGGTTGATACTTTCTTGTACCATATTCCCAAGTATCGATTCTTGTTTGTACCCGGGCTGAAAAATCCCAGTTCGAATATTCCACCAGCTGATTTAATTGTTTTGCCATCTATAAGGGTTTGATTTGCTGTTAAGGTGTCTACTGCAGTGGATGTGGTTATCAAGACACAGAATAGAACAGAGGAAAACAAAATGATGGGAGTTTGTTCCATTGGCCTACTACTGCATTTGATATCTTGATGATCATGCATTCTAATTATTTATAGCTATAATAATTGGATTAAAACGGGAAGAATATAAGAAGATGCATTTGGCTAATAATGAAATAATGCAACTGTCCTCATTAAAGACTTGCACCTAATTTATTAAAAATATTGTAGATGCATTTGATAGACATGCAGCAGCCAGACAAAGACTCCATCTAGGAAGCTCAAAGACTCCTGGCAAGCTCAAAAAGAGTCCCGTTTGTAAATTTTAAAAAATTAAGGATGTACATTTATTATATATTCACCCCTACAAGTAATAGTTACTAATGAAACTACTACACATAAAAAACGAGTATATTTTTTGGTTAACAAAAATTTTCCCAAGTGAGACTCTTTTTGTGGAACACAGAGAGTCAAGGGCGGATGTAGGATTTGTTCGCAGCATGAACGAATTTTAATTAATTTTTCTTGTTGAAATTAAATAAAGAAAACTTGAACTTCAAATTACAATGCTATCCTCCTATTTGAAAATGATTTAAGATAGCTTCAATATCAATAGTTTCAAATACATCATTTTCAATGTAAGGAACTAAACAATCACTCGCCCATTTGGTTTTGTAGAGTGGTTTTAACAATATTCATCCCTGCAAATATCGCAATTTAGTTACTTTTTAAGTTTGATATGCACAAGGGGCCAGGGGTAGAGACTGTAGAGTCGCATAGACGGGGTCCGCTAGCGGTGGGCGGTTATCGTCACTCGTCGAGGAGAAGAGAAGTCGCGCAGCGGTGGAGTTGCAGTGGCGGAGACGTAGTATGCTCTAAAGGAGGAAGTAACAGAAGCAAGCAGAAGCAAGAACGACTAAACGATAAAATCTTCCTGGTGGCTCTAAACTGAAACAGAAAATAAATGAGTTACTTGAATCACCATTTCAGCTATTTAGTCGTTTAGCCCATTTACCCTGCTGGGAATACCCTCAAGCCTTTGATGATCTTTCTGCCTTGTTGTTGCATGAGGGCAGCATTATTTTGGTAGAGCAATTTAGATATATATGAACTGATTTGTGTTTTTTGTAGATTTGCTACTGGCCTAATTCAAAAGTCAAATTCATTAATTGCACCTCCATTTTAATTTATAGTTTGTAGATATGCATTCCTGGGACCTGGCTGCTGGATTAGCACTGATAACTGCTCACATAATTGTTCCAGCGACTTGTTAGATTTTGATTCTATAGGCCATACCCTTCATAATTTAATTAGGACAAGAAAACCAAAAGCAGGAACGAATTTTAATTAATTTTTTTGTTGAAATTCAATAAATAAAACTTGAACAAATCATAATAATGTCTTCAAATTACAATGTTATCCTCCTATTTGAAAATGTTTTAAGATAATAGTTTCAAATACATCATTTTCAATTTAAGGAACTAAACAATCACTCGCCCATTTGGTTTTGTAGAGTGGTTTTAACAATATTCATCCTTAAAAATATCGTAATTTAGTTACTTTTTACGAATATGCACAAGGGGTCAGGGGTAGAGACGGTAGTCACATAGACGTGGTCCGCTAGCGGTGGGCGGTGATCGTCACTCGTCGAGGAGAAGAGAAGTCACAGAGTGGTGGAGTCGTGGAGATGCAGTGATAGAGATGTAGTATGCTCTAAAGGAGGAAGTAACAGAAGCAAGCAGAAGCAAGAAAGACTAAACGAGTGCTTCTTTGTATTTAGAATTAGTATTAGGCCTGGTAAAATATGGTTATGAGTTGGTTTTGGTTTTCAAAATATGGTTATGATTTCATTTAAGAACTAAAATCATATTAACCATTTTTAATATGGGTTGTGTAGGTTGGAACTATATGGTTATGGTTAAAAACCATATTAACCATTTTAAGATGTTTTGACTTTTAAACAGAACTTTAGAAAAATAAAATTGTGACCGTCACAATTAAATTAATTAAGTAATAATATGATATACAAATTATTAATATAAATAATAAAATGCTAAAAAACTATACTAATAAAATTTTAAACAAGTAGTACTCCATGATCGTCATATATTTATATTAATTATGTAAAATTATGTTTGAAATATTTTAATTATTGGTGATTTATTTGAATTAATTATTCAAATTTATTATACTTTCATCCTAATTAAGATTATATAAATTGATAATAAGGATAAAATAGTAAAATATTATATTCGGACCTATTATAAAATTGATTATCAAACAACTCTTTTATATTTAATTAAACTCTGTTTGAAAACCTTAATAAATATTTGTATTTTATATAGAACCTCAATTTTAATAAACTTTCATTACAAAGTTTTATCAAATAATAAAATTTTAATTATTTATTTGTTTAAGAATCTAAACATAGTCTAAAAATACATTATTTGTGTGGTTAGATAGAGGAATGAAAGGTGATACTGTAATGGTAAATAGTTCCATCTCCTTATAGCTTAAGATGAAATGAATGAAACAAGGAAGAAAATAATTCTCTAAAAAAAAAAAAAAAAAGATGAATTGAGCTATTTATTTATTTAGGTAAAGCGGGACTGCGTTGTTTTAATTCTTCAATGTTGAAGGCTTCTTGTGGTCATGTTGTGCCACGACCCATGAGTGTTGATTTTTTTATAAAAGTGCACACATTAATGCTTTGATGATTATAAGAATGGAATATGGGTTAAAAAATGGTTAATCGGTTAATTAACTATATTTGTTTTAAAAAATATGGATCCAAACTTTAACTAACCTGAATAAATAAAAATAATTAACCAACCCATTTGGTTCCAGTTAATATGGTTTGACCCAGCAGTTAACTAATTATATTGCAAGGTCTAACTACAGTAAAACCCCTATTTAGGAATACTCTATATAAGAATAACTTCTACAATATTATAAAAAAAAATTGGTCCCAATTTGGGCCAGTTATAAATAGGAATAACCTCTAAATTGTAATATGTTATATACTTTTTAAGTCTTGTATTAAGAAACTATACCTCTATATAGTAATAATTTTATATATATATATATATATATATATATATATCTGGTCGGATCATCAGATACTTTATTTATCTTACTCTTTTGTGCTTCACCTCCTTTAGCGATGGACCGTGACGGTTTGCCATCTGATAGTAAGTCGTCTATACTTTTAGCGACGCTATATGTTGTCCGTCGCTAAAAGTATAAACGACGGTTGTATGACCATTTAAATCGCGTAATCGTCGCTAAAAAGCTAAAGGAAAGTGGGTGAGTAAATAATAAGGTATGACTGATATATATATATATATATATATATATATATATATATATATATATATATATATATATATATGAGAGAGAGAGAGAAAATATTGATTTTAAAAGACTATATTTTTATAAAAGACTACATTTTCTATAAAAGAACTACATTTTCCTATAAAAGCTACATTTCCTATAAACGACTACATTTTCCTAGTTTGAAAATCTAAATAATTTATGTTTTCTTTAATTTTTGTTATAAAATCTATATTTTTATTAAAGTGGATATTTTTGGGTGTTCGAAAAATATTTTGTACCAATACCTCTATTTAGTAATAATCTCTCAATTAGAATACAAATAGTTTGGTCCCAAGTCTATACCAAAATAGAGATTTTACTGTAGAATGAAACCTTTTCTTGTCTCCCCTTCCAAGTTTAATTCTTCCATTAATCTGCTCCCTGTCCCTTTACCCATAAAAAAGAAAAAAAAGTCAGTATTGGCAGCAGTTACATCAGCACAATCTTCCTGGTGGCTCTAAACTGAAACAGAAAATAAATGAGTTACTTAAATCACCATTTCAGCAATTTAGTCGTGTAGCCCATTTACCCTGCTGGGATTACCCTCAAGCCTTTGATGATCTTTTTGCCTTGTTGTTGCATGAGGGCAGCATTATTTTGGTAGAGCAATTTAGATATATATGAACTGATTTGTGTTTTTAGTAGCTTTGCTACTGGCCTAATTCATTAATTGCACCTCCATTTTAATTTATAGTTTGTAGATATGCATTCCTGGGACCTGGCTGCTGGATGAGCACTGATAACTGCTCACATAATTGTTCAATGACTTGTTAGATTTTGATTCTATAGGCCATACCCTTCATAATTTAATTAGGACAAGAAAACCAAAAGCAGGGCCTTTGCTCAAGCATAATGCAAAATCCTTACATGCAAATGGAATTGAGGACATTGTTAAGACGCTGAACATTCATATATTAGAATACAATTCCAGGTCTACACACTACTTGTTAGAATCGTAGCTTCGTAGAGTCAAGATTGTTGTTGAAGACATGACACGGGTGATCCATGTCCTTAAGGTCTTTATCGCCCTCACCACTATCGGTTTGTTAAGAGTTACAAACGATATACCTCGAGGATATATGTCAAGCCTTGGTGAATTATTTGTGATAGCAATTCACGTAAAATTCCAATGTAACACTACTTTTGTAGTAGTTGTTTGTTTGTAAAATTTTGGAGAAGATAGAAAATACATGTGCAAAAATCATATATAAAAACTTATGTATATATCTCATTTTATGTATATATATCAATATATATACATACATATATATATATATATATATATATATATATATGTAAGTTATATAATATACTATTTAATTCTATATTTAACCATACTTATTAATACTAAATATGTAAGTTACATACTAGTTAGTATTAATGTAGTGGTTAATTAGAATTTAAATAGCACTCAATATTTTCTTTTGTTCAAAAAAAATAAAATAAAATAGACTTCTATTAAATGGAACTAAGGAAAAATAGTTTTTATCAAACAATTTTGCACCTTATTAAATGTCTTACTATAGACACTAATCAAATGATTTCTACACAAATCAAATAAAATTCTCTTTTATTCTCCACGTTGAGGACATTAATTTACATCCTTTTATACTTACTTAAATTATGTCCATGTATGAGTTTTATCAAACTCAAATATGACATATTATAAGTCACAAAAGTATAAAATAAGGTGCAATATATAACAATCCCCACTTGTTTGGAAAAATTATTTTTATCCAAACAATTTCCTATCAAACAACTCCAAGGCATGTGTGCATAAAAAGAGGTGTGATTTAACATTGAACCTTCCCTTAGTGTAAACAACTCAAAGTCACATCGAAGTTGAAGGTGTCCGTAGATTGAACCTCTACTTCTATATGATATGACCGGAATTGTCACACACACACAAAATCCTCCTACCACGGTGAGTATTCTCAATTGCTTTGCGCTAATATGGCCATACACAATACCCTGTTTCATGAACCTCTAAGAGAGTAAACCACAACCCTCTATAAGAAGCGGCTCCACTTCTAGTTCATATAGACAAAGTGTTTCACATGTGTTTCTGTTGCTAAGAACACAACAACTTTGTTAAGAGTATAACTCAGCCTCGGTCGTGCAACAGACGTTATTATCTTAAAGTACATATGGAACCACATCGATAGTAACACAGTCAGCAACTGTGACTTGTTTTTCCTATTGAACCTATAAACTAGGGGTAACCTAGGAATAGGTTGGGTTCCCATCACCCCTGACTCAAAGTGGTTTAAGTTCCATATCACAAGTAGTTAAACTTACTAAGATCTCGTCAAAGTCTTAGTAAAAAGATAAGTCAAGTCGTCACTTGACTTTCTCGTAGATAAATATTATAATACCTTCTTGTATCAATTATCTAACAAAAATTATGTCTATGACCAACATGTCAAGACTTACCATTAAAGGTAATCTCATATGCTCTACACAAAACAATTTCATTATCACATCATAATGAACTACGCAATTGAAGTGGCCACAATTTGATGTTTTAACAACAAATTTCAATTCCATTTGCTTTCTCCATCATATAAAGCAATAGTATTACTTGCTACTCCAAGTAACTTATTCCCTCACTAAGGGTAATAATATATCCACCTACTTGTAAAAATATAATTATATATATTCACCTACTTATGAATATTTTCTAACTTATTCAAGATCACAACCAGCTATGAATCCAAGATTAATAATTTGTACTACATAAAAAAAAATTCACTAACACAATATTGTGAAATAAGAGGCTTTAGACTAGGCTACAATCAATGTTTTAACAAACACCCTAATCCATTAAACTTCCCTCATAAAATAATAAAATTAGATTCATATTGTGAAATGAGAAATACTCATTTGTTTCTTACTCATCTAAGAAACAAAACCCAAGATTGAGTGAAAATTCACATACTTGTAAATTTATAATTTTCCTCACTAAAATATAAGTGACACTTATGTAATCTATTAAAACATTGAGAGATCTAACAAAAATCAATGTAAATCATTAGTATACTAAGTTTAAAACTGTATGTAATATCTGATCTCGTGCATTGCATATCAAACACAAGGCTCTCACTAGCAAATGTACTACTTGATTTACAATAGCTATATCGTAATTAACTTTTTAGTGTACCACTATACTATTAAAAAATTATTAAATTCTTCAATCTCAAGGTATATCAAACTTAGTTTAGTATAACCTCTAAATACAATTTAATTGGTTTAGTTGGAATCCTCACTATGTTTTCACATGATAATAAGATAACATTTATTTTATAAGTCTTTCAACATAAAGACAAAAAAATAAATATGTCTTAAACACATTTACGTTAACAATACTATGTAAAATGATCAACATATCATTAATATACACAAAAACTATCACATTATAGTTTATACAATTATATTGTTAGTGTAAACATATAAATAATTCTATATCCGATAGAATCTCAAGGTAAATATGCACATATTATCACCTAATATGTATCCACTTTAATATTTATAACTTAGTTTCAATCACACTATTGAACTAAATCACAATAAATATTTTGGATCATATTTAGGCTAATAAAATTAATATTTACCAAATTATTATATTGACTTCCTTCACCAAATCAATATTGTTCTTTCTAGCTATAGGTTCAACTTATAACTTTCTAGGACCTTAAAGAATTAATTAAGTAAAATAAGTTCACATTTCAATATTATTTAAAAGTTTGTGTTTCAAAGACTTTCATTTCACAGAACTACGCAATCAAATTGAATTTCGCAACAAGAAATTCATAAGCCTTACTATTTCTTACATAAATAAGATTATGCTCAAAATAGTTCAAAGGCCAAATTTAGTCTATAAATAAAAATCTTAAAGAATCACCCCCACACTTTTAAATAATTGAAATCTCATTGAATAATTTCACTTCACAATATTATGCTCACCACTACATTTTATGTGACAATGTTCCTATAAATATTACTTCCACATAAGAATATTAAGGAACACTTCTCAAAACAAAAATAAGTTCTTGTAAATTTTATGTATTAGTTATTCATATATAGATTGCTTCAACATAAGAATCTTTTAGAATACCCCCACATAAGAAAACAAGCTCTTATTTCCTTTGAATTACATAAAATCTCAAATCCAAAAATTATTTAATATGAGAACTTAAAATTATACATGTACATTTTTCAAGTATACCAACACGTAACACTTGATTCTATGTAAATAGTATAAAATTCATTATATACAAATTATAGCACAACTCATCATATTGCACAAATTTATTTGCATATAAAATATAAAATTTATATTTACTTTCTAAGAAATTAATTTATCACACAAAATTAATTTATGTAGAAAGCAAATAAAAACACACACATGAATTAGTATATCCTCAAGTATTTTCTTGTCCCAACTTGGATAGGAAATATCATAAACAATATATCTTTTGACATTTACAATATAGAATTCAAGACAATCTTCATAATAATATGAAATACTTGAACTTCACTATATTTATAAAAATTCAAAAATAAAATGTTTATCTCAATTAGAATATACAAAATTCATATGATCACATTAAAAATTTACTACTTCTTGGACAAGAAGTACATACAAAAATAAATCAACATATACCAATTGTGATTATCCCAAAAACACTAAGAAAATTATTTCTAAGTATTTTTCAACTTCAAAATCATATTGTACACAAGATTTACTCAACCAAATCTACTTGTACAATATCTCTTCTAACTATTAGTTGATAATTAATTTATTATCCACAAACAAAGTAATTTATCTCAAAATTCATGCATACAAATACCAAGTAATATTACACACTAAATATTACCTCAAACTTTCTATGCATAATTTTGTTCAAGAAAAACATAAATTTACTTTATTCTCAAAATAAATTAATTTACAACTAATTTGTTATACATAGAGACAAGTAAACTTCTCAAATTTTACTACAACTTTCTCATAATAAATTAATCTCAATTAGTGTATAAGAAAATAATTGTCTCAAATTTCATATATATATATATATATACACACATAATATTTTATCTACTACATAAAATATTACAACTAAAAATATATATATGCATAAAATTAAATTTATTCCATCATGAATAAAAAATTTAATTACTTATCTTATCCCACAAAACTAATTAATTAATTTATTACAACAAAATATAAGTAAAATAATACTCAAACATACAATATCATCTACACATGATATAATACATAAAACATATACTTTCAAGTATATACACATACAAAATGATACACAATTATCATTTATAAAAATAAAGGCTAATGTTAAAAAAACACACCTTTTGGAATTAAATCCAAGAACGACATAATATCTTTTTAAAAAATTTTTAAGCATCAACATTTGGTGTTTTTTCATGATGACTCTTCATCTTCGCCACATCAATTTACAAACATGTAGATTGTAATCTTTTTCACTTTCATTTTTCTCCACAATCCTCTTCTAACAAGAATTATCAATAAAAATAATTAGCTTAATATCTCAATATATTACTAATTATCATAAAAATTCCATTGATAAAATAGATACAAGAAAAATGGCACTTATCTTTGAAAATCGTGTTGTCTTCCATCTCACCAAAATCATGACTAACAAATACATAAAGACCTTAAGATTGTTAGAATCGTAGCTTCGTAGAGTCAAGCTTGTTGTTGAAAACATGACACGGGTGATCCCTGTCCTTAAGGTCTTTATCGCCTCACCACTATCGGTTTCATAAGAGTTACATGCATTTATATACCTGGATATATGTCAAGCCTTCGTGAATTATTTGTGATAGCAATTCACGTAAAATTCCAAATGTAACACTACTTTGTAGTAGTTGTTTGTTTGTAAAAATTTTGGAGAAGATAGAAAATACATGTGCAAAATCATATATGTAAAACTTATATATATATCTCATTTTATATATATATATCAACATATATATATACATATATATATATATATATATATATAAGTTACATAATATACTATTTAATTCTATATTTAACCATACTTATTAATACTAAATATGTAAGTTACATACTAGTTAGTATTAATGTAGTGGTTAATTAGAATTAATTAGAATAGCACTCAATATTTTCCTTTTTTCCAAAAATAAAATAAAATAGACTTCTATTAAATGGAACCAAGGAAAAATAGTTTTTATTAAATGGAACAAATATTTCAGGAAGAGTTTGTCTTGGGCAGGAATCATTAATTTAGTTGAGGATCATCATAGCTTTAAGGGCTGTTGGTGATGGCTGGATATTCTATGTTTGAATTAAAAATTAAAAAAATATGTTGTAATTTTTCCAATTATATTTTTAGGCATTCTGACTGCCAGAACTGGATACACTCATCATCATTCAAATGTAAGATCAGAGGGAATGGAAACTTTGATGTCAATTTAGCAGTAAAAAAGCAATTCATTTCAGTGGATTTTTTCCATTCCTCAGAGGAGATGTGGATAATTGAACCTGATTCATGAGATATGAGTATCCTCTTGGTGAAAAAATTAGCTTGTTCTTGATCTGTCTTTAGGATATGGTTGCACACACAATAATCTGATTTGTATTGCTCAATTACACCTATCTTCCAATTTATCTGGATCACGATCCCCTCCATTACACTTATTCTTCAATTTCTCATATTAGGATCATTACACTTATCCTCCAATTTCTCCCAATACACATTCAACAACACAAATATTATATTTAGTAACACAATAAAATTCGTCACAAATAATTGTGTAGTTTTTGTACGGCACTAAAAGCGATATTTACTTCGCTAAGTGAAAATTTTCTATTCTTGAAAAGTAAAAATATACTATCTAGGGGCAAAAATGTGACACTTAACTGATCATTGGATAAAGTTTTTGAAGAATTTGACTCTTGCATGTTCCTCTCGGTGTAAAATCCAGGCCGTTTTAGGTTGAGGAAGTTCTGTTTCACTACCAAAGATCGGAACCACAAATGACATGTTTGGTGCATCTCTTGGATATGGTTGAACACAAAGTAGCCCGATATGGATAGCCCAAGCAGTTCAGATTGTTTACATGATTCCACAATTCCCCGCATCAATTAGTTCCAAGAACTTGCTCTCCTTGTATAGTTTCCATACCTATAAATGCAATTAAATGTCATTTAATTATACGAAAAAAAAAGATGTCATTTTTTCAAGAATTCATAGATCATAAAAGGATTACATTAGGAAACATTATTATTAGAACTTACATAACCAAGAAGGTTAAGGTTTTGATCCGGATAATAGAAACAACTGATTTTCTCTCCGGTTATTATCTCTAGTACTACTACAACCAAGCTATAGACATCAGATTTAATAGAGAATAGTCCATCAATCGCGCATACTCGGGGGACATGTAACATTGCAGAGAAAATTAAGTTAAGAAGTTATTAGTTGACGGAGAATTGAAGCAGAAAGTTTGAAGTGTTGTAGAGATTCTTACTATGTGCCAACAACTTTTCTTGTATTTATCGCAACTTCAGGTTGCTCCAAAACTTCTCGCCATTCCAAAGAAATTCTTGGATTCATCTCCCAATCGAGTAAAATATTCTTTGGCTTTGAGATCTCTCGTGAATGATTCTCGGTCTCGAGTCTTGGTGAAGATAGAGAAGCCCTCTAGCTATGCCGTTTATAATGTTGTAGCGCTTTGGCCAATCCAATGACTTGCTAAGCTCTTTGTCTGTCCAATTTTTTCATTTAGGTTAATCAATGCTGCTCTATATTTGGATTGCTTTCATTGAACAAGTGTTTTAGAAAATTATCTTGATTAAATTTGTATAGCATTGCATATCAGTTTTAATATATAAGGAAAATACCATACCAAAAATGAAGGAATCTAAACTTTTGTTGGGCATGTATTCATATATCAACAACATTTCCCCTTCCTCAATGCAAAGATCCTAGAAGCTTCACAAGATTTCGATGTTGAAGTTTGGCTATACACGAAACTTCATTCTTGAATTCATCTAGGCCTTGTTTTGAAGTCTTTGAAAGCCTCTTCACAGCTATTTCTTGTCCCTCATGTAATACACCTAAAAAAAATTATTGCACTAGTTTACAATAATTCACTGTACTTATATACATTTATACAAATTCAGAAGTAAAATCTTTCTGTATTATAAAAAGATTTGTTGGGAGAAGTTATTGGTCAAAACTCAAAAGACTTACTTTGTAGACAGGTCCAAAACCGCCCTCTCCAAGCTTATTATTATGGGAGAAGTTATCGGTGGCATTAGCAATTTTTCCAAAGTCAAATAATAGTAACTCGTGCGTGTCATCGCCTTCTTGTTTTCGTGCTAATGATGCTGCAAAATAAGAATTCACAAGCATATAGTGAACATGTGTAGAGCTATAACATCCTACCAGATTTTGGAAAGCCAACGAGCTCAAGTTAGTTCTATTAATATTTCAGTTCCAACTCTTCTAAACTATTTGAGAAGCTGATAAATAAATAAATATATATATATAGAAAGTAAGAGTAGTAAAATGAGTACAGGAGACAAATGACCTTTTCTCCACAGCATTCTCTTTAGCTTCTTCTTCTTGAATACAAGTATCAGAAATAGGCATGTTATTGCTGTTAATACTACTGATATAGAAATGGCTATTCTCCTCAAATTCCTCTTTGCTTTTAAGCTTCTATTTTCCTCTGTGTAACAAGAAGATTAACCATATTGTTAAAAAAAAAAAGAGAAAAAAATGAACAAGATATTTGAAGTGGTTGCAGCATTTTGTGCAATAAAAAGTAGTCTTGCCTAATTTTGTGGCAGCCATTCTTACATAAAGATCTAGCCCCTTATCGCTAAAATCTCTGATATCAATTAGGTCATGAAACCATAACAAGCATCCGGTTCCACCTCCTCTAATATCAATATTTGAGTAAGCAGTACAAGAGCAGTTCTTCAAGCACCTTCTCTCACATTCCTCAAGGTTGATGCTCAGATCAAGCCACGAATGCTGCGTGTCTGGCAACTTCAGATTTGAATGCTTCACAAATATGTCTCCACTCTCACAACTCAACTGAATTCTCCTAACACATCCATCAGACCTATCTGCTGATTTCCAATTTTGTGGAACCTTTGGCTCAAATCCTCTCAAACATCCACACGGGTCTCCCAACTTCTTTTCGGTAATGTTACAACTACCATTTGCACCACAGAAAGCATAAGATTCACATTCATCCGCTTCTCTAGAAAAATAACTTACCCAACTCTTTGTATGATCAATCCAATGGAGAAGATTTATATTTCCATTTGGATCTATCACCAACCTCATAATAATTGAATTATTGATAAGTTCATACCTGTAATATATTTCCTTCGGATTGAAAACAAGCTTTAATTCAAAACTATAGTCCGGTCTACGATAAGGCAGGCCGCTAAGCTGAATTCCATCCCATGGACCAGACCTGAACAGAACCATTGGACCTCTCCGCAGAAATTGCTGTGGATATCCACTCGGATTGACCCCATATTTAAAATTTCCAGGAGAAGGATCATCGGGACTTTTCCAGGACGTTAGGGATCTGTCTAGGCCCTTTTCCAAGTCCCATCCAAATTTCATCCCTGGTAAAATATGATCACCAGGATAATCAAAACTCTGCCAAAGGAAATTTTCTGAGTTAGTGTCATAATCATACCTGAGAACAAAATTTCCATCATCTAATAGCTGTGCCACAGGATTTGTCACGGAGGTTGAAGAATTCGAGGTCCAAATAATGCTGTTAGCACCATCCATAAGTAATAAATTTCCCTGTTCATTGATGCTTAACATGCCTGAAAACTCAGTGATTGGAGTTTTTCTATTAGCAACCCATACAACTTTCCCGGTTGATACTTTCTTGTACCATATTCCCAAGTATCGATTCTGGTTAGTACCCGGGCTGAAAAATCCCAGTTCGAATATTCCACCAGCTGATATAATGGTATTGCCATCTGTAAGTGTTTGATTTGCAGTTAAGGTGTCTACTGCAGTGGATGTGGTTATCAAGACACAGAATAGAACAGAGGAAAACAAAATGATGGGAGTTTGTTTCATTGGCCTACTCATTGCATTTGATATCTTGATGATCATGCATTTTAATTATTTATAGCTATAATAATTGGATTAAAACGGGAAGGATATATGAAGATGCATTTGGCCAATAATTAAATAATGCAACTGTCCTCATTAAAGACTTGCACCTAATTTTATTAAAAATATTGGAGATGCATTTGATATATAGACATGCAGTAGCCGGTCAAAGGTAGACATGTTTACGCTAGGAGATTCATGAGTAATTACTCACTGCCTCATCTCAAGTGAACGTGGACTCATTCTGGCAAGCTCAAAAAGAGTCCCGTTTGTAAATTTTTAAAAATTTAGGATGTATTTTTATTCTATATTCAATGAAACTACTATAAATAAAAAAAGAGTATATTTTTTGCAGAACAAAATTTTTCGTAAGTGAGACTCTTTTTGTAGAACAAAGGGAGACGGGAGTAAAATTCTATTAGAATAACCAGCAGTTACATCAGCAAAATCTTCCTGGTGGCCCTAAACTGAAACAGAAAATAAATGAGTTAGTTATATAAACATTTCAGCTACTTAGTAGTGCAGCCCATTTGGATGGTTACTAGGTTGAATAAAGTGTAGCAAAACAATGAAATTTTAAAGGCTTCCATTGATAGCTAGCCTTATTGCTCTCTCATAAATCCTATACAAGATATATCAGTGGTCATTATTCTAAAAAATTTTAGTAGCTGATGAACCCATTGAAAATTTTTTGGATGGTGGCTAGGTTGAAATTTGTGCACAAGGCAGTGAACAATTTGCCATCCAATTTGCCATTTTGAAACTTCCAACCTACAACTAATCTCTTTCTCTCTCTCTCTCCATCTTTGTAAAACTTTTACTAATTTCCAAGGTCAGCATCTATAGTATGAATTGACGAATATATAATAGGACATGAATGATCAACAGTCAACGTCAGTTGTAGCCTCCACCAAACAGTTAGACAAACGGCTGCCCAGAAAATGTTGGTTGTGGATCTTTTTCAGTATATTTACTCCCTTCATCCCACAAAATAAGTCCCATAGTCCCATTTGCAAAAAATAAAATAAAAATTGTTTTACAAAAATAGCTTTCTTTTTCTTCATAATAGTTTAAAATGACACAATATTTTTTAATTTATCATCATAATTTGATTATCGTGCATAACCATTAAACTAATAACTAATTATAACTACTCCCTTTGTTTCAAAATATAAGATCGAAGTCAGACTCGAAATTGTTATGAATTCCTTTAGTTTTAGTCAATACAATGATAAAAATTATAGACTATCTAAAAAGTTGACCCCAAGTAAAGTAGTGCATTGACGGTCCTCAACTAACATGCCCAATGAATGCCTTGCGGTGCCCAAGAAAGGTGTCTTAAGGATTAAAATTATAAGAATTTAAAAGAGATAAGAAAAAACACTTTAAAATGTCATCAAGCCCAAAAGAATCAAAGTATGATCTACAAAATAAAAATAAGAATGAAATCTGAACCATAAAACATCATTTAAAATGTCTTCTTGTTAACGACTTTAAATGCAAAATCATCAATTATAATATCATATTTAATGTTTTCTAACATTATTTCGACCAACACATAATATCGCTAATCTTTTTATTATTTTATACACATAAATACATAAACTTATAAAAAAATCTAGGCCCCTCTCAACTGTGAATCCTAAACAGTAGCCCTGTTAGTCCTTGCCCAGTACTTAATTATGCCCCAACGTACACCCTCTTTTTTAATTTTATGCATATCAATATTGGCTCGGGACAATTGGCTTAAGATATAATATTTCTTTAATTTAATAATTTTTTGATAGCAACTTTTAATCTTAAATCTTAATGTTAAAATAATAAACAATGGCGATGAGCAATTAAAGGGTCCCAAATATTGATAGGGTCGGCGCCCAAGTCAAATCAAAGTAAGCGGTACCAAACATGAAGGCAAGTTAGCAGCCCATGCACGCTAGGCAGACCTCGGCGTGCAACGCATGCATCAGGCAGCGCCCAACACCAATGCACGCCCAGACAGCGCCCAACAGGCAGCGACCAATGCGCCAAGCAAAATGTAAGGCCGGAAGGCACACCCCCATCTAGCTAAGCAACCTAAGTCCAACGAGAGCAGATAAATCTCAAGTGAAGATTAATGGGGCCTTTTGCCCAAGCAATGGGTTGTCGGTGCCGAAGTAGTGTCTTGCCGCGCACAAGCAAAGTAGTGCACTGACGGCCAAGGGCGAAGCTAGGTGTTGTAATGTGGGTTCAATTGACCCCACTGAATTTTATATATATATATATATATATATATATATATATATATATATATATATATGTGTGTGTGTGTGTGATGTAATTTAGTAATTTAGTATGGGTGTAATTTAGTAATTTGATCCCATTGAATTTATATATATATATATATATATATATATGATGTAATAGATTTTTGTGGATATAATTTAGTAACTTGACCATACTGACATTTTTTTCTAGCTTCGCTACTGTTGACCGTGCACGAGTAAAGTAGTGTGTTGACGGTACCCAAGAAAAGTAGTGCATTAACAACGCCAAGAGCTTAGGCAGCACCCACAGGATGGTAGAGCCAAATGCAGCTCCTAGCACCCACAGCATCAAGCGCAAGCCCTGGCGCGCGCCCAGGCATTGTAATTTTTAATTTTTCATAATTTTAAGAATCATCTAAATTTTGAATTTAAAAATGTCTCAAATTGACTTTCAAAAGTCAAACAATAATCTTATAATTTGAAAGAGATGTAGCATAGGTGGGGAGGATTGATTAATTAATATGTTAATATATACATTATACAAGTTTGCGAAATGTTTGTATTATCATTTGGACAATGCTATCTATACTAGATGATGGTTTTGTGTTCATGATCCATCTTGCTGTTCTAGTATTAAGAATTTTTTCATAATTTTTCAAAAAAATTTGAAGCTCCTAACTAGAATAACGGTGTGTATAGCCCGATATCAAAACCAATACTGTTTTAAAAAAACTTTTGAAATCTAGGCCGCCACGACGACTTTGAAACTTGTTTGCAATGGATGGAAATATCAGCAGCCTATATAAAATTAAGGGGGTGGACCTAAGGTTGTAGAAAATAAGATGAAAATGATGAATCTCTTGAAATGCACGTAAAACAAAAGAAAGCGTTGACAAAATAAAGTCACCAACAGACAGTAATGGGAAAGGAAAAGGTTAAAGTCATAAGAAACACCATTACCTAAAGAAGACTCATCATCGTCCTCTTCACCAACGGCCTTCGGCCGCCGGCGTTCGCGGGGTTTAAAGTGAACTTTTGGAGCTTATATGATTGTTCTATGTTGCAATGGATGTATTAATATTAATATTGAGAATTTATGGTTTATCAACCGTATTTAGGGTTTAGATTTATGGTTATTAACCGGGGTTTAAAGTTTACTATTAACCCTCCCTAAACTTTGCTTAATAGATCATAAACCCTTATTGTGATTAACATTTGCTCCAAGTGGACATTTATTTTCAGTTTCTAATCTTGGTTGTTCCTTCTCATTTTCAATTGTATAGATGATGTACGTGTTACGTGTTTTTTTTACCATCCTCTACTATTAGTAGCGGACATCGATTTTTAATTTCTAATCTTGGTTGTTTTTTCTTTCTTAATTTCAATAGTATAGATGGTATACATACTACAGATCATTAACCATTCTAATATATATATATATATATATATATATATATATATATATATATACTATCCGGATCTTAAACTCACCATTTATCTAACATACTTTGCTCACCCCCCTTTAACGACGGACTGGGCGATGATTCGATCCGTCGTTATAGGTTCGGTCTGTCGCTATATGTTGTCTGTCGCTATATATTGTACGTCGCTAAAAGCTAAGACGATGGTTCTATATATTGCGACGGACCGAATCTTCGGCCGATCCGCCGTTAAAGGGGGTGAGCAAGGTATGTTAGATAAGGAGAAAGCTTCAGATCCGAACAGTATATATATATATATACGGTCCGGATCAAGTGCATACCCCTTAACTTACTCACCCGTGCTCACCCCCCTTTAGCAACGGACCCGACGACGATTCGGTCCGTCGCTATATATAGAACCGTCGTCTTAGCTTTTAGCGACGCATCTGATATATAGCGATAGACAACATATAACGACGAATAAGAACCTATAACGACGAACGAATCATCACCCTATCCGTCGCATTAAAGGGGTGAGCAACCGGACCGATAGACGGTCGGGATCGAAATCTTGATACCCTTATCTTACTCACCGTGCTCACCCTCCTTTTAGCGGACGGACGACGGTTTGGTCATTATCATACAATCGTCGTCTATACTTTTAGCGACGCTTATATGTTGTCGTCGCTAAAAGTATAGTAACGACGATTATCAGATGATCAAATCGTCACGTCCGTCGCTAAAGGGGGTGAGCACGTGAGTAAGAGGTATATATGACTGATCACGCTTCTCTCTCTCTCTCTCTCTCTCTCTATATATATATATATATATATATATATATCTGATCCGGATTTAAGTTTCACCCAAGCTCACCCCTCTTTAGCGACGATTGAATGATTTCGTTTATCTGATAATCGTCGTCTATACTTTTAGCGACGCTTATATGTTGTCCGTCACTAAAATATAGATTGACGGTTGTATGACCGAACCGTCGCTAAAAGGGGTGAACTTTTGAGTTAGATAAAGGGTAGTTTTAAGATCCGCATCTATATATATATATATATATATATATATATATATATATATATGTGTGTGTGTGTGTGTGTGTGTGTGAATATATGGGAATGTGAAGTAATTAAGATGACCTTGCACTATATTATAGCTTAGAGTTCTACTCTAGCCGTAATTCAACTTGTCACAAAATTTGTTGACATATAAATTATTGAGTAAAATGCATCTTAAATTGAGGTAAGATAAGTTATTTTAGGTCATTTTAACAAAACATAATGTTATTGTCAATTTGATAATCTGACTGTACAAATGTAATGAGCATATAAATTTACATATGAGATTATATAAAATTTGTTTCATTTGAGGTTCAATAATTTTATAACAATAGAAGTTACTAAAATATGAACTATTGAAATATATATGTTTATATACTTATTTACACTATTATAAAAATGATACTCCAATACCTTAAATCTAATCTAATGAAATTTTACATAATATCATAATTTTGCTTGGAAGTGACTTAAGATAACTTATCTTAAATCGATCTTAGTTACGTTTTATTTTAAATTATTTCTCAACTGTTTTATTCAAATGTGAATATAACATTAAAAATAAACAAATTCTATATGAAAATTGATATTTACATTTTCTCACGTGTAGATGAGATCTATTCCACTCTTATGCGAGACTTGACTTTGTGACGAGTAATGCTTTCATAACAAAATATTGATTACAAAAAAGTACATACAGAATAATGAATCAAATTATAACCAGTTAATATTTTATCATATATAAATGGACTCAAGCATCTCCGGTAAACCGGAAAAGCACAAATCTTAGATTAAATATAGTCGGGGACTCATATTTCACTGCAGCAGTAGTAAGACTAAATATATTTTATGGGATTTTTCCGGTGAGCCAAAGAGACTATATTAAGGAACAAGAATTTGATGGACTATAATTTTAAATATTTTTAAATGAAAATATGGAAGAATGATTAGTAGACAATAATTCATTAAATATAATATAATTTTTTCATAGCCGGTTCTTGGCATCACAAGGCACCAGAAGAATCAACTATTCATTTATCTATAGAACCCACATTCTCCAAACAAACTTTGGCAGGGATCAAAAAAAATAAAATCTCTGTTATAACATGATTAGGAAATCAATATCTTCCAGACAATTTGAGAAGGAAATTAATTTGAACAGGGAGTTTCCAACTACAACTGTAGAGGTCTGGAACCATAGACTTGAACCCAGAGAAAAACTCGGAAGACATGGCATTGTCACCAGCTTACAACAAAAACAACACAATTTTGTGTCCAAGATCGAACAAGATCTTTTATGCATAATATACTTACGGATCAGTTCAAGGAAAGGATAATGTGTCATTGAATTGATAACATAGTACTTCACAATGACAAATCCAGTCTAAAGATTCCTAAAAACTGCCCTGCGACATGGTATTGTTTGTACATGATGTCCTGGTGGCTTGTATGATTACTTTCGTTAATAAAATGTTGATAAATACTTTAAATCCTATACAAAATATACTATCTTGGGGCAAGAAATGTAACACTTAATTGATTGGACGAAGACGATTCAAGCTTTCTCGATGAAGAACCCGATTCATGCGGTTTCCTTGCAATGAAAAAACCAGGCTGATTGAGTTGAGGGAGTTCGACATCACTACTCAACATCAAAACCACAAATGGCATGCTTGGTCGGTCTTCCGGATGTGATTGGACACACAATAACCCGATTCGAATAGCTCGAAGCACTTCAAACTGATTACATGACTCCAAAATCGTCTCATCAAGTAGTTCCAAAAACTTGCCTTCATTATAAAGTCTCCATCCCTATTAAATCATTAGACATCAGTTTTTTAGTAGTTGTTAAACCTTGAAATAGAAAAACATTAAAATGTAGTATTCTTGGCCCTTGCATGACCAAGAAGGTTGAGGCTAGGATCTAAATTATAGAACCCTTTCATTTTCGTCCCGCTAACTATCTCTAACAACAATACGCCGAAGCTATAGACATCAGATTTAATTGAGAATATTCCATCAAGTGCATACTCTGGAGACATGTAACCACTGCAGCAAATAAATTAAAAAAATATCAGCTTCAGAGCAATGTAAGTATAATGTTTGAAGTGTTGCAGAGATTCTTACTATGTCCCAACCACCCTTTTTGTATTTACTTCAGTTTCACTTCCTCCAAAACTTCTAGCCAAGCCAAAATCCGAAATTCTTGGGTTCATCTCGTGATCAAGTAAAATATTGCTTGCTTTGAGATCTCTATGAATGATTCTTAATCTAGAGTCTTGGTGAAGATAGAGAAGTCCTCTAGCGATTCCATTTATAATGTTGTAGCGCTTTGGCCAATCCAACGACTGACTTAGTTCTTTATCTGTCCAAATTGGCATTCAAGTTAACCTTTGCACCTAAGTATCTGACCATGTTTATTGATTATATTATTATAGTATCTCAGAATGTCAAATTTTTAGAAAATGCATCAACATTTTAAGAGCAACCATACCGAAAAGGAAAGAATCTAAACTTTTGTTGAGCATGTATTCATAGATCAACATCATTTCTCCTTTTTCAATGCAGCATCCTAGAAGCCTAACAAGATTTCGGTGCTGGAGTTTGGCTATACATGAAAGTTCATTCTTGAACTCATCTAGTCCTTGTTTCGAAGTCTTTGAGAGCCGCTTCACAGCTATTTCTAGTCCGTCATCCAAGATGCCCTGAGAACAATCATTGTGAGAGTTTCATATACATATGAATCCAAGTGTTCTAGGCTTTTATACCAAATAACCCAAAATTATCTAAATAGCAGTCATACAGCAACCTACCACATATTGTGGCCAGAGACCTTATATATTACAATAATATTTCTTTCTCCTTTGAGAAATAGGATGTAAATTTATGTCCTGTGTTAAATGATTATTCTGTTAGATACAATATACTCATTACCTCCCACTGATGCAATTTCATAGAAAGAAATGTTCCTGTAACATTAGTTCTGAATTCATCAGCAGTTAATATAAAAAAAATTATTACCTTGTAGACAGGTCCAAAGCCACCCTCTCCGAGCTTATTGTTTTGGGAGAAGTTTTTGGTGGCATTAACAATTGAAATATAGTCAAACAACGGTAACTCCAAATCTCCTGCCTCATTCTCATTTCTGGGATATATTTCTGGATTAAGTGCTCCTGCAAACATGTGCTCCAAAATGTTAGTTTCAATAATAATTAACTTCACAAGTCTTTCTTATTAAAATTGCAGGAACTTTCAACTCTGAACGTTACTATCCTATTTAGTCGGAAAAAAAAATTTAAATCAATTACCAACTTCAGTGTGAAGCTGATTGGTAGCTTCCTTATTTGTAAAGCTAATAAAGCAAGAGGCTTTATAAGAATCACAGACATTACCTTTCCTCAGTTTTCTCTTCAGCTTTCTTTTCATGCTTATAAATAGGCCTAGTAGTACCAGTAATACTAATAGAACTGTTAGTATCACTGATACAGCAATGATTTTGATCCTCTTTTGCCCCTTTGACCTTGAGCTCCAATTTGCCTCTGTACAAACAACAAAATTTGATCATATTGGGAAACAAATAAATTTAGTATGAATTTGAAGTAGCATGGTCGTCATTGGCAGTTATACTGGCAGTAAAAGGCTACACTAACAAAAAAAAAAAATTACCTAATTCTGAGGCAGCCATTCTTACATGAAGATCTATCCCATCTTCATTGTAATTTCTGATATCAATCAAGTCATCAAACCATAACAAGCACCCTGCTCCACCACCTCTGATATCTATATTTGAGTAAGCTGTACAAGAGCAGTTCTTCAAGCACACCCTCTCACATTCCTCAAGGTTCATGCTTAGGTTATACCACGAATACCGCGTGTCTGGCAATTTCAGACCTGAATACTTCATAAATTGGTCACCATTCCCACAATCCAGTTGAGTTTTCTGTACACACCCATTAGACCAATCTCCTAATCTCCATTTTTTTGGAAATTTTGGTTCAAATCCTTTCAAACACCCACATGTGTCATATCCTAATCGGGATTGGGTAATGTTACAATTACCATTTGCCCCACATAATGCATACTGATCACAAGCATCTCTCTCTGTAGTCAGATAATTTAACCAAGTTTGGGTTTGATCCATCCATGTGAGAAGTTGTATATTCCCATTTGGATTCAATATTGCCCTCGTAAGAGTAGACCTAGAGCTAATCTCAAAGCGATAATAGATTTCCTTCTGATCCAAAACAAAATTAGACGTAAAAGTTGGGATCGCTATAGTGGCAACTCCACCAAATTTAATACCATCCCATGGTCCATATCTAAATTGCACAACAGAACCATTCCATACAATCAATTGTGGAAATCCATCAAGACTGAGCCGAAATGTATAATTCCCTGGAGAAGGATCATCAGCACTTCTCCAAGATGTGATGTACCTCTCTAGACCCTTTACCAAATCCCATCCAATCTTCATTCCTGGCAGATGATGATCCCCAGGATGATCCAAACTTTGCCAATGAAAATTTTCAGGGTCACTGTCATTCTCATACCTTAAAACAAGATTCCCTGTATCTAACAACTGTGCTACCGGATTCATCACAGATCTTGACGAGTTTGTAGACCAAATTATGACATCTTTACCATCACTAATTACTAAATTCCCATCAACACCAATCTTTAAAACGCCTGTAGTGTCAAAAAGTGGAACCTCCCTATTAGCAACCCATACAACTGTCCTATTAGGTATCTTCTTGTACCATATACCCACATATCGATTCTTGGAACTACCCGGGCTAAAAAATCCCAATTCAAAGACTTCACCAGCTGACACAATGGTGCTATTGCCATCATCTCTAATGGTTTGATTTACAGTTATGGTGTGTATTGCAGTGGAAATGGCTATCAAGACACAGAATAAACAATAGCAAAACAAAATGATTTTTGAGGTTTCCATTGAAACACTCATTCTCTCTCTCTCTCTCTCTCTCTCTCTCTCTCTCTCTCTCTCTCTCTCAATAAAGCTTAAATAAAAAAATTCTCAATCAAATCATTTTCTAAATAAAAAATCCAATAGCTGATGACCCATTGAAAACTTCTTCTAATATTGACTGGGTTGAAAATTCCTATATAAGCCATTTTGAAAGTTCAAAACTACTAACTTAGTAACTTCCCTGAGTCAACATCTATACTACATAGTATGAACTGGTCATAAAGCATAAATATACATAAAGGGGTGGGGCTAAGGTGCCTAAAATACGCGAATTAATCATTATCTGAAGTTCAAAACAAATGAATTCATTGACTGAATGAAAACTTACGGTATCATAAAAGTCCCAATTCAACTTTTCCACAAAAATAATGGGAGGGAAAAAGGTAAACTCATCACAACCATCATTACCTCATCTTCATATAAAATCTTCAACTTCTTCATTCGTGTACTGGAGGCGACCTCCTCGCGGGTGGTGAAGAGAAACATTGGAGTTTCAAAATGGGAATGATTGGCCTCTGTTTCTCCCTCTCCCTCTCCCTCTCGGGGACAATGCGGAGGGTGGATTTATGTTTCTGAGTTTTGTAGGAAAAAGAAAATAAAATGAAAACTTTAAAAATAAAATGAAAATAAAAATTAAAATTAAATTTTATAATTTAATTATTATTTTACTTTTATACTCCTTCGTCATTGTTTATATATCATCATTTTGTGATAAATAACAATTTTTTATGAATTATAATTACTAATTTTGGAAGATCACATAATTATTAGTTATTAAATCAGTCGTAACTATTAAATAAATAAAAGAAATTTGACTAAATGTTCTTTTTTTTTTATAGTTTATGGTGGGACCAATTTCTCCTTAATATTCTCAGTGTTGAGTTCGACAATTCAATTGAGTTTAGACTTTTGGGATTCTTATGTAACAACAGTGCAAACTATTTGAAGGACATATCAAACAACTTAGTAGGACCAAAATGGCATTAATGAAAAGTAAACAGAAATAAATAAAACGGTTTGGTGGATGGCGGTTGTCTTTTAAGGCAAGCATGGTATTTGTCAAAAATAGCAAGAAAGAGTACCAGAGCTCATTTAAATTTTGACACATATTTTTTTATTTAATTTTATAATTAATTAATATTAAGTAAGAGACTAAGTATCAAAATTTAAGTTGCGGTTGAGGGACACAAAAGAACAAAAAATTTGGGACAGAAAATCTGCTCTCCCTCGTCCCAACTGATTATAGACCTAGCAAAACTTCAATCCATTGAAGTTGATTTCAAAAGTCGTAACTTGGTCAAACTCGTGAATCGGATATCTCGGTTCAACTCGGGTCTTTATTACTCCAATCTCAAGCCTAAAGAATCCATTTTATCTTTCACTCTCGATCTTGATCAGTACATGAATGATTTTATGTTTGTTGGGTTCACTGAGTCGACTCAAGGAAGTACTGAAATTCATAGCACCTCAACGATGCAGCCATATGAGAAGAAAGACTCATGTGTAGTGACGTGGAAATTAATTACCCAGCAAAAGTCCTAATTTTTCGCAGCAAATCAATCCTAATTTTTGAAGTTTCTAGAAATTCTAGTTTTTCTATCATCTTTTTGCTCCTATTTCTCTATAGTCAATTTGAGAAATATATCTAGTGTCGAAGATAAAGATGAAGAAGAGAGAGAAAAAAAAAAAAGATATTGTAATCAATTTGGGGAATATATCTAGGGTTTCAATTTGGGATGATTAAATTTGGATATGTATTTTATTGGTTGAAGATGAAAAAGAGGAGAAAGAAATAAAAAGTGAAAAAAAAAAAAAACACAGAAGTGTCGTCAATGGCAAAAAAATCAAGTTGGAAGCAACTGATAGCCCATAACAACATTTAGTTGTCTTTTTTTAAAGTCACGTATGAAATAAGAGATAAAATTTGACGTTCATCTAATTTCTTAGATGCAATGGTCTAATTAATAATTTTTAAAAAATTTAGTGTGTCAATTTTATTTTTTTAAAGTTCAGTGGAGTAATGCATAAATTTAGACAATCACACTGGTGTTTTGCCTTTTTGTGTTGAGTTCAACAATTCAATTGAGTTTGTACTTTTGGGATTCTTCTGTTTTATAACACTTTAATCCCACATTAAAAGATATGCGAAAAATTTATTTATAATAAAGAATTAAATTACTAACAATAATATATTCAATAGTGACTTTTTAGGTGAGCTTGTGGTGAGCTAAGATGACCCAAGAAGATATTATTGGATCAATAATTTAATGTCTTATTTGGATGGATTTGATTCAATTCAGACTTAGAATTTGACCCAAGATTTAAACTGGGTTATTTCATATGGTATCAGACCCGACTCTCGAAAGTTCGTGTCAGACTATCCGATCTGGTTTCCTGTCAGTTCAGACGGGGACGTCAGAAGAAAATTTTATCTCTATATAAGGAATTAAGTTACTAACAATAGTACTTTCAGTCATGACTTTTTTTGGTGAGCATGTGATGGACTAAGATGACCTAAGAAGATTCTATTGATTTTTTGGTGAGCATGTGGTGGACTAAGATGACCCAAGAAGATAGTATTGAGCCAGTGGTTTAAGGTCTTATTTGGATGAATTTGATTCAATTTAGACTTGAGATTTGACCTAAGATTTGTTCCAAACTCAAAATTTGAACCGGATTGTTTCATGTTTGGAGAACAATTTGAATAACAGTGGAACTTATATTTTCGCTTGTATTTTGTATATTTACACATGAGTTTTCTCATATGAAGGTGAAACTCTCCATAAATAAAAATAACTTTCCTCATAAAACAGGTTGGTGGATCGATGACGGTTGTCTTAAAGCAAACATATTTCTTAAAAAATACTCATTTCGTTCCTTAATATAGGTCGTTTTAAAGTTGTGCACAAGTATTAAGAAAATAATTGTAAAGCATTAAATATACTATCAATTGTCTATATTACCTTTTTATTGAAAAAAGATAGTGTTATTTATTGGGCAAAAAATAGTTAGAGAACCAAAGTTATATTTAATACTTGAGGTAATATAGAAAACTAAGCAATTAATGCTTACTTGAAATTCTCAAATGACTTAAATTTAGAAATAAAAATATTTCTCTAAAACGATTTATATTAAGGAACGAATAAAATAGCAAGAAATTGGCACCCCTCCTAGCGGGTCCCAAGCTCACGGCCCAGTCCAGTAACAACAAAGTGAATTATGGGTTTATATTTTTAAGCCCATAAATTATAAACATTTTTAGCTCAGCCCATTTTTGATCCAATCGAATTTGTCAACTTATTCATTCCAGTACAATACTACTCAAAAGTTAAGTGTCAAATTCATTTTTTTTAAGAATCTATTAGTCTTCCTCAAATCGATTGTTTCGATTCTTTTAATTCATTTTTTTTTTTTTTATATCTTAAGACAGCTTCTATCTATCTTATGTTCAAAAATTGAAGTTTTTATGGTACATAGAATCCAAATTCTCCAAATAAATTTTGGCATGGATTAAAATAAAAATAAAAAATCTCTATTATAACATGATCAGTACATCAATATCTTCTACACAATTTGAGAAGGGAACTAATTTAAACAAGGAGTTTCCAACGTACAATCTCAAATCCTCCACAAAGAAACAGAAAACTAGTTAGTTTATATGGAATGAACACGAGTACAATTGTAGAAGAGTGGTGGAACCCCCGAAGAGCATGGCACCAGCTCGAGAAAATCAGAAACAACAGAATTCCATGTCCAAGAACAAGATCTTTTGGACTGAAATAAGTATGTCAGGTCCTCCAAAATCGAAACGCGGCAACAAAATCTACATATACAAACTGAGCTTTATGCTCGGTCTTGGCATGAAGTTAACTTTGATTAATTGGCGTGTCGACACTGTATTGGTCCTATTCATGAAAAATACTAACGGAACAGTTTAGGAAAGGATAATGTAATATTTTTGTATTTTACAATGACAAATCCTGTAAAACCCCAATTTTTTATGAATAAAGATTTAATTTTCTTTAAATATTATTTTAAATAATAAGGTGTTGATTTGATCACTACAAAAAAAAGAGTCAATGTCAACGGACAATGAACCGTCGCCAATGATATCATTAACAACGGTCTTGCCGTCGCCTATGACCTTTTTCCAGCTATATCGATATAATGTTATAGTTATGTGTGATATGTGCAAATTTTTCAAAGTAAGCAAGTTGTCATAAAATATTCGTTTGGTCTAGAAATATTCTTTTTGTCGAAAAATATCAGTACGACTACACAATCATTGGTGGACCTCATCCCTATTATAAATCGTCTCACCAACGAGTTCCAGAATAATTACACGACTCTAAAATCGTCTCACCAACGAGTTCCATCCCTATTAAATCATTGGATGACAATTTTTTAGTAGTCGATAAACCGTGAAATAGAAAACATAAAGAAGTGGTATTCTTAACTCTTACATGACCAACAAGGTTAAGGCCAAAATCTGGATTATAGAACCCTTTAATTTTCTTTCCGCTAACTATCTCCAATACCAATATACCGAAGCTATAGACATCGGGATAGTAGATTTTTTTGTCATTGTACTAGGGTTCGATTTTTATTGTGGTTATCAAAACTTTTTTTATTACAATCGCATAACTATACTCTAAAATAATACCAAATTGTCATTACTTACGATTTCGTCCAAAAAAAACCAAACGGAATTACTTTTTTTTTCTTTTTTCGTCCAATTTAAAACTTAGTAACCCAGTGAAGTGATACTACATAAATATAAGATGAATGGAGTTTTTGTTTATTGAGATTTTAAAAAAATCTTTTTATTTTGTTTGAGAATTATAAAAGAAAATAAAGGAAATGAGCGAAATATTGAAATACGCTTGGAAATAAAGTTTATACGAAGGTTAATATGTGTGGACTCGTGAGTTGATCCATTTTAAGTTGGGCCACTTGATCTACTGCACTTAGGCCCGAACTAATCTGAACGAAGCCCAAACCTAGGCTTGCTGCATGGATGGAGGCAGCCTGCATGGATGGCCACTGGCCAGTGGTACTTGTGCCAATTACAGCGAATTAAAAGTCAACCTTTTGATAATTCCACTAATATTCCAATATATAAAAAAGTGAGTCTTTTATTAGTCCACTTGTTATTTGTTGACCTTTAAAGACATAGCAAAGTCAACAAATTCTTTGTATTAATATACCAGTATATCTTTTCATTACACATATTCTTCATTTTCTCTAAATTATAATCCCCTCAATTAAGCATATTATTTAACTTCTTTCAATACATATTTAACGACACAAATATTATATTTAATAATAAAATAAAATTTACCACAAATAATAAAGCGGCACAATAAAATTAAACACAAATAATAATATTTGTATTGTTAAATATGTATTTCGGGAAATTAAAAGATATGTGTAATAGAGGGGATCTTACTCAATACATATTAATAACACAAATATTATATTTAACGACAATATAAAATTCATTGCAAATAATTAACGATACAGTAAAATTTATTGTAAACAATTGTGTTACTTGCTTTAAGCGTTGCTAAAAGTTGGAGGATAAACTAATAGAGTAATAGAGGGGATCATATCCGATAATATTTAGCGACACAAATATTATATTTAATGACAATATAAAAATCATCGCAAACAATTACTGGCACGGTAAAATTCGTCGTAAACAATTGTGTAGCTTAAAGTATTGCTAAATGTAATATTTCTTATCGCTAAATGTGTATTGACAAAATTGAAGAATAAATATAACAAAGAGAATCATAATATGTATCTGTATTCACAAATTTGGTGATTTTGTGTCACACTTTTTTCGTCTATATCTCTTTCGAATCTTTTACCCCTACAATTTAGATATATTATTATTTTATTCTTTTTAATATTAATTTTTTATATTTTTATAATTATTCTTTTACATTTAATAAAAAAATATTTCATACCAAATAATTTACACATATAATGCGTGCGTAGCTGCCACTAATATCCATAATTGTCAAGCCTCGTGTACAGACTTGCTCCACATCAATAGTGCAGTTTACCTTATTTAATTAATATATACTATGGAAAATATATACTACATTTATAGCTAGTTTTTGTGACAGTTCATAGTTTGTAAGCTAATAATTATGGTGGAATTTATTTCCTTATTAATTTAGCTAGTAAGGGTAATAACTATGTGTAATTTATTTTCTTATTTGGTCAAAAAAATATATTTCTGAAAAAGTCATTACATATCATCCAAAACTAAAGATCAAATTAAAATAAATACTTAAATAATAAAACGAATCCTTAAACAAACAAACAAAACTCCCAAGTGTAACGAAATTTAACGATTCATCTCGCATCAATTTATCATTAAATGCAGAATACGCATGTGTAGACTGACCCAACAAATATTGTTGAATGATCTCATTATCTAAAAGGTTAACTAATTAGGTTGAAACTCTACCATATAGTTATTAACTCATCTACGCTCAAAAATTATTTCATTTAAATTAATATAACTAATAATATTTCATTTAATACATATGTAGATACTATGATTTATCTAAAATATACTAATACATCTTTTATTCTTGATAAAAATTAAATAATTTTAATAGGAGTGATTAACATAAAATTAATTTTAATTAATTTATCAATATAATATCGATACACAAGTCGAGAGATGATCTCTCTTTTTACTTCTCGGTATTGTATACTTATATCGGTCGATCCAATTTTAATCAATCAATCTGACATACCTACGGTCAGTTGGTGTACTAGATTTCTTTCTAAGTTCAAAATTCACCTCCCTCGTTGGACTTAAAATTATCCATAATACATAAAAATAAAAAAATAATTTTTATGACATAACATATTTTTTTTTCTTACAAAATTAGAAATATAATTTAATTTTTAAAATCAAACGATGACATATAAAATTTCAAAATTAGTATGACTTATAAAAGTTTATAATAAAATAAATTTGTTATAACTTACAAAATATGTATACATCACCAATCTTGAGTTATCAAATACGTGAGACTAAATTCAAATACAACTTGATTATACTGAAATGTCGTGTAAAATATCGACAAAATACACGTCTTGTGAGTTTTAATACAAATATTGTAAATGCAGACAATATCCACACTCAATTTAGTCCTCATTACATTTATTATCACAATATTTAATGAATAGTAAGGACTACTAAGACACCATCTCGGACCATCACTCCATTCCCCGACTAAGTTCATTGCGTTACTCTTTCATTTCCCAAGAAAACGTTGAAAGAAAGGGTAAGCTCAATCCCTTTTAATAAGAAATATTATGACTAAGATAATGCAGAATAAATTATCATTAGTCCTCAATGATCATTAAACCGATAAAATACAATAGACATCAAGTTTAAATGCAATGAACATGCAATCCATTAAAAGAGTCAGTAGAGAATAAAATCTACTATCTTTTATGATTTAAAAGGTTTTTCATCATTTTTATCACGAGACTCGAACAATAAATAATCCATATCATCCTCGCACTACTACCGAGGATATTCATTAGTGGTCAACGACCACAAATTATTCATGCACTCTGGGCCAAGGATATTTTGTGTATTCATCAATGGTCATGATGATCATGCCAACAATCGTCCATCAACGACTTCTACAGACGATGAGAACTTTTACCACATCATTTATAACATTACGATCGTGATGATTACATCGAATAATCTCGATCATAATCATACCAAGTCCATCTATGCACTACTGAATACGGATGACTTTCAAAAATAATATAAACATGAGGATGATGTGATGATATAAAATTCAATAAAACAAGTTCAATAATTAATTTATTCATGAATTAATAACGTCCAAATTGTCAACATGATACTTTTTTGTAAAGTAAAATTCAAGAATGCTCGGAAGAATATTTTCATGAAAAGATCTTTGGATGAAGCGCAAATATCAAGAATATTTCACTAATTTCATGGAGTGTGAAGTCAAAACTTAACCAAGTGACTATAATAAAGAATGGAATAACAAAAGAAATCACCGTAAATGCAGACTTGAGCGTATGTATTATTCCATTCCATCGAATAATAAATAATGGAACCAAAGGTCGAGCGTGTAATACGCATGCAAGCGGGATATTCCAATGAATAATAAAGAATGGAATACAACAGAAATCACCATGCATGCGGTCCCGCGTAGGCAGGTTATTCCAACAGAATACTAAATAACGGAATCCGGATCGGGTGAAATTCACACCAACAGGATGTTCCAAAGCGAATAATAAAGAGCAGAACCCGTGTCCCGGCGAAAAGCATGTATATGATATTCCAAATGTAATAATAAAGAATGGAATATAGAAGAATTTCATCAAATATAGGGTAGCCCGTGTATACAAGTTATTCCAACAGAATAATAAAGATGGAATAATAGAAGTTCTCTTCATGAATACAAAAGAAATAATACCCCTTACAGTAAAAGAAACTTGATATCGGATAGTGAAGTAGCGAGAATACTTTTCTTCTTCTCTCTATAGTTTCTCTCTCAGAGTTTCAAATTGAATTAAGTAAGAAATAATGACGGAATGAGCTTCTATTTATTGAAGAATGGAATGAATAATATCAATCCATTGAAGCGGTTCAGATTGATTTATTTTAATCGGACGATCCATATTTAAAGCAAAATCTTTTAAATAAAATATAATATATTCTATTTATAATCTAATAAAACGAATAACTTTTAAAAAGATTTTACTATGCAAATACTATGCAAACACTATGCATAATAAAATATAATATATTTTAATTATTATACAATAAAAAAAATGTATACCTTTATAAAAGTATTACATTTTATATTAAAAGATTTTACTATTAACTCTAATAAAACGAATAACTTTATAAAAAAGTATTACATTTTATATAAAAAAATTCGCTTTTATTACGTTAATAATCTGAATAAAACAAAACGTCATCATTATTATTATTATTCACACTATTAATCGACTGAATCGATTTCACAGGAAAGAGGGCTTTCAATAAAGATTTCTCCCTATTGGCGCATACAATTAGGTGACCAAACCTCTCCTCGATGTAACTTACAGACATCGTTAATAATGCAAATAATAATATTTACAACTTAAATATCTCAATTATTGATTTAATAACATATAAAATATCGATGATAATTGAATCAAACCGAGTGACTTCTCACATAAGCATTAATAATCAATACCGTGTCTTTACTATGTAATTCACGCAGACATCGCATACTTTTACTACCGAGTAGTTCAACAAAGATCAGCGGTAAAACTTCCATAGTTATTTTCATAAAAATATTTTTCGTTTTTCTCAATCCGATAATAATTACATTATGGGATCCACCAATGATTGTTCCGTGCGTCACGAATATTCCCGACCAATCGAATATTATATAACAACTTCACTTGCGTCTTTTACAAAATTTATAAATATTATCCACAACTATAACATTATATCAAATTTATTTCATAATATTCAAAATGATATTTATAGAAAATTTATTTTTATTCATAAAAGTTGCAGTATTACATTTGTGGTTAATAGTTTTTGTCATATACTATACAATTGTAATAATTAAAATTAATTAAATAAATTCACATTAATTTAAAATTTAATATGTCGTCATTTAATTTTAAAAATCAAATTATATGTCTAATTTTGAAATAGAGAGAGTACTCTTAAGAGACCATTCATTCAAACTATTTTCAATTCAAAATTTCAAGATATGCCAAAACCATCATCAATTCATCATAATAAGAGAGTAAAAGTAGAAAGCAAGTTTAATCGGGAAACGAATTAAATTATTTTAAAATAATTCTAGAAAAAAAAAATGATAAATGCAATCTCTAATTATTATTTTTATACATTTTATTAAAAAAAAAATTATACTTTCACATAAGTCTCTCGACCCACTAATTATTCATGTGAAAGAAATTATATAAAAATATCAATTCCTAATATTAAACCATTTATAATTCTCCCCTAACGCTCTATTTCTGAGTTTTAAAACGGACGGAAAAGAAAAGAAATGGACGAAAAATTTAAGTTTTCTTTTCAATTCTTATATTTCTGAGCTTTTTAATAAACGGAAAAGAAAAGAAATGGACAGAAAACTTGGTCACTTTTTTTGCTAAAGTTTTCCGTCCAAAATTGGCCTGATTTGAACGAAAAAAAAATTGGAGTAAGTAATATTTTTATAATTCTCATATTATGATATTATCCTCAACTTTTTAAATTTTTTATTTTTTTCTATTAAAAACTCAAAAACAGCACAAAAGAAAATTTTAAATTTTTTATTCTTTTTTTTTTCTGATCTAATTTAAATTTTCTATTTTTTTTTTCTGTTCAAAACTTAGAAACAAAGCGTAAATTCTTGGCCTCAGCCATTTTTTTTGGGTCCAAAAACAGAAAAACACATCATGTTATGGTCAAGCCCAACTGGTTTGGAAATTTAGAATATGGACAAATTAAGGTAATATCAATTACGGACTAAAAAGAATAATAATTTTGTATCGTACATTAATAAAAGTAGGGGTACCAAAATGCAATATTTGTTTTAATTTCTTTTGTATAAAACTCCAAATGTAACTTTTTGTAAAAAGTAATTCATAAAAAAAAGTTTTTCCATGTCTTTTTGATATTAATATATACAAGAAAAATATAAGAGTGAAAGATCACAAAATAAATAAATTTATTTATTCAATTTATTATAGTTAATTGCTCTATTCATTTCAAAATTAGAAATAATTTTGTAAAAATATATATTTATTTATTTTTGGCTATAACCCCTTATATTTTATTGAAATATATTAATGGCATGATATTACTCGAGATATAGAATTCATCGCATGCAGATTCTAAAAATGTAAATAAATTATTTTATATAATTTATCATCTAAAAAATAAAAATATTTATTTAATTTTAAAACAAGTTAAAAATTAAAATAAATCTCCAACCTTAGAATGAAAATAATATTTAATTAATAATTAATATCCTTCCCTACCATATTTTCAAAATTTAAATATAGCAAGTAAAAATTTGCCGGAGTGAATTGTGGCCGCCTTGCTGCCTGAAAATATCTAGCTGGCAAGTCACGCGTTCATACATTTTTTTGAACTTTCCATTTCAAAACTAAATTTTCTCCTACTCTCCCTCTCATAAATACCTGCTGCTTGTAAGAAGAACACTACGAGCTCAAGCCTTCCCGCGTCAACGTCTAGGGAGAGAGAGAAATAGACGGCGCTAAGGTTCTATTATCTCTCTCTGCAACTCGCCAAGCCACCGGCGACGAAGACTTCCGCCGAAGAAACTGCAGGTCCGGCCTTCTCTAGTTATAGATTATCGAATTCTTATATATATATTATTCAAAATTTAGCTAACTTTTGAAAATTTACTCGTGAATCTTTGACTTCTGCACACTGATACAGCAAAAACAATTGAATATTCTGGTGATGAATCATAGAATCCGATTTTATTGAATATCATATTCTCCGTTATTATTCCATTTTCTGTTTGCTTTCCGTAGTTATAATCAGAAAGTCGTTGTCGAGTTGAGAAGCTAGCATAATCGATTAAACAGAAATGAAAGTAGTTATAATCAGAAAGTCGTCTACAAATTGTCGACCGGAGAAGCTAGCGTAAACGATTAAACAGAAATGACATTGACACCTAATCGTTGATACACTAAGGTGTATTTTTTTAAAATCTTATAATACTTTGATAGATCCGAAGACGCCGGTTCTTTGTCTATTAAAATATTAAAAGTCGTTGTTATGATCGTAAGGTCCATACTACTATATTGTAGTTTAGTATCTTTTGGCCGAATCAGGAATATTGAAATTGAGATAAGAGTAGTTGTGTAGAATATATTTCACACCTTTGTTCTGTTCTTTCAGAAACAGCAACGTAGAAAACGAAGAAGCTTAACTATAGTCTATGTTTTTAAGCTCTTTCATTGCTAGATTCACCAATTTCTGAAGCAGTTTGATATCGAAACTTTCTATTTACGGAGGTATATATCGATTCCTGTTTTAAATGATGAAATATTCGAGTTCATTTTCTGTAATTAAATTTTAGATTACATTTTTAATTGGGTACGTTCTTAATTTTTATCAAGATTGTGTGGTATTGATTGAAATGCTATTTTTAGAAATGGATATTAGTCTGATTGTTGTTTCGTTCTAAGTTCCTTAAAAGTTTAAATTTGTTAATTTCTTAAGCATTTTGATAATGAAGTTTTATAAAATAAAAATATAAAAAAAGAAATGCAAAATAGTGAATTTACATGTTTGAAGTTGAAACTTGAGAAAATTTAGATTAATTCATTCATTCATCATCAGATCTTAAGTTTAATTTACAAATTTGTCATCATAAACTTAAATTTCAAATTTTCCTAGATGTTTTCTTATCAAGCAAACAGTGTCTCATTGAAAACACAGTTATAAATCTACTTTTCCTATATTATTTGAGCAGCCAATTATGGCTTAAGATCATGTTTTGTGTGTTGTTGCGTGAATGTAGGATGCAAAATGGGAGTTGGTAGCGAAGATGGATCAGCGACGGGGATCCGGAGGAGATGGTGTTCGTGCTCAAAAAACGATTTTCTCCCTGAGGAGTCCTTCAAGAGCTGGGAAAACTATGTGAATGCCCTAAAGGAGACTCATACCCGGTTGATAGACCGGGTACTGACTCGGTCAGGTGACCAGGCCGAGTTGGAGGTGAAGTCACGGAGCCATAACGAGATGAAGAAGACTCTGTCTTGGTGGGACCTCATGTGGTTTGGCATGGGAGCCGTGATCGGAGCCGGCATATTCGTCCTCACCGGCCTTGAAGCCAGTACTGATGCCGGTCCTGCTGTTGTTCTCTCCTATGTTGTATCAGGGATATCTGCCTTGCTTTCTGTGTTTTGCTACACTGAGTTTGCTGTGGAGATCCCTGTTGCAGGTATATATCATTGGATTATGTTCTTTATTAGTTTTGTTTTTGTTTTTGTGTGTGATATTTATCTCTTCATAATTTCATTAGATTATCATTTTGCCAACTTAATTTGAGCATTTCTGTCGAGTGTTTGTTGTTTTAGAACTTGTGTCAGGTTTGTATTAATTAATAAAAGAAAGTAGTATTAATTAATAAAAGAAAGGGGGTGAGAAATGGAAGATGGTGAGGTATATCTAAATTTTTTAAAACTATTTAAATAAGAATAATACTACGTGTTTGTACAAAAAGTTATGCACAAAATGTATGTTGCTTACCGATAGAAATATGTAAAATATCTAATGGTTGGTCCGGTTCCTATTTTCTCTCTTTTTTATATTTGTTTCTATACAACTTTTTTTGAGTTGTGTATAATTTGTGATCAAAGCATTTTTAAATAATGTCATTGATAGTCACTTTCAATTAAGGATAATGTTAAAATGCTATGTTGTGTTTTTTTATTTATTATTTTCATTTAAGTTGAGTCTTCTTCATATGCAAAAATGAAAAGGTAACCTCTATCATTATTTTGGGATGGAGGGATCATGAAATATCATAAGTTGGATTCGTATTAAGATATATATATTAAGTGTATCATACGTGGTGCAGTAATAGATAAGTAAATATTAGTTTTTGTAAGAGAGATAATAAATGCCGTTTATTTTATTTTTACCATTTGCATTTTATGAAGAGATTAAATTGATCCTATAATAAGATAACCTATATAAATCGATTTAATAACATGCCTAGTAATGGATAATTTTGAGGTGCTTATTAAAGCTTTTGCTTTCACATCTTTGGCTAAACAAGGTTTAAATAGCACCCTATGGCTTGTGTAATGTAAGGCATTGTTAATCCGGCTCACGTGCCGTTATTGTTGTGTTCTTTGTTGACTAATTAGAGTAATACATTTCAAAGTTCATAAATCTTTTCAAGAAGTTGGTACAATTTTGCGTGTGTATTCAGGAATGCATAATTTGTAGTACTTGTTTTAAGGGTTTGTAACACTTTCTCCCAGGTGGCTCATTTGCATACTTGAGAGTGGAGCTTGGCGACTTTGTGGCCTTCATTGCCGCTGGAAACATTATACTTGAATATGTAATTGGTGGTGCAGCCGTGGCTCGTTCGTGGACATCCTATTTAGCTACCCTTTGCAACCACCATCCTAATGATTTTCGTATTTATGCCAGTAATCTCCCAGATAAATACAACTACCTTGACCCTGTAGCTATTGGTATTATCATCATCATTTGTGCATTCGCAGTCTTCAGTACAAAGGGCTCCTCTCGTTTAAACTACATCACCTCAGTAGTCCACATTGTCGTAATTCTCTTCATCATAATTGCTGGCCTTGTCAACGCGGACACCAAAAACTACAGCGATTTTGCACCTTTTGGTGTACGCGGTGTCTTCAAAGCTTCTGCAGTGTTATTCTTTGCCTATGTTGGATTTGATGCTGTTTCCACCATGGCTGAAGAGACTAAGAATCCTGCTAGAGACATTCCTATTGGCCTTGTGGGATCAATGGTAATTACAACTACTTTATACTGCTTGCTAGCTATAACACTCTGCCTTATGCAATACTATAAGGGAATAGACGTTGATGCTCCATTTCCCGTAGCATTTGAATCCGTAGGGTGGGGTTGGGCTAAATATGTTGTTGCAGCTGGAGCGCTGAAAGGCATGACATCGGTGTTACTGGTTGGCGCTGTGGGTCAGGCTCGGTATTTGACACACATTGCACGTACTCACATGATGCCTCCATGGTTTGCCAATGTCAATGCCAAGACAGGAACTCCCATTAATGCCACGGTTGTCATGCTTGCGGCAACTGCCATTGTTGCATTCTTCACTAAGCTCGATGTTCTTGCTAATCTCCTCTCAATCTCCACACTTTTCATCTTCATGCTTGTCTCGGTTGCCCTTCTTGTCCGTCGATACTACGTTAGTGGTGTGACCACAATAGCTGATCGGAACAAATTCATAGCGTGCATTGTCCTCATTATTGGTTCTTCAACTGCGACATCTGCATATTGGGGACTTAGCAAGCATGGTTGGATTGGATACTGCATAACCGTGCCGATTTGGGTATTGTCCACGATTGGGATTTGGTATTTTGTTCCTCATGCCCGTAATCCGAAACTATGGGGAGTTCCATTGGTGCCTTGGTTGCCATCTGCATCAATTGCCATTAACATTTTCCTTCTCGGATCTATAGACTCAGATTCATTCCTTAGATTTGGGGTCTGGACTGTGCTTCTCTTGATATATTACCTATTTTTCGGGCTTCATGCTTCGTATGATACTGCGAAGGAGTATGAAGGTAAGGATGGATCGCCATGGAAGAAGATTGAAGAGGGGAATTTGTCATCTGTCACACCGGCTTCTGGCTTCAATGGCGCAGATGGTAAAAATGGCCATGCAAATGCTGCTAGTGCCTAGAATGGTTTCTATAGAATTAAGTATGATAGATGTGTGTGCAGTTTTTCTTGGATCTTTTACAATTCTAGTTTCTATGTTACTTTCGTTTCTGTAAGTATGAAGGAAAAGCTGTGTTTTACTTAAGGTACTTCATCTCATCAGCTGTTTATCTAAATAAAACGGTCCACCACATGATATTATCTCAACTCAAATTTGAGATATACAGTATCCATGAATTGATTAAATGACGTCCTTAAAACTGACGTTCATGTAAATTAAGAATGTTTAATTGGAGGAGAAAATATAAAATTAAGTTTGAATCTTACCCTTATAGATGATGACTTTAATACAATATTAGTGAATTCTATATAATTATGACATAAGTACGATTTGTGTATAATATAAATAATAGATAATAGACGAGACTATAAAGTGTGTTAAGTGCCAATATTAAGTCTAGGTCTCCTAGTTTTGGATGGCCACAATACACGCACCAAAAGGTAATTTATCACGATTTGACTCTGAAATCAATTTTAGATAAAGGTTATCCGGGCCTGAGAATGGCATTATCAAGCTTTATTTGGAAATTAAGCTTTATTGACTCTTAGGTCACCACTTACCACTCACCACTAACCAGCCGCCTAGGCCTAGCAGCCGTGGTAGATGAAGTTCAAGTGTCCAACAACCCAATTCACATAAATCAACTCGATACAGTTTATAGTCATGTTAATCGCTAATTTTTTATATTTAAAAATCAAATTAATAGTCGTGTTATATATATAAACATTTGAATTTTAAGTTTACCTTTTATTTAATATACCTTGCATACTCTCTTGAGCGGCGATTCGCTCCGTCACTATATATAGAATCGGCGTTTTAACTTTTAACGACAATATATAGCGAAGGACCGAATTGTCGTTCGATCAAATTCATTAAAGGGGTGAAATTTCGGGTGAGTTGAATAAGGGTGAAATTTCAAGATCCGGATATATATATATATATATATATATATATATATATATATATATATATATATATATATATTGAATCGATATATAATAAAGGAAAAATATATATATACAGCTGTGTAGTACACATTTACCTATGATAACGATTTTTTTGAACCGTCGCCATAAATATTCTGATCTATAAGGACTGTTGAACCGTCATTATAACTCAAAAAAACGATCGTCATAGCACAACTACACATTTGCGTAAATACATATAATCCTATAATAAATTAGTCGCATATAACAAATTGTAAATATAGTCAATTCAATACTCCGTTCATATTAAAATACAAAGCCTTTACTCATGCTAGGCCCGGATTTGGTGCGTAAAATTAATGTAATTTTAATTTTATGTCATATTTAATATGTTTGTTATTTAAGTATGATAAATAAGTATATTAATTTTTATTTAATTATGTGTGCATATGTAATACTCATAATATATACGAATTGTAACGGATAGTACTATATGCAACCATTTTTTCTGGAGAAAATATATTACGGTCGAAGAAAATTATTGAGACCCTACAAAGTCTATCAAACCAACAATTACCTCATTTTATCCATTTATATATTATTATATATAAAATTATTATTGACTTTTAGGTCAATTTAAGATAATTTTAAATTTTAAAATTGACATACATTTATGGGTTAATTACATATTTTAGTACATTTTAAAAATAATTACAACAATAGTGCACTCATAAAATATTTACACAATTAATACACTTTTCATATCTATTTACAATATTAGTGCAATTAGGATTCCTTAATTTAGGAAATTAGTATGCAATTAGGATTTCTTAATTTAGGGGATTAGTATTGATTTATTTATTAAATGAAGTAATTAATAAGTAAACTATATAGCCGACCTTCTCTTTCCTCAATAAAAGTCACGCTACTGTCCAATTCTGAACTCTTCCTCTCTCTCTCTCTCTCAGAAACAGAAACTTAGTCTCCATTGTTATCAATAAATCCAAGCTTTATCTTTATTCCGTCGTCAAACTACTAGTACTTCTCACTTCCCACTCTCTCTCTCTCTCTGCCCTCCTCCACCTTCCGTTGTCACGTCTAAATAAATACAAAGATTATGGGCCGGCTCTCCTTCTCCTCCACCCTCCTCCTGCACGCTCTGTCTCCCTCCGATGGTCAGCCGAAAACCTCAATCGCTTCTCCGACATCCTCCTCACCCCCATCCACGACGATCTCGACGTCCTCGTATATTACCATTTTTTCCTTTCCTGTGTTATTTTTAATTTCTCTCTTTTTTAATCTTACATAATAATTAATGGAGAATATATTGATCCACCTTCACACCTTCAATTTTTTTATAGTGCAGTTGATAATCAAACCTTCACATCAAGGTAACTAATTCAGTTTTATTAAGGGGGGGGGGTAGCGAATCGCATTTTTTTTTCCTGGGTAAATAAAATAAGAGTTTATGGGAATAATTTTTATTATTATTATTTAGGTATGTGTTATTATGTTGCTTATATTATCATGTATAGTATAATATGTGATATGGTGATATGTTAAATATAATAATTGATATTTATTATACCCCTATTTTTATGGAAATGATTTATGGATATTTTACCCAAATTTGTGTAATGCATTTTATTGTGTTTAGTATATGTTATAAGTGATTCAATAAGTAATTGAAAGGAAGGTAATTGGTTATGTTCGCCAAAACAAATTTCTTTAAGGGTCTCAAACTTAATAAGATATACGTATCGTTAAAACGGAGATAATCTATTCTTTTTAAAGAGTCTTTGGCAATTATGCAAAGAATATAGCTCTACACCTCGATTTGCCTATATAACGTGTTTAGCATAGCCGTAGTTCTTATAAAATGTAGCTTGATTGTAACAAGCGGTTTATTTCCTAAACCCACACAGAAAGTGTTATAATAACAAAAATAGTGAAACTCTATAATTTCTACGAACTGGGAGAATACCGAAGTTTCGAGTTGTTAAGGAAGAGGAACTTCAGTAGCTAGAAGCTGTGGGTTGAGCGGGAACACGCCAAGTAGAAGGTATGAATTTAATAACTGTACTTTCAGTTCTTCCTCTTATATTTTCTGTAAAAAAAAAATTGAAGTTAGTCAACTGGTTTGCTTAAACCGAAGTGCAGCATATGGGATAGTATACAGTGGTGTTATGTTTGAAGTCTATGCTCTGTTATATTGCAGTAAGTTGAATCTAGTGGGGTAGTATGACATCAACATGAACTCATTAATTGTTAATTCGTTGAATATATACAATTTTGGTTGTGTGTTTGACCGAATCTAGGCACAAGGAGATAAGTGGTTGTGGAGCAATAAGGGAGCTAAAATGGGTTTTTAAAAAGAAACCAATATCTATGAAAGAAGTGTTTTAGAATTATGTGCGTAAGATGTTTGTTAGAATGTTGCAATGAACCGATATGCTCAACAATTGCTTATTTGGTAGAATTTAAGTTTGGGTTATATATATATACCATGCATGAGGGTAAATAAAGTGTTGTGCCTTGTTGAAGGGGATGAAAATTATTTTTTTTAGCTAAATCAAAAAGAGGGAATTTTGGTATGTTAACTTATGTTGGTAAACTGTTTTGGGCAGCTTAAAATGTTAAATTGGTGAACTTAGTATGTTCTGTTAGTTGATTGTTACCACATCTAAAATCTATCGGAATTTGGGTGCAGTAAAAAAAATAGAAATAATAGGTGTAGCAAGGGAGGTGTTGCAGGTAAAAGAATGGGGCTGGGGAGGTTTGGTCGACTGGGAAAATTGCTATGAAGAAGACAATAGCGCCAATCATTGACATGTCTATATTTGTCTTCAGAGCCACCAAATTGATTTGACATCATTTTTGGTGTGCATACCTTATGTAATAACTATAAATTGCAAATTATACTATAAGGTGAGTGCACTATTCTAACCTTCTAATAAAAGTTATAAATAAATTACCAATGGAAAGCCAAAATTGGTATGAAATAAGAACAAAGTTGTTGCCTATTAAAGAAAGAAGTGATCGAGTATAGCCTCAGCCCTTCATTGAACATACCAGCTTGTGGGGAGTTCTAAGATAGCCAACTTTTGCCTCTTTGTAAGTGATATTTATACATACCAGCTTTGTATTATTCCAAAACATAAGAGGGAAAGATGAAACCATGTAAAACATGGGATATGCAAAGTAAAGAGCTGATGCCCCCTGGCAGCAGCAATTGGTTCACCCGACAACAAGAGATTTGTAGCAGATGGTAAGTCTCATTTAATTTCCATGTTTAGTTTAAAAGCTTAAAAATAAGAGTGAGATGAGATTTAAGTAAGCAAGCAAGTTAATTTTGAGGGTGACTAAGTCATCGTAAATAAGAACATGTAATAATTACAAAGAACAAGTATAAGCTTTAAATCGCTAATGTGAGAAAAGAAAAAAAAAAGTCGATTAGTTACATTTTGCAACTTAAGCAATGCGCGACGTATAATGTTAGGATATTGCTATGACAGTTTTAAATCAATTTGATTTGTATTGAATCCACTGCACATTAGTAGAAATAGTTATTAGCTAACCACTAATGCAATGCTAAGCTACACTAATATCCCACAAAGTCATATAAAATGGGCTGTTAGCATGAGAAACAAAATGTTAAGAAACTGTTAACACATATAAATGAGTTACTGGTCTCATTTAGCTAAATAGAAGAAACTAAAGAGTATCATGCGAAAGGAAAATTTAGCTTAAGCATAGTGTTATAATAAGAAGATTTCTATAGTTATGGCAAACCAAAAGAAATAAAAAGAATATGAACTAAATTATGAGAGGTTCATAATCAGAAATTCTGTTAGACCCTATAAAAGAAAGAAAAGGCTATTATAAGAACATGAGTGAGATATTTGAAAAATGTATCTTAAATATGAAAATATCAACTAACAACATGATCACTGTGATTGTGTGATATGTCCACTTATAAGCTACATAACTTGTTTATTTGGCTAATATGCTTGTGGATGCAAATAATTGTGTAGGATCTGTGAAAATACGTAAGTTAAGCTGAATTGTACAAATAGTCTACAAACAAGGCAAGTATCTAAATCTTACTCTTTATTGAGCAAGTATTCTGAGATTATTCATATGTGGACAGATTCTCTAAATTCTGAACTGTCTTTCCTTATTTATGAATATTATAAGATTGAATAATCTTTTTATTCCAATCAGCTTCAAAAGATTGGGTAAGATATTATCATATGCATGAGCAGGTTGTATAGAAATCTGAGTCATTCCTTCTGGCCAGACACAGATGTAAAATATTTCAATATTAAGTCTTGGAATATTATTGTGCCATAATTTAAGCTGTCCAGCTATATTGTTTTAGTTGGAATCTAAAACTGAGAATGAACATACCCTTAAATGGGATATTTTTATTGCACTCTGGGAGTGGTGATGTAGAACATGAAAATTGTTCTGAAAAAGATAGTATTGATCAATACAGGGCATAAAGGGCTGATCACCCTACGTGCTCGTAAGATAAGACGGTTCATCCGATAATATTTCAGATTTAACCTTTTCAAGAAAAGAAAAATATGTTCATGGTCTTAAAACCTCTCAGTTATTCAATGTTGTTATGATATTTTAAAAATGTGAATGATTCAAGATTTATTGCTTTACAGTTTTGATTCACTGTCAAAGCATGCTTCAAAGGAAACATTTATTTTTTTTTAAGCTTTAAAGAATGTTATTACTTGCTGAGCAATTAAATGCTTATACTTGTTTTATTAAATGTTTTCACCGAAAGCGGACTTCAAAGGTAAGGGTACAGAAAAGACAAGGAAAAGGAAAAATAGGAGAATAGTCAAAGAGTGTTGTAATAGATAGTTTTCATGTTTGTAAATATTAAACTATCATGTAATAAACGCTAAAGGTTTGCGTGCACAGGATTAGAAGAACTTTGATGTAATAACTTTATTAAGTTTATGTTTATTATATTCTGGAAGTTTTATATCGTGAGCACTGAATAAGGGTTTCAAGTACCCAAATTTGGGGGCGTCACAGGGGGTGTATTCAATTAAGATTTTAAAAGTTTGATTGTATTCAATCAAGACATTTAAAGAGTTTATAAAAGTTTAGTGGTATTCAATTACAACTTTTTTAATGTCTTTAAAAGTTAGGTGGTATTGAATTAAGATTTTTACAAAGTCTATAAAAGTATTTTGGTATTCAAAAAGTCATAGACTTTTCAGATTTTTATTAAATGGTAGAGTTTGACAGACTTTAGAAGAAGAATTATAACTATCAACCCATATCCAAAGTCTGACCTCATCTCTAAAGATTTTTAAAGACTTTTCATATCTCATCTTAATAAACTAAATAAATTTAAAATACAATTCACATGAATCCAATATTTCTAGTTACTTCACATGAATCCAATATTTCTAATTACTTTATAATCTAGAATAATTAATACTTCGATGTAACCACAAAATAAAATATTTATTTTATTTTTGTAGTCAATTTATAAAATTTAAAATTTTTAAATTTTGAATTTATTTGTTATTTAATAATAAAGCGACGTTATTATTTCAAAAATAAAAATAAATACACAATATTTTAAAATTTTATAATTTCGTAAATTAACTTAGAATCGTAATTAAATGATGAAAAAAAGTGAGAGGCTAAAAGTAATTTATATAGAGTACGTACTTTTATAGTGATATATAGTTGTATAAAATATATAAGTTCTTCAAACTTTTTATCATAATTTTATTACATGTTACATTACTAAACTAAAAATTTATTAAAAGAATATAATAAAAAAATATACATGAAACATGTATATATTATTTTATTTACAAATTTTGATACTAAGACGAGGTAATATTCAAATATTTGAATGGAAATCGATATATATTGCAAATGTTTATATTAATTTTTTAATTGCTAGTTACGTAAATAAGTATTGATGACAACTTTTGTAGACTGGAATGAAAAACAATAATTCCAAATAAGCGTAACGATATGCATAAAGTATATATAAGCTCAATGAAAAGTGAGTTTAATTTTTGTATTGCATCTGTAATTTCTAAAGTTTTATTGGTATCCGAGTATCCAAATGTATTATTAAATGAGTAGAATAATATGAACGCTTTCAACATACATAAAATCTCATGCCACAATAATATAATGAGATTTACTCTAGTTCATAAAAAAAGAGGGAGATGTTGTACACATGGGCTAATTAACAATTAATATAAGTTGCAAGATATATTAGAAGTATACAAAAGTCTATCACAATCTTGATAAAAAATTTATAAAAGTATGTTACTTATTTCATAGAGTCTATAAAAGTCATTTTAAAAAAGTCTTTAAAATCTCTGAAAGTCATTAAAATCCCACAAATTCTACAAAAGTATGTCACTTAAAAAAAGTCTTTAAAAATCTTAATTGAATACACCCCCCTAAGTTACCAATTATTTTGAATGTGATGCACTTGATAACCAAACATTCATGCAGTTGGTTGCCAAACTTTCAGACGAAGTTAATCAATTCATACTGCAGGTGTGGAGGTAGATTAGTTACTTTGGTATAAAAGTTCAATTCATTCAACTTGTCATTCGTTGGGGGCTTCACTAGCTCCTTCCATCTACATAAACGGACATCCGAAGGATGCTCATCATTGCATATGCCCCGAGATTTGAATGTCGGAATGATCTCAAACATAAAAACTTAGAATACATAAGGTAGACCATTCAACTTGTACAATTTTGTGTAATGATCTTTGTAGAAATTATATATTGACCCACCATTCCTTCCCTTCTTCAATATCCCCTTCAAAGCATTTGACAAAGAGTACTTTGTCATCTCGAAAGCAACTTTCCCCCAAGGAAAACTATTAACATCGCCATAACATAGAAAATTGACCATTGCCCCATCCACATGATTCTCAGAAACTGTGGATAAAATAAAATTAAACACTAAAAAAATCAATGACATCTTAACTGCCTCATCATCGTCATCAAAAATTGTCTTCCGATAAACCCTACCAATACTACTACGCGTAACAGATTCATGCCCAAAAAACTTTTCAATAAGCATATTCTCCATACCTTTATACGCAGTAATATCATCCTCACCCTGCCATCTCAACCCAGAAATTAGACAAAACTCAGGCAAACCAAATATGACCCTTTTATCTCCAAACAAAAACCACATTTCACCAGCATCACTCTGGTGAACCTCCCTTATAAGAGCATGGTGAATAATCTGGGAATACATTTGGTGCTGATCACCGAACTCCAAAAAATTCCCAAAACATGTTGCCTTGAACTTCTCCAACTGACTTTCGTTCAGTTTCTTGGCAATCGTGCTGGGAACTTCCATGTCGCACCAATAAATAACTTTTCCAGTAAATTTTCTGTTACATCCCTCATAATACAAACCCCATAACTGCAAATAAACAAAATCAAATTTGCACAATTATTATTAACCAATATAAAACATTGTTTATATCATAAACAGTTACATAGAAACCAACAAATAATATCATACTAACAAAAACATAATATAACAATTACACAGTAGCCAAAATAGACTATAAAAAGTTTCCAACATCCCACACTGAATGCACAAAAATAGTTACCATATCATAATATAACAGTAACCATAACATAACCAAACAGTAACCAAACATTTAAATGATAGTAACCAAACAGTTATATGATAGTAACCAAATAGGTGTATGATTGTAACCAATCAGATATATAATAGAAATAAAACATTTATATGACAAAGAATAAAACAATTATACGACAAAGAATCAACCACTTATATCATAGTAACCAAAACATGTTTATATAGTAACATATCGGTTTATATGATAAGAACTCAAACAATTATATCATAATTATATCATAAGTAACCAAATAGTTATATCATAGTAACCAAAACATGTTTACATAGTAACATATCAATTTATATGATAGTAACCAAACCTGATTATAGTAACAAAACAGTTATATGACAGTAACCAACCACTTATATCATAGTAACCAAAATATGTTTATATAGAAACATATCAGTTTATATGATAGTAACCAAACAATTATATCATAGTAACCAAATAGTTATATCATAGTAACCAAAACATGTTTACATAGTAACATATCAATTTATATGATAGTAACCAAACATGATGATTATAGTAACCAAACAAGTATATGATAGTAACAAAAACATGATCAACATGCAGACCAAATTCATTTCAGCCAACAAATGTATACAACACAAATAGATGGTAACCAAAACAACATAAAAAAGTAACCAAAGTACCAACTTAAGAGAACAATAATAGATTCCAAATCATAAGCAAACATTAACAACAAACATACTAAACAAGTAACCAAATATTTATATGATAGTAACCAACATATTTTTCCATGGTAACCAATACATAAACATCTTTTAATGGTAACCATAACAGTAACCGAACAAGTATATGATAGTAACCAAAACATCTTTTAATGGTAACCATAACATAATAAAAAAGTAACCAAATAAACCAAAACGATTGAACACAAGTGGTATCCAAAGCAAAATCTAACACTAACCAAAAACATACTAACTAATAAACTAAACATTTATATGATCGTAAAATAACAAAGTTTAGATTAACAAACCTTTAAAATTCTGTCTGTTGGGATTATATTCTGGCTAAGCACTTGTCCTTCTGACTTAACTACATGGACATCAAAATCAGAATCTAACCGAACTTCAGGATGCTTGATATCACTATGAATCACCAACCTGTCCTCACTTTTCCTCGATTTCTGACCTGTATTATCCCCCTTCCCCTTCCTTTCCACAACAAACTTCTTCAAGCCCTTTACAGAATCATCCTCCGTGATTCTCTTCCTCTTTCCGAACTTCTTCTTTGTATCAGTCATTCTACACAAATCGAAAGAACAGAACAGACCAACTAATCGAACAAACAGAACAACGAAAATGGCGACCAACTAACGAAAGTTTTCTGTGCTAACAGATTAACAACAATAACAACAGAAGTAGACGAAAATGGATATCACTATAGACAATTACTAACAACGATAACAAGTAACAACAATCATACACGATCAACAGATAATAACACGAACAGAAAGAGAAGAAATGGAAGAACACGAACAGAAAAAGAAAAAAGGGTTTCAGCACGCAAACAAGGGTTTAGAACCGAAGAGTCGTGATGGCGATTATCACGTCTTTCAAAAAAAAAATAACTAATTTTAATTTGCACACTAATTTGCCATGTCAGCCATTAATATTAGTCCCTTAAATTAAGGACTTGTAATTATATGTATATTATAAATAAAAATAAAAAAGTATAATATTTTTGTAATTATTTTATAGTTGTATGATTTTTATAATTATTTCTAAAAATGTACTAATATATGTAATTCTTCCAAAAAAATATCATAGTTTTAAAACTCAGACCAAAATATAACCGCTTAAAATTGAAACCGGACCGATGGTTCAACCGCTAAAACCAACTAAGTTGACCCAATAAACAAGTTTTAATTATTTTTTAATATTTTTTTGTACAAAAAACAATTAATATTAAAATAATAAAATTAACCACTTTTAATAATTTTCTAACTCAATTTATTATGTTTTAATTTATAAAAAGCAATTTTTAAAATTTTATTAATGACTAACAATATATGTTTTTATATATTAATGACGTTACTAGCTCAACAACGGTTAGTTGATCAATCCATCATGTTCGATGACCAGTTCGAATCTAAAAACCTTGAAAACATATCTTAAAATTTATAAATTTTGCAAATAAAACTCTATTTATTTATTTATTTTTAAACAGATTAATTTACTTAATATATCATAATTTATGTACTACTAAAAAATTTACTTGGACATCCCAAAAAGAAAGTGTTAATTAGGGAAAAGGGATAATTGTTTTCACAATTCTATAAAATGCACTGTTTTACAAGTAGAAAATCATAGTGCAATGACCAACAAATGTTCTATTTCTACATTTTTAACGCTATGAGAATTGAGAGCAGGTAATAGCATTAGCCTTAAATAAAAAGTAATACATACTTGTCATCAAACTAAAATATATTGATTCATTGAATGCTATACAAACCATTTCTTATAATTTAAACCAATATAAACGCCAGTACAGTAGTATCAATAATGCACCAAAAGCAAAACAAACAAATGGAATCGAAATATAAGAAAAGAAAACCAAAAATAAATAAATATTGAGGTAAATAATGCATTACCCAAAACCTAAAGAACACTGGCAGTAGTAATATGGACTCAATGTAGAATTCTTTACTATCTGATATTCTGGTCATGACTCGATCTTTAGGAGAGAATTGAGGGATGTACTGTTGAAGCGCTGAGCAAGGCCTCTTATCACAAGGACAATGACATCTCGCAGGTGCCGTGTCTGAACCATCAAGTCTACTTCATTCTCACTGTCAACAACAATCCTAAGCCTATGTTGATCGTTTCGGAATAGCTCCACCTACATATTTATGGCACTTGGATTATCCAAATTATTATGTTATTTATAAAAAAAAATGAGAATATAAAGGGGTTCGTTATCAATATTTCCATCACGTAGACCTATTTATCTACTAGGTTACACAGTTTGATTATTTCGGGTTTCCAATAATTTTTAGAACAGAACAAAATTCTTACATGGAAGGGAGGAGCATAACTTCCACGAACTTCAGTGTTAGGGAAAGAAGTCTTAGAAGCCGGCTTCACAACCTTTACTCTCTTTTTACTAACTTCCAGAATTCTTCTCTCAAGATTCCCTACTCCAGGAACCTGCAATATTTGTATGACAAAATAATGAAACAAGACTTACACTACTATATTATGAGATGAACCTAAACCAACACATGCCCCAAAGAAAGATAGGACAACAAACCTTTTTTAGAGATCTGTCCTTATCGCACAATGTCTGTGTCAAAATCAAAAACCAAAGTTACGAGTTTGTCAAGGGGAAGTATGTTGTATATAAAATTAATAATACAATTATGATATTCATAAGGTGATAATCATACGCATATACGAATTTACCTGTCAATTACTCGTGCATGTGATTGGAAGAGGGGGAAAAGAAAAGAAAGAAACAAGGGGAAAACTATATAAAGGGTATAAATTATTTATTGCAAGTTCTCAAAAGGCACATATAAATTGAAATTGTCATGTCCAGCCAACAGCTAACTTGTGTGAATGACAATGTGGAGTTATGTGAACGAAAATTTAACAATGAGGGAAATTAAGATTAAAAAAACAATTTAAAATATGGAAAAAGAAAAATAAGAAATAGATATGAAAATATTTTTGTAGGGCTGTCAAGGCCCTTCTAAAGGTGGCTTTGTTTCCATCGTGGCAGGTCTTTCAGAAAAAATTATGGCGAGTGACATTTTTCACAAGATCTAAAGATATCAACTTTTTAGTATGGAAAGACCTTCCGCAAGAAAAGGATAATATTTTGTAACTAAATATAACCACCCACATATAAAAGAATAGAGTATGTAAATTACTAATATCAAAAGCCATAGCTCTAAATGTGAGCTAAGAGTATTAGTTTTTGACAGTTCAAATTAAATCATGGTGCAACATTAGCATTTAAGAGTTCAGAAGACAAAGACAAAAGAAGTAGCATACTGGAGAAACTCCAACATGATTAAAAGAAGAACATGAAGCACTTTGGGAACTGGTGTGACCCAGTGCACACTGTAAGGGTAGTACCTGTGGATGCCTTCGCAAAAATTAATAAAATAAAAAAGGAACAGATTCACACCTCAAACTTCACTGATGAGACACCATCAAGCTTCTGCTTCACTTCTTTAAGAACATCAGGCTCTGCAAGTAGATCACATGCAAAATAATTGCAGAAAACAAAACATGAATCAAGAAGCTTACTATATTAGAAGTTGACAAGCGACAGCAGCTCCATAATCTAATCTATGTAAATATGACTTGAACAAGAAGGTATCACCAGACACCATGAATATAGTTGCAAAATACTCCCTAACCTGTTTTGCATGTTATGCTTGCCCTTACTCCTAATCAACTGTCCCGTAATTTATTAGCTGACTGACACATTCATATATCCTCTTGTTTAGTATATGCATATACATTTCTTAACCTCCTACCAGATCTCATCAAGCAAAGACAAGAATGATCATTCTCGGCATATGAAAATAATCAAGCTGATCATCTAGTTATCTGAAACATTAGTCAAGAAAAGATGTCCTATCTAACTAATATGATTAATGGGGAATAAACTATAGTTGACACAGCTATTACAGACAGATTTCAGTTTATAGTTTAAACACTCTATTTGTGTCAATCTATGTTACCAATAGAAATAAGCAGCACTTTGAAAAGAAAAAAATGCTTAAACCCATTTTACTAGTAAACAGTGATCAAATCCCTTTTAAACCATTTATCTTATTCTCGGTTACTCGATGTGAGACTGGTTATCACAAAAAAAATAATAAACAAATAAAATAAATCAAAAAGTGCACAACTATAAAACCATTGTTCACAGAAAAACCAATAAATTAAACAAATAGTATTATGTGAATTATGCCGTTGAAAGGTGACTCATGCCTAGAGCATTTTGTAATACTGATAACAAAATTACAGTACTTAATAGAAATAATAATCCAGAAATAAAGCAACTTTAAATTTAAGATATGTCATATCTGTAATTAAAAGCACGGAAAAGTCTCAAAAGTATGCAAATTTCAAGATAATTAGGTCATTGTTTCAATGGAAAATATAAAAGCATGTGATTGCCACAACAGTTCACTATATGGTAAATATGCAACTGATCACAACCATAATGTATATGGTACAATAAAAGCAAAAGGAGATATTAAGATCAAAAAATATGAGACGTTCAAATTTACCAACTGCAATTGACTCTGTTGATGCAGAAACAGGTTGTCCCTCAACTCCGTCCTCTCTTACAGGAGTATATATTGCTACCAGCCTGTACCCCACATCATCAACATTAGCTTCATACATCCTTCCAGTCTCCCCTGAAACATACAAACTATTGATGTAGGAGTGCTGTAGATGATAAAAAGGACACAAGTGAAGGGAAGATTTGGGGCAGCCATTATCATCTTGTATGTATACATACTCTATAGGTGCCTAGAAGCACAATAAACATGTTATAACAGATTCAGGGGGAGGTGTTAAGTACAGGTTGTTTATCACTTGTTCCATATAATGGGGCATGTAGTGACGCTTTTCTCTTACAAATGGTAAGTCCTAACCACTTATTTTTCTGTTTCCATATTTAGTTATTCATGCAAGTGAAACAATAATAGAGCCAACCAAATATTATATAATGATTCCTCAATTATAAGATCAAATCCTATGTTACATGAACCCTTCTCTATTAGTACCCATGTCGACATGACACGACATAGGCATGGGTGCAGATGTTTGACACAGAAGTTTGGTGGAAAATGAACCAAAAATTTCTAAGAATAGGTGCATCCCTGTCGTGCCTTTTAAAGATCCTTGAAGGAGTTGCCAAGTCCATGTAACATAGATCAAATCAAAAAACAAGCATACCAGGAATAGAGATAAGGTCTGGACTTCCAGCCATTGATCTAAGCCATTGGATTCTACTTTTTCCCTCCTTCCCTCCACTATAGATGCCACGTACAGCATACAAGTTAGTGTGGAAACCTCTACCCTCAATCTCCAGCTTATCTATTCTAGGAATCCCTGAAAAGAAACAAAAATATTGAGAAGAAAATAAGAAAATAACTACTATAGTAAAGATGATGACAACAGCAGGTACTTGCTGATACCAATAGGCAATAACCAACCAAGCATTGAGGGAGCAAAGAGGAAAACTATTTGTAAAAGAGAGAGTAAAACAATGTGATGAAAATTCTTCCTCGACCTCTTGCAAGATAAAATGTATACTATTATGTAATACAAATGAACTATGTATTATGTATCTGTTTCAGGCATAAGGACCATGAAATTACATTCTGTATAGTTCTTTTTCTTTTCTTTTTTCTGGAGAAGTGCAAATTTGTTAGACCATATTTTTGTTTATATATTTAAAATGAAGCGGACATTTGATTCCCATCAAAGGGTATTTGTATACAATGCCGACCACGCACATAATGTGAAGTGAACTAAAATCAGATTTTAAATAACAGCTGCAGACACACCTTTTCTGTTGAAATTCAAATTTTGGTTAATAAGTTTCACAAGTGTAAGTAACTTTTACAGAAGAGTCTAAAGACCTGGTGAAACAGTAGCTGTTTCCGCATACGCTGGTTCACTTGACCTTCCAAACGCATCGGTCATAATGCATTCACATTGCAGCCGCCGACCAATATCCTCCAAACGCAATTTATAGGAGCAAGAACGTTGTGATGGTAATAGCTCAAAGGAATTGCTATTTCCCGTTTCAGATGAACAAAACCTGCATCAAACTTTATGTCACATAACGAAGGAGTAAAATGGATATAATATCCCATTAAAGATCTTGTGTAATTAAAATTATTTTACAAATTCTTAGTAGAGCTAGCAAAAAGTTACTTTTAAAAAAAATGACAAACATTGTGAGGCTTGGCTGGTACTGTATATAATTTCATGGTGCACAGAATGAGATTTTTGCATACTAACTTTTTTTTCTTTTAAAAGAAACACCACTATAATAGGTGGGGGTTTGGCAGTGACCCCAGCCCTGTTTATTGAAAACAAAAGAATAGCTACAGTAGGTGGACAGAATGAGATCTAACATAAAAAAATACTTGAGTTTCTATGGTAACAAGTACGAGAGTGTATTTTCAAGATAGTAATCGGATGACGGTATGATGTAATATCAGAACTGTGCATCTAACTGATGTCCATGTTGATCATATATGAGAGACCAAAGAATGAGCCTTGTACATCTTCTGTATAACTCCATACAAAACAATTTGCATAAGTTGAGGTATCCTCATGGCTGAACTTGGTTCACACATAAATCAAATAATATATTAATTTATTAAATATAGGTTATTAAACATTTCAAAAAGATAAAACATAAATATTTAAATAAATAAAAAAAGTTTGTCACTCAAAATTCTGTAGTGCGTTCTAGATATCTTGTGCTTAACATGTTAAATTATTGCTTTAAGATTCACAAAATTGCTTATTGATACAAAGCATTAAAAACACGATGGTGTGGTGAACTGTATGGTGTAGAGCTATACCACTGGTATCTAACGTCTTTTTTGTAATTGCCCCAAACATGCTGTTGTGGTTCACTCTTTGGAATTACTTCAACAGCAGTGAGTATGTCACCTTCAACGGCCTTACCGGTAAGGGCAAGCATCTCAATTCTTGGAAGCTCTGTAGTGCAATTTAATTATTAGACAACAATGCTTAACACACTATATAGGAACGGAATTATCAGAAAATTACAAAAAACTGATTATGCACCTTTTAGTGGTACACGATGTTATTACTAATTGCTTTCATTAAGACGAGCATTAAAAGCAACTAAAATTTAGAAAATAATTGTTGAAAAAGTGATGAATGATGCAGTGAACAAGCAACCATCTAGCATATAAGATGCAATTTCAATCTTGAAGGTATAGAACATCTACTCTCTCTGTCTAATCTATGAGATAGGCTTTTTTTGTACATTTCAGCACAGATTTATATAAATGAAGTAAAAAAAAGGTACAATATGTGTTTTAGGCAAATCTAAAAATCTGTAATTAAATAGACCAACGATAACCTATTGCTTGAATTGGAATGGAGGCAGTATGTAGAATTGATGCACCAGCTAAAGCAGGTGACCAAACAAACAGAGAGTTCCGACTGTATGTAGTTAAAAAATCATGGTAGTTTACAACAAGGTAGATAAAATTAATATCAGCCACAATCATCAGAATATTTCAAAGGTATAAGAATATCCAATATAATTAGAAGAACATCTTATAAAGTATCAATACCCATAAAAGTATGGTAAAAACAAAAACTTAGATAAGATGAGCATACAAAGGCGCATGTCCAGTACCTAATAGGCTAGAACAACAAACAAAAGTCTAAATTGTTTCAGAGTCTACACTAGTTATAAACAACATATGGCTATATTACAAAAGTAAGCTGTTGCACAGCAAGATATGATGAGTACCAGGGAGAATAAAATCAGTTGGCTCAGATAATCTGAGTTCTCCCACAAGAGAATCAGAGCGAACTGGGGTATACCTGGGGATGCACAGAACAAAGTTTAAAATTACATCAAGTATGCAGCAGAATTCATGATAATTGTGACAGTAAAATAAAATAAGCAACTGATAGAATGGTTGCTAGAAACTGCGACTAATGCAATTAATAATAAAGCCTCTTTAATTGATTCAATAATGGATATCATAAATATTGTAACTGAGAGAGAGTTTTTGATGATTTTCAGTATCTGCGACAAGAAAAGGCAATGTTGGGTTATGGTCTAAATATCAGCGAAAAAGATATAAATATTGGCTTCATTTGTTGAATTGAACTAACAACAAGATTAATGACCACAGAGAATCTTCAAAAGCCTACAGTCTTTGGCTGGTGATGATTATAATATATAAATAGGTTTTCTGTCAGTCTTAAAATCCATGCCACAAACACTCAACAAAAAAGGGTCACTTAAATCCAGACTGACAGAGTAGTTTGCAAGCATGTTTCTAGCAAATTCTTTAACAAACTGCTACCATGATAACTGAGAAAGACAAATAGCACGACATTATATAGAGAAGAATCGTTACCCAAACAACAGACGACAATTGTAATCAGCATCTGTAACTTCATAAGTTCTAGAATTAGCTTCGCTGATAAGAATGATTGTTCCCTCATTAGTTTCTCTATACCAGCTGAAAATGCTTGGTCCTTCATAACCACCAAAGTATTTTCCTTCCCCAGAATATGTAGTTGAAGAAACCTTCTTCACATGAACATTGGAAACTACTGGTTGAGCTGTTACATTATTACACGCCCACATTAAGAAAATAATTCATAAAGCTGAACAACAGGAAACATAAAGCATGATTAATTTCAAAGGAGAGCCGCAATGATAACACTCAAATACATGCAATATTAGAGGGATAATAATTGAAGATTCCATGTAGTTCAGCATGCCTTGTTTAAAAGTAACTCTTGTGATCGACAGTAACGTCTCAAACATTTCAAGAGTTTGTAAAGAATATATAACATGCAGAATTTTAGATGAAATTACTATAAAATACACTAGACTACTACATCCGAATTTTACTGAAGTAGCAGCCTGCTTAGATGTCGTAGCGGCATCACAAATTGGCCAATGTTTTGGGATAGATTTATTTATTTCTAATGATCAAAAGGAAAAATAGGTGGATTATTTGCACCAGTAGACTTGCTAGACTTCAGATAGAGAAATAAAAATATACCAGGACTGACTGGCAAGTTTGTAATCGATACTAGTGGCTTTCCAGATTTGCCATCTGCACGAGTTGGCAGCCAATACAAAACCAAATAAGTGTCCACATCTTCCAATGACGGTGTGTACGTTCTGTCACAATAATACAACAGGCGCTGGAGCTTATTACCAAAAAGGATACTTCAGTTCTGGAAAGAATTCAAACTGAACCACAGACTTACAATGAATTTCCGCATATGACAACATCCTCACACGCATTAGAAATGTCCCTTAGCGCAGATTCTTCAAGTTTAATCCTTGTTCTGTACCAAATATACTCTCCATCACCTTCTTGTCCTCCAAAGTATATCTTTTGAGGAACAACCACTTTTTCCTCATAACAATCAGGAATTACAAGGTCCACACCAATAGGAGCAGCTGTAGCAAAAACAATTGTGGACAGTGAATAGAGAATTTTATAATTGTAGATATCAACTTATCAAGAAAAGACATAGATAACAACAATGTGATGTGAGCAACAGTTGCTGGTTTATTGGTTTATATGATAAATTTACCATCATGATTGCACTAGCAATTTCTACTCAACTGTAACAAAATACAATATATATCAGTCATGCTAAGATACACAGTTCATGTTGAGGGGACTGTACGAAAGCCCAGAAACGTTTGAATGTTTCTGCATTTGAGTTTAAAGCCTTCACTAGTAATTGATGAGTGGGTTTTATAACTATAAATTGAGTATCTTTTAACTTGAGAATTTACGAGTTCTTAAGTACTTTAAGTTATTTTTATGTATTTGTATTGTTTTTATGTTTATTTTGTAGGAAGAAGCAAGGAAGGGCAATTCGGATGGCTTTTGGATTAAAATATACAATCAAAGGCAGGAAGGGAAAATGGAAGGGCTTTTGACGCCAAGTTTGATTGTAGAAATCATCGAGAGCTTAGATTTGATAGGTGACACGTCCCGTAACTCTTCCCGGATCAAAAGTTTGGCCTTATTACCAATAGATGTTGAACCAACAAATAGCCTAGCGCCGCGGCGCCATTTCCTATTTCATTTCTGGCGCCGCAACGCTATCTCATCAAAAAATCAGCGCCACAGCCCCGGAGTCGCGGTCAGACCAAGATTTGACACGTTTTTTGCAAGTTTTTGACTCCCATTTGGATTTGTTTCTCAACATATGTTAGGGATCGGACTTGTAACCTATAAATACATGATGTGAGGCACATAATTAGGAGAGATTAAAATAGTTAGGAGTAGATATACAATTAGAAGCAAGGCTTTCATCATATCTGAAAAAGAATTCAAATAAAGGATTGAAAGCCAAAGTGAAGATCGCACAGAAATACAGATTCTTATCTCTTCCCTTTTCTTTTAATTTTTGTATTCTGAACATGATGGATTATCTTATTAATTTGATTTCTTTTTTATTTATGAGCTAACTTTATAATTAAGATTGTAATTGGAACCAATGTGTAGTTTGAATTAATTCGCTTCCTTTTTAATTATTATTTGATTATGTATGAATTGTTTATTATATTTTGTGTGTTCATGTATTAATTAACTAACCCAATAATTAATGTGATAATTTATATAAAATTGGGAGATGGATTATAATGATAACATATGTTTGTGTATTTTGCATGGGATGGAATTCATGACTCGTATATAGGATAGAAATATAGTGATTTAATTAGACAGGATATTTTTATATGACCATCGAAAGAGACTTATAAATAATTACGAATTCTCGGTTAACGATTCTATATGATTAATTAATTAAAAAGGGAGTAAAGGGCTTTAAATAAAATATTGGGGAAATTGTAATCTTAAGTATTTTAATCTGATTTTAATCCTTGTCTGTATAATAAATTAGTTGGTAATTTTAATTAGATTTTATTTTTCCAAATCAATTGTTTAGATAAGAATTAATTTGATATAATTTTAGTAATTGGTAAATAATTCTCTGTGGGAACGATATCTTGGTTGCTACTGTATTACTAGTTGAACATGTATACTTGCGTGTATTTCCTAAGTTGTAAAACAAGGCAAACGAGTTTTTGGTGTCATTGCCTAAAAATTAATTTAATAATTTTTACCAATATTAATTTCAATCAAATTAGTCTTAATTTAAACATGTATATTTTTATTTATTTTATTTTTATTTTATTGTTACTTCCTTTTCAGGTACTGTGGATGTGATTAACAACCAAGTGTGAAAGAATACTTGATGCATTGGTTGCACAAGTTGCAAAGCTTTCAAGGGAAATTGACGCTCTTGGGTGTTGGTCTATTTAGAATGCCTACTACAATTAGCAATCCAACAACACTCCAAAGTCCAAACTACTATCATCCAGGATAATGGAATCATTAACAATTTTCATGGAGCAATAACTCTCAAGATCAATCTTTTACTCCAAGCCAAGCATCCCTTCTAGGATTCCAAACTCAACATCCACTGTAGCAAGAGGATACATCTAATCTAAAGGACCTTCTTACCAAGTACATATCGCAAAATGAGGAAAGAATGATGGAGGAACTTCTTACTAAATTCATAGAGCAAACTGAGGTTCGGATGAGTAATCAAGAAGCTTCAATTAGGAGCCTCGCAAACCTAATGGGACAACTTGCCATTGTAATCATAAATAGTCAACCCCATTGTATTTTGCCAAGCGATAAAGAGATAAATCCAAGAAGGGAAGGTGAAGAGTATGACAATGCAGTTTCAATTCGATGCGGTGAGGAGTTACATGAGGCTGTTAGCGGACAAATAAAGAGGACATACCCGAATATGGAAGATGATAGTGAGACTGTAAAGAAGAAGATCAAGAATGGGAGCCAAGAAAAGAGAGATCAAGAGGTGTCATTCAAAGTTTTTGAAGCTAACAATATTCCAAGTGGTCACGACTCACGAGGAGTGTTATTGGGTCAATGTGGTTAAAGTAGGCATAGTAAAGGATGAAAAAAATGAGAACAGTTATTTTCTGTCAATAGATGAAGATAAATTTGGGGGTCCTCAATTTTGCATGAATTCGGGAACTTTCAAGGAAAAGACAACGAGGAGGCATGAAATGCAAAATTTTGCAATTGACAATATGAAAAGGAAGTAGTCTGGCTGAGACTATAAAACAAGCGATTATTGGGAGGCAACCTAAGTTTTAGTTTTATTTTTATTTTAGTAGATTTCATAGTAGTAATTTTTAGTTTTAGTTTTATTAGTGTATTTTTATAGGTTTTGATATTTTGTTTTGTTTTTCAGGTCATGCATTTTAGCATATAGTAGAAGACAGTTGCGGATAGCGACAGTTGACCTCTTTTTTATTGCTTACGTTAAGGATAATGTCAATTTCAAGTTTGAGGGTCTTTATACATTTTGTTTTTATGTCAATATCAAAGATTTTATTGTGAATTTTGAATTTTGTTAGTATATTCACTGCAAACCCTCACGAGCCACAACTCGACCACTTAGGATAACCATAGGGTTGTTGCACACGCTAAGTGTAATCGTGTTTTTTACGAAAATGGGGTAGTATTGTTTTTAGTACGAGTTTCTCGGGCAATGAAATATTTGAATTTAAAGTTTTTGGTCAATGATAAATTTTGATTAATTATTTAATATCTCTTGGAAGACTGATGGATTTAGCTTGGTTTGAATTTATTTTTTTATTGGTTATTATTACTATGTTGAGATCCTTTACTTTTATGCACATATCCATTTGTTGAGCTAGATTTAATTTAGAGTAAGTTTAATTGGTTAAATGCTTATGGAAGATATTTTTTAACTCTATATCATATTTGAAGTAAAATATAATTTGGGGTAAATGATTAAGGTAATTTTTCTAGGATTGTTTATTGATTGATATTTCTCGAGTTAAAAAGAAGATGAAAAAAATAGGTCATGTGGCGAGTTGAGATGGAGCGTAAAACGCATTCACTCATAAACACATGCAAAAAGCAAGATGAAGCATAAAACGCACTCGCTGATGAAATGGAGCATAAAATACACTAACCGAGTAAAAGAAAAAAATATTCTTGCTAGCAGATTTTAGTGTATACTTGGGAAGATATGTGGTTAATTTTATAATAATCCTAGTGTGTTTAATGTATTAAAAAACCTTTTGATATTCTAATTTATATTTACTTGTTTTAGTAGTGATGTAAAAATAAACATAGAGTTTTGATCTCTTTTATGAGGCATTTGATTTGATGAGCTTATCTAAGTTTTAATTAGTTTGATACATATGGATTCACACACACACACACAAAGGGTCAAGAGTAAAGTAAAACTAATAAATATTTTAAGTTTTAGAGAATGTATGATTATGAAGTTTTGCTCGAGTTATTATTTAAAAAATCTTTTGAGGACAAATTTTGATATTCAAATTAATTCATTGTTCGAGGAAGTTGTATAAGGCTGTAAACGAGCCAAACAGTTCGGACTCGACTTGAAAAAATATGAGCAAGACTCAAATTCGTTAATAATATGATCCAAATCTGAGAATTAAAAATAATTCAAATAAAAATAAAACTAGAATCTGAGCAAGGTTATACTCGACTCGTTTAAGATTCAAACTACTCGAATTCTTGATTGAGATTTGATACATACTCGGTTAATACATATTCGATTAGATGTTCGATACATTCTCTTATAATATATACAAATTTAAATCAAATTAGGATAATTAGTTATTATTTTGTTTTGTTTTTAATTGTGATTTTATATTTGTAAAGTGCAATAATAAATATATTTTCTCATTTCTAAGTAAAATAACAAATTCAATTTATAATTATATTTATTATAAAACTAGTTATTATGTGGAGACTCGAATTCGAACTTGAATTTGAAGCTCGCGAGTAGTTTGAATAAATATTCGAGTCGAGTCGGATCGAATTTGAGTAATAAATATTCTACTCGAGTCGAATCTGAGTATGATTTTTCAAATATAATTCGAATTCGAGTACGAATTTATCATTTCGAGTCGAATTCGAGTAGCTCTCTGTTCGCTCCAATTCGACTCGTTTACACCCTTAAAGTTGTATGTTAAAGTCCTGTGTTTTTTAAAAAAAAAAATAGTTTTTGTTTTGCTTGAGCACAAACAAAGATAAGTTATTTTTATGTATTTGTATCGTTTGTTTTTATGTTTATTTCATTGGAAAAATAAGGGCGGGCAATTCGGACATCTTTTGGATTAAAATATACAAGCGAAAGAAAGGAAAGGAAGGGAAAATAGAATTGCTTTTGACGCTAAGTTTGATACTTTTCTTGACTTGAATTTTATTGTAGAGTTCGTTGAGAGGTTCGATTTAATAGGTGGCACGTCCCGTAACTCTTCCTGGATCAAAAGTAATGACCTTTTTATCAACAACAAATAGCTTAGCGCCGCGCCACGACGCCATTTCCTAGTTCATTTCAGGCGCCGCAACGCCATCCCATCAGAAAATCAGCGCCACAGCGCCAGTGTCACAGTCAAACCAAGATCTGACACGGTTTTTCTCATGTTTTTAACTCTCAATTGGATTTGTTTCTTTACATATGTTAGGTATTGGACTTGTAACCAATAAATACATGATGTGAAGCACATAATTAAAAGAGATCGCACATAAATACAGATTCTTATCTCTTCCCTTTTCCTTTAATTTTTGTATTCTGAACATGATAATTTGATTTATTTTTCAGTTATGAGCTAAATTTCTAATTAAGATTACAATTGGAACCCAATGTCTAGTTTGAATTAATTTGCTTCCTTTTTAATTATTATTTGATTATATATGAATCGTTTATCATATTTTGTGCGTTCATGTATTAATTAACTAGCCAGTAATTAATGTCTATATGAAATTAGGAGATGGATTATAGGTTTAAATCTGAATATGATAACATATGTTTTGTATTCTTCATGAGATGGAATTTTCAGATATACAATAGTAATATACCTATATATCTTATGTAAATCAAGAAAGAATCTAATATTAATTCATTGTCTAATTTAAATCGCATAGGAATATAGAGATTTAATTAGGCAATATATTTTTTATATGACAATCGAAAGAGGTTTATAAATAATTATGAATTCTCTGCTAACGATTCTATATGATTAATTAATTAAAAAAGGAGTAAAAGCGATTTAAATGAAACATTGGTGGAAATTGTAATCTTTAGTCTTTTCATTTGAATTTAATCCTTGTCTTTATAATAAATTAGTTGTTAATTTTAATTAGATTTTATGTTTCTAAATCAATTGTTTAGATAAGAATTAATATGATATAATTTTAGTAAATGGTAAATAAATATTAAATAATAATTCTATGTAGGAACGATACCTTGCTTACAGTATTACTAGTCGATCATGTATATTTGCATGTATTTCCTAAGTAATAAAATTAGACAAACAGTAACACAGCCCAAACTGGTTTTATACAGTTTTAAGTGTTAACTGATCACAATTCATCAGATCAACTTATAGAAAAAGTTTCCAACACCAGCTTAATCAAGTTGTTTTCATTTACCTTTTTATTAAAACTACTTGACAAAATATATTTCATCAATATTCTTCATTAGTTGCATAATCGTGTACCCAGATCCAAAATTACATAACCTATTTACTTAAGTTGGGAAATGCTAACAATTATAATCTCTCTTCTATGATAGATAATTAACGTGCACATATTGAAATTCGCTACACATTCAAACGTAAAATTCATATTTGCATATTTTTTAGACATGTATATATCATATTTTCATATGAATTTAATTATCAATTAACTCAGACAAATACAACGAAAATGAACTTAACTAGACATGCACTTTTAATATTTTCATGTGAATATAATTATCAATAAGTCAGACAAATACAACAAAATATATCAAATTCTTCTTAGTGAATTACAGTTACATGTAAAACAGCAGCCAGGTGTCCTTAAGGACCAGTTCAAAAATTATATATTTCCTACTACCTAATTTAACTTGCTACTAACCTTTCTATAATTTAAATACATATGATCAATATACAAATATCAAACAATTTATTTACCACTTATCTTGGATATTTCAAAAAGGAAAACTACTTACCTGGAGCAACTGGAGTAGATACAACACTCTTTGGACTTCCTTTGACTCCATCTTTTCTCACAGGTGTATAGACAAGTTCCACACTTCCACCCACATCCTCAAAAGTTAAATCTAAATACTCTGGTAAGAAAATATATACTTTTTCAACTACGACCAATCAGATAGTAAAAAGCAGACTACCAACAGAAAATTTTGAAGTGGATAAATCATACCACCAGCATCTAGTTTCTTCTTGACACCATTATCCTTCACTCGAAACCACTCAAAGAGGCAGTCTCCTTTTTCCCTGAATCACCAATGAATTGCTTTGACTAAATAAACAACATCCATAATAATGTGGGAAAAGCTCAGGTCGTCCTAAGGAAGATGGTTCACAAGTCTCACCCTCCACTATAAGATGCAATAAAGCTCAAGCGTTCTCCTTCTACCAGTGTTCCCAGAAATTCAAGTGAATGGCAAGTTGGTGGCCCTGTGATAAAATGTACTATCAGAGAACAAGATACAGAAAGATTTAAGAGTAATGATTCTAAAAAGAAAAGTTAATATTTTTCATCTCCATCATCTATCTAGCAACCTTTAAGCCTTGCTGGCCCATCCACTCGGCCCAAAGTAGCAAAAAGAAATTAGAAAATTAACTGATCAGTTCTTGAATAAGAAATCATCAAAACATGATGTTGAAAATTCTTTAGCACGTTACCAGGAACAATTGGTCCAATTTGCTCAGATAGCACGGTAGGACCACGAGCCCAATCAGTTCTGACAGGCTCACATGAAACTGATATTAAAAATCCGATATCATCAACTGAGAGCGTGTACGAAGTAGTGGCAACATCGTTAATTTCACTCGGGGTACAATCTGAACCAGTCTGCAATAAACATTTCAGTGAACGAGTTTTTTTGGCAGTGCAGAATAAATCGTAATGATATTAAATATATGAAGCACTTAGTGTTGTCAGACTGCAGTTTTAGTCAAGAATCTTCTGATTATTAAAAACATAAACGGAATGATAACAATGGAGTCTAATTTAATGAGAAACGAGGCACGAAGAGAATGTACTAATATTATCATACCCGGAACCAGCGGAAAACTGACTCTCCCTCATCACCACCCCAATATTTTTTGTCAACGCTTAGTTTAGTGCCTTCAACTGCAACTCCAACTATCTGTAGAGAGAGCAATCTTGGGCTACCTGATGATCAGTTAGAATTCAGTATATGAAGCAATGCCAGGATTCCTTAATTGGCTATTTGGATTTTGGATTATAACAGATGATTATGCTCAAAGAATAGTCGCTTTAATATACATAGAAGAATAATAGATTATACACAGAACAGCCCAAAAATTCAGTAGCTGAGTAATACATAATCAATCTACGAACTTAAGGTGTTTTACATTAAGTTATTGTAAAAATAGCATATCATAGTCATCTATAAGCCACAACCAATTATACGATCCCATGCGAAAGAAAGACTTAGTGAAACAGAAAATATTCTAAGGTATGCTTGTATTCAGTGAAGATTGGGTGTTCCAGTCGGTGAAATTTTCTCAAAACTTTACAGACCACTCTAATGTTACCTACCAAAAAACAAACACTCTAATGCCTCTCGTTTGTATGTGTTCGCAAACATTGCTAAACATGCTAGAAGGACAATGCGCCACTCAATTATCTGGTAAACCATTCAAATTTATCTAGTAACCAAAAAGAGAGATGTATTATGGAACAATTGCACTTTCTTTTGTCCAATGTCCAATCAAATTAAAATATTTGCATTTAAAATTTCTACTTATATAGGGTGGAATACAAAAAATAAGAAAGGAGAACATGGATAAACCTTTAGATACATTCAATGATCGAAAAAGCTAAAAGCGGTACGAAGCATTTTTCTTTGGACGAGGCCAAGCGTAAGCCTCGATTTGAAAACATATGTTATTGATAAATATTGAATATATATACAAATTTTGTGGTAATGAATAATTTAGAGAAAAAGATTCAGTTATCAACACTCGACTCCGTCAAGTTATCAACACAAGAAATGTTTTTTTTTGCTTTAAGGACTCAAGTGCATGAAATATAAAGAAACAGGGGCTGAACTGAAACTTCTGAAACTTCAGGGGCTGAAATGAAAGAAAATAAAACTATAAGGGCTGATATGTAAAATTTTAGGGGATATTTTGAAATTTAAGAAAACTTTTGGGATTAAACTAAAAATTTATAAAGACTATGGGGTATCTAAATGTAATTATCCATAAGATGATATTGAATAAGAGAGACGGAAGGAAGACAACTTCACAGAGACGGAAAAGAGAAAATTATAAGGCTGCTAGAGGAGGCGGCGCAAGGGCCTGATTTATTTCTACTTCTCCTCTTCTTTTTTTGGAATAGAAAAGTGTGGCTGATATGCCTTGAGGCGGAAGCCTCAGGCAAGTAAGGCGCAAGCTTTTGAATTTTCAGTTGAGGCCACAACCATCTCCCTCCTCGCTATGAGGTGCACCTCAAGGCGTGTGCCTCAAGCGCTATTTCGAACCATGGATACATTTCAAAAATGTTATTACGATTTTCTCAGACATTTTAAATAAGGGGGTTAAAGTTCAAATAGTAAGTGAATAATATTCCTCAAAAACAAAGGGTTAAAAATCTAGATAGTTACACCTACTGCACCATTTTTCTTTAAGAAAACATGCAGTAGCAGTACACATTTATACTTTTTTTTCCTTAACAAATGTGTTATTTCCCATCTCATGAGCCTTTTATATGTAACACCAATAAATTTTCTGTACATAAATACAACTTAAAGATGAGGGAAATGCAAGTACCTGGACGAACACGCTCCTGTCCCATGCAAGGTTTTGGCTCACCAACTATCCCATCATCACGTATTGGCATGCATGTAAAGGAAATGAATTTACCAATGGCATCTCTGTTAACACGATACTGAAGAAAACCCGAAACCTCAGGTATTAGAGTTCCTGAATCAGTTTCAACCTGACAACACTGGACCATATGAGCAGAGAGCAAATATCTATCAAAGATATATTTAAACCAAATTTTCCAAATGATTAATTGATCATCATAAAAATGTCATCAACACATGCACAAAGATACTAGGGGCCTTTTAACTTAATTAGAAATTATCTTCAATCGAATTATCAGGGGGATATTGTGTATATCATCACAAATAACGTTATCTTGAAAACCACAGGAAAGAGTTAAGTTAGCGCAACCCACAAAAAATATTAAAATAATATTCTATGTGTGAGAAGCTGTACTGCTTTCAAGTTTCAAGGACTGGTAGATCATTTAAATTCCTACATTTCACCATGAAAAGGTGAAATTCATCCAAAAAAGGTAGAGAATATATTTACTTTACAACACCTTATGAGGGCATTGATAGTACATCTTCTTAATAGCAATCTTTGAAACTAATCCAACTAGAACGATCATAGAAAAAGTTCATCCATATTCGAATTGATTTTATGTAGCATGCAATTTGAGTTCCAAAGTTGACCGAAGTTTCCACCTATTTTTCTTTCATAGCAGAGCAAATAATGTAAGACCCCAGCTTTTATAAATAAAGATGATTTTTTCTATAAATATTATTTTTGAATATTATGGAATAAATTTGATATAATGTTATAGTTGTGGGTAATATTTATAAATTTTGCAAAGTATGCAAGTTGTTATAAAATATTCGTTTGGTGGGGAATATTCTTTTGTTAGGGAATATTCGTACAATGGCTCAATCATTGGTGGACCCCTAATGTAATTATTGTCGGATTGAGAAAACGAAAAAATATTTTATAAAAATAACTACGGAGGTGTTACCGTTAAAACTGTTGAACTACCGGTGGTAAAAGTACAAAGAATGTCTGGCGTGGTTGCATAAGTAGTACACTGCAGATTGATTATTGATGCTTACGTGAGAAGTCACTCACCTATGCTCAATTATTCTACGAAAGAATCACGCATCATATCTCTTATATTATTGATTCAATTATTGTCACAAGATTATCATCGTATAATATGTTATAGTATTAAATCAATAATTGAGACGACAAGTTATAAATGATTAATAATTGTTGAAAGATTAAATATGTGTTGATGAAAAAAATGATTTGTGGTAAGTTTGATTATTTTATGGGGGCTCATATGTCATCATCTAAGAGTCTCTTCATTCAATAAGTAATTACCTTCGTCAATAGTAATTACCCTTGTGAATAGTATTTACCTTCGTCGATAGTAATTACCTTCGCCAATAGTAATTACCCTCGTCGATAGTAATTACCTTCGTCAATAGTAATTACCCTTGTGAATAGTATTTACCTTTCGTCAATAGTATTTACCTTCGTTAATAGTAATTACCTTTACCAGACGTCGAACCACTTGTCGTTTCACATTACAAAGGCCGAACCACTGTCGTTTCACATTACAAAGCGTCAAACCCAATTCGTCGAGCCACACTGCGCTTTTCACACGGCGGTGCTAAGCTAGAAATCTTCTATAAATAGAGGCCTAGGGCTTCATTATTTTCACGAATTCATTCAAGCTATAGAGAGAAAGTATAGAGAATAAGAGAGAAAGAAGAAGAGTATTTTGTTCTTACACCGCTGCAGATATTCAATCTCCTACCAAATGTAAGGGTGTTATTCTTTCCTATTCATGAAGAGAGCTGTTGTTATTCCATTGCTTATTATTACATTGGAATAAACTTGTATCATGATTTACCTATATTTGGTGACATTCTTCTATTATTACATTGGAACATCACATGCGTGTGTTTTACACCGGACTGGTTAAAATCTTTATTATTATTTTGTTGAACATCATCACATGCGTGTGTTTTACAGGACTGGTTTAAATCTTTATTATTATTACATTGGAACATCACTGCTCGTGTGTTTTACGGACGATGGTTCCGCTTTTTATTATTCATTGGAATATCCTATCGTGTGTTTTACACGGATCCGGTTCCATCTTTATTATTACATTGGAACATCCCGCCGATTGTGAATTTCACGACTGGTTCCGTTATTTATTATTCTGTTGGAATAACCTGTCTGTGCGGTCTATCGCATGCATGGTGATGTATACCTAATTTTGGGGGCGTCACAAATAACCTATATATGACCAGTAAGCTGCAATAAATAATTGTGTATACCTCGTGAATATACCAATTGTATATACTTTTCCCTTCGTGTCCCCCTATGTACCCATAAGAAGCAGTCAGTATTCCACCTTCAGCATAATCACCGGTGATGGATAAGAAATTTAGACTTGGGGGAAGAGCTGCAAAGATTATAAGTAAATGTTACTAGCATTTATATTGCTGAAATCGTGAGAATAATGAGGAAACCAAAAAGCAAGAATAAAAGTTTAGCTAGTTAAAAAAATTGTAGCTTGAAAGGACTTTCTATACATATCTATTCAGAAACATTAATGGCATCGCATCTATTTAGAATGGAATAAAACCATGATAAATTGTGATGCAGGTAGTTTTCCCAATCACATTCAAACACGCAAACGCATAACAATGTTAGAAAGACTTGCAGAGAAATCCACAGCCTCTGATTTGCGAGTTTGGTCTATGTTTCCTAAGTGTCAAAAGTCCTTGTAGTTAATCCAGGTACTCATATAATAAAATTACTTTAAGTCTGGGGCACTTGGAAGAGTATTATTCACTACTATTATCATATGAAGTGTTACACAAGAATTCAAGTTCAATAACAAAAACACCCTTCATTTAATCACAGCAACAAGTAAATGAGCTTTTATTTAATAAGAATTGATAACATATATGTGTTGAACCAAATAAATATTGCAAATATTAACCTCTTGCTTTCCTTTATTCCAGGTTCAGCATTACATATAAACACTCATGTATTACTTACTTTCAACTGCTCTTTCAGATATGGCATACGCAGGTTCGCCAGACTCACCATCCAGAGTCATAGGTGTGAACTTCGCAACAATGTAATAGCCAACAGCTCCTAAAGGTATTCGAAATGCCTACACAAAGTTGAAGCTCAATTCAGGTTATGTCTCAAAAAATACAAGATAGAAGATGTCATATGTGCCAAATTTAAGCATCAGTTACTACCTTCGCAATTTTTGACGTGCTAACAGCTTCAAGACCATTCTCGCCCTCAAATATTGAACAACTTGTTTTAAACCACTGCACTCTGCTAGATCCTTCAGTACCTCCGCTGACATTACAAGTCACGGTAACCTTACTTCCCTCCCTAAAGTCACCAATTATCTTCAAATTTGTTGCTTTTGGGGGAGCTGGCAACAAAAGGATTTAAGTGACCATTGCAACATAATGGAACTGCTTTACCCTTAATTACAGCTAAAAGATAATTTATGGCAAAACCATAAATTAAAACCATCAAACAGAAAACATCTAAGAGAACAACATTAAAGGATAAATATAGCACTGTACAGATATGTATATATCTTTCCATTTGTAAGTATATACAATTTCCAAAATAAAGAGCCAAAAAATTGTCTAAAATCCTACTTTTTTACACAATAATAAGACAATAGTAGGACAATAGTCATTTTATTACATAAGTGGCATAATAAGATGCATGTAGACTAGAGCATTGTTGTAGAGATTTATATACGTTTGAAAATTTATATCCTATATAGAAAGTAGATTACGTTCTCTCAAGTTAGAGGATGATAAAGAGCATGTGACCAATATCTACTCACCATTCCTGAATGTCTAAAAAATATATGTAAGGAACATCCAAAAACATGCATTAATAAGTTGTAGACATCAATTTGAATTACCTTGTTTGACTATTTGAGACATTGCCGACATAGATTTTCCTTCCTGTCCTGTAATTATAAATTAATAAATTTTACACGAATAATCTCAGTGCATTATTTAGTATATCAAAGAATCTATGAGCATGCTGCATCATAAGAATACGCGTAACTTCTTCAACAGAATAGAAGGAGATGTACAAACCCTCAAAATTCATAGGTATATAAACAAAAGCCAAGCACTGACCAACATCTTCTTTGGTCAGAGTGTACTCAGCCGTACCAGTCAATACCAACACAAAGTCTCTGTCAAATGAAAAAGGAAGACAAAATAAATGTTTCTTATTAACACTTTAAGCTAAAGTTTCTCCTGAAAAAATGAATGTAGCATTAGTCAAGAAGTGTTTTAAAGTTTAAACCTTGGGCTATTTCTTTTGCAAAAAGAAAATAAAATTTATTAATAATATGACACCATGCATTTTAGGAAAATGAAATACTAAAACCTCACAAGAAAGGAGAATGCTAACCCTGTGTCCTTATTCTCACGCAACCACTCAAATTTGCTGGGCCCTTCTCTTCCACCGAAGTATTCGCCAACTCCTCTAATGGTAATTCCTTCAACAACATCTCCAACAATTTGAACATTATTGACTGATGGAGGAGCTGCGATAAGGAAAAGAATTCGCTAGATAAGTTTTTTTACCTTGCTGTGAAAGGGATGAGCAAGAAAAACCTTCAAATTTTGGAAAAAGAAGGGAAACAACTGATCCTTTAGAAGGAAAAACAATAGAAAAGTGATAAAGTAAAAAGTGATTTATACTTAAATGTGGTGAAGGTAGATATGAATGTGGGAGTGTGCTATATGTTGAACTTCAATATGCTTTACGATACTAACAGCGAAGGAAATATAAACAATATCTATGAAGTCTGGGCTGGAACTAACCCCCATGCCAAGTAAAAGTATACCTAATGAAAGCCAAATATTAAAATTAAAAAGAAAAAGGCTTATATGCTTACATAGTTGCATGTTAATGCTACAAATTGTGCCCGAGAAGAATACAGAACTGCTTGGTACTAAATGAAGGAGATTTCTTATGCTGTATACAATTAAACTAATTTAGACCAACATCAAGTCCGCCATTCATTCATCCTGAAAAAAGTGGTGCTAAATTACAGCATTAATTTATTATAGCAACTGACAGAATAACATGTTGTGACACCCATACTTTTATTTGGTATGAGATGGAGAAGATGAGACATTGAATCCCCCTCCCCCTCTTATGAAGAAAAACTTAAGCTAATCTTGAGTAACATTCGGTCCATCATTCATAATCCTGAAAAAGATCTGGTGCTAAAATTTAACATTCATTTATAAATCAAAGGACTCAACAAAATGTGGTGACCTGCATCACAAACACTAAAAGAAGTCTCCAATTGTCTGGCTCAACTCATCATGAGATTCCACACAATATATCACATATTAAAAAAATCTTAAACACAAGAGCATAACTTCCTGATAATAATAAAAAGTGAATAACGCAAAGCAAGTTATATTTTGGTTCTATAAACCAAAATCCCAAAATAAATTATCCCTTATGAGCTATTAGACAACATCACAGCAGTAATACTTTTTTGCTAATACTTTTCAAGTAATGTAATTAAATTGTCGTATTCAAGTACAATTTAACAGTGTCGCTAAGATGTCAAATGATGTTCAACAAATAAGCATCAATAATAATGATACAAACAAGAAAAGTAATAAAGACCCTAGTGAAACATATTTTCGATAACTTCATACATGTTCAAGCAAAAATCTAAATACAAAATGATATGCACAGAATTTCAATGATCCATTTCAACTGCACAGGTATTTTAAGTATCATAATAACATGTAGTTGCAGCCATCTCAACATTCTTACAATAATGTAGACCAACTTATATGAATCAGTGATGCTTTCTCTGATTTCATAACTTATGGTAACACTTGAAATTGCTATAATTAAGTGACCAGAAAACGATGAGCAATATATGGACAGGTTTATTTCTACCACCTTGTTTTACATAATCTGTGATTGCATATTGAGGTTCCCCTTTGGCACCTTCTTCTGTTACTGGGGTGTACATAAAAACCAAACATGAACCAATATCATCTAGAGTCAACCGATGCTCCTCGTCTTCCGCCCCAATAATTACTATTGGGCTACTATTCCATCTTCTCCTTAGCCAGCTGGCAAATGAGGAGCAAGAAGTTAGACTATTCTTACAAGTGCACACTGCGAAATAACATTCTACATTCTTGACACTTCGTTAGCAATCCATAATTGCCTTTTCAACGAATATATTAGTTCGAAAGATTGATCTAGTATACACTGTGCAACCTAAGAATGGATATTACCTTGCAACACCTTTTGCTGGAGTCCCGCCACACCATGCAACTTCTGCATAACCCCTAATTATGTTTCCCTCCACTAATTCCCCATGCACATCAATCTTTAAAACTTTTGGATATCCAGTTCCTTTAGAAAAACAGAAGTAAGAAAAATCAACACAGTACAATGCAACAACCAATAACAGCTGAGCTCTAGCAGTAAGCATGTAGTATCATGCACAAGAAAATTATAAAACACATAAGTCATAACAGATTGAGTAATGCAAAGCTTAAGGGAGATTAGTGAAATTAACGCAAGTGCTGAGTGCATGCAGAGACAAAGTGTGAATTATTGTATATATGATATTGTATGTATCCATGAAAGATTTGTCTGACACGTGTTTGATGTTCTAAAAGTCAAAATTTTAAGTGGAAGAAAAAATAGTATGAACTGATCATTTCCAGTGCATATAAGCAAAAAACAGAATATAAAAAAATTACCTGGTGAAACTGGCAAAGATATAGCGAAAATAGTGGGATATTCAGTTTCTCCCAGAATAGGAGTACACTCCACCTTTAGAATCTTATCTACATCGTCATGCTTTGGCCAGTAGACCTGGCCAACAGAGGTATCAGCATGACATAAAATTAATCAGAATCACAGATTACTTAATACATTAAAACTCTGGATACACAGCAGGAGACCACACCTCTCCAGTGGCATCAGGTATTGCTTTAAAATTGGAAGGAGTTCTCTCTCCTATAAACCACTGGTATTTCAAGAGTAACTCAGAATCATCGCTTCCAGTTTTGTCTTTGATAAAATGAAAGTGGCAGCCACAAGAATCTTCTTCAAACGGTTGGTCAACAGAAGCTCCTTCAAGCAGGTAGCCTGGAGGAAATTGATCTTCCCATTGTTTGACCAGAAAACGAAAAGTTGAGTCTGTACAAAGCAACAAACATTTTAAAGTAAGAATGAATTAAGACTTGGGAGAAAGACCAACCTATGAACGCTATATTTTGCAGTGTAACAGTAACATGTTGCTTGCCATCCTAAAAACAAAAGTTAAATATAACAAGTACTTCATGTCGGAGACTTCTTTAATTCCTTAGTAAATCTTTCCCTAAAACTACCCATCTCAGAAACCCAAAAACATAATAGACGAAAAGGCAAGCAACCACCATTGCCCATACAGGTGTTCCTCTTCATCCGCACACCCCAAAGGCAATCTTGTATCCCTTGTTCATCTCATGTATTCCTATCTGTTTCAGATGACAAGCTATATCCAACTCTTTAACGCTAACACGATGAAAGAATTATTTCACTTTTTACTGTTTGCATCTTTATTTCTAAAAAAATTGTTTCTGAATGTTGTTTTTTATAATGGAAACCGATCCAACACCTTCTACGTGTATGTCAAAGCCATTGGATCTAAGTTATCCTTCAAAATTAATTTTCTTAAGATTGTAGCTGGTGAAAAGAGTCTATCTGAGTCTAGTACAAATCACGCAAACTAACATGAATACAAATGTAAAGTCCTCATCTAAGTAACACAGAAATGTGATTCAGCTAATGGCTGTCTGACAAAGCAAAGCCCAAAGACTAATTCAAAAGTTGATGCAGTTTGTTTGTAGCCAGTCTGTATTTTCTTTTTTTGTTGTCACTAGACATATGGATTCTTTTAACTTGATAATCCAAGATATAACTATATAAGCACAAACTTGAATCACGTGGATATTGCTAAAAAGGGTGAATGAAACAATGGGAAAGGCAGGTCAAACACTTTAAGTGGTGATAAAACAAGCAATTGCAAAAAAACTCACCAACAGCATGTTCTGGGCGGCAAAACTCCCAACCGTCTCTGATGCACAAGGCTGTGTGTGCAGGATAACGTTTGGCAATCGCTATTTCTTCACGAGAAAGATCTACAAGGATTGTCCATCTTCAAAGCATTAGGGACAATAGATAGTGAGTTTTAATTATAAGAAACTTAAAACTTCCAGGTGGGTCTTCAAAATAGAGATTTGATATGCAAATGAGCTACCATACTTCAATGGAAGGAAATATAAAGTGGTTGAAGAAAGAGGAATAAGATGCTCACAGATCAATTTGTTATGTGCATAAAAACAAAAGTAGTAAGAGCATATGCAAAGTAAATAACAATTTGAGGGAACAAAGATATCACAGCTGATGATTTAAAAAAATGAAATCAGAATGCACCTCTATCATTGAACTTTTTCAACGTTGGGCCAACAAGCAAAATGGAAGCGGCTTCTACGTGAAACATCTCAAGTATAGGATTCTCCTCCACCCGTAAATGCTGCATCATGTCACAATAGCCAAGGAATATAGATCATCAGTCTGTGTAAGGACAACCACAATAATATGTTTTATAATATAAAGCTGACACCTCTATGACCAGTGGATTTCACATACTAAGCTCAAAGTAAGAACGGAGAAAGAAGAAAAAAAATCTCTTCAATGTCCTTCTTTTCTGTTGCTAAGTTGTTGGATTCACATCCCTTTCACTCGCCCACAAAACCAGACAAAAAAACTGTTTAATTAATTTTAAAAAATTGTCCCCTCACAATATAAACGAGACCATTGAAAATGTATCTAATTATTAAATCAGAAAAGTTACCTAAAACTAACATAATGAGAAAAACATTTGGGAAGCTTCAACAATCACAAAATCCCATATATTGCTTTTTCATGTCATCAAATTTTAAAAGAAGAAACTATTACTTTTGATAAGTCAAAATGAAAAGGACAAATATGTTTTACAAACTCATGGATGTGAGATCATCTTTTATTTCAATGTTTTTTTGGGGGGAGAGGGTTTCATCAACAACAAAGCAGAAGATACTGAAAGGGAGACCACCATAGTTCAATAAGCATGTATGTGCAACTCTAAAATTGTATTATACAGAAGTATCACAACTCGCAAAAAGGAACTCATAAATTAAATATCTGGTACCTATCATCTCCATATAAGATATGCTAGATGCTAAATGCATTAATGAAATGACACAATCAACACAGGAATGACATTTTTCTTAAAATTATAACAGGACACGATACTCAACTAAATATGCATTTTTATACCTCATAAATACACTTGTGGTTGTTTAAAAACTCAGTACCTGTTGGATTTACTTGTCCAACATCATATGCAAGAATTTGAGCTTAGATTATGATGCTCATTTTTTCTATGTATATGTTTGTGTTTGTATATTGGGTAGTACAAGCAAAAAAAATCATATTCCAAGGATCCTAAACTGAAATCCCTACAAAAACATATCAACTGAATTGTACCACAAGAATTTTGACATTAGCTGATTATGTGTATCCATTAGAAACAAGGCACGCAGATAGAATGACTAACCTCAAGTGCTGGTAAATGAGGGAAATCCTTCAAGGTTGTTAATTTGTTTTTGCTGGCAGCTAATACCTGAAAAAATAGCAGAAAGTGTCTTATTGAAGAACATTAACAAGAAGCAACTATTATCAAATAGACAAAGGAAGAAAGAAACCTGTAATCTAGGTTGACTTGCCATAGAAAGAGACTTTAACCTATTTTGAGCAACAGACAAGAACTGGAAAAATATAGATATACAAGTTCATATTAAATGTAAACAATTATTGAAGAACATAGCAGGATAGCAGGAAGCAAAAACAAAATTACAAATTAATTGAAATTTTAGTTCTTATGCTTTACCTCCAAATTAGGAAGCTCGGGAAGGCTTACAAGTGATGTGATTTGATTACCAGCAAGGTAAAGTTGCTACAGCAAACATTAAAAAATTTCAGAACCTTGTTGCATAAATATAGGTAGAAAATTTCAACATTTTTCACTCTGGCAGAGACTAATAAAACCGAACTACACCTGTAGGGCTTTACAATTCTCAAGCGGTTCAAATCCAGGACCTTTGAAGTCGTTAAAGCTTAAGTCAAGGACCTGGAGAGTAAACAATAATGATTGACTACCTAGCTTCAATTTCACGAAAAAAGGATAGGCCAAGATATCAATTGCATAAAAACTTCATGACAAGCAAGTAGCAACTGAGAAAGTGCAGGAACGTTCCTTCAGAAACTTTGAACTCAAAGTTTCTGAATGAGTGTCCCTTGATTTCTAAATAGATGGAAAACAAGCAAAGTTAAACATGAAAACTACAGCTTGCATTTTGTGAACGAACCTTCACCCGCTTCAGTATTTCAATACCTTCCAAAGTAGATAAGAGATTGTCTCTGAGATAAACAAACTGTCAAAAACAAGTTTAAGTTATGAAATAACTAGAACTATTCAAAAGGCCTTAATATATTAAAAGCAAATTACAAATTTTAAAATCAAAAAATAAATTAATAAACTTTTACTTCTGATGGCACAAGTCCAAATAAATAGAAAAAGAGACGTCATCTAAAATAGCATATCTTTAAGTTTTTCAATTACTCTGAAAGATTAACACATGAACATATTAGAGAATGGGCCTAAAAATGCATATCATACTTTAGCACTGCCCCTCATTCAGAAAGCCCATCATGATTTTAGATCTATAAATGTTTATATAATCCAAAGTCCTGCAAATGCTTCCATTCCAACATAGGACCAAAGTGTAGCACCAAGTTTAATAAACCTTGAAGTTGCAGGAATAAACATGTCAACATTCTTACTGCATTACAGATAAGCTAAAGAGATGGATGTATATAACATCAATTACCAATACAAAGTGTTACCTGCTGCGTAAGAATCACATGAATGAGTTGAACACTCTAATATGTGGTAACAAATCATAATTTTAATAGTCTTATTTTTTGTTGTAATTAAACTTAAGCTTGTCTGCTTGAGTTGACAGACGAAATATGTGCCTTTCCTTTTCTTCTTTTTCTTTTTCTTTTTTTTGGTTTGTGAAAAAGAGATGAAAAAGTTATAGTATTAAAGTGTCCAACAACATAAATGATGACAAAATATCCTAAATTATACTTCAAGGAAACAATGAAATATATTGTATGACTTAATGCGAGTAAGAAACAAAAGTTTACTGATGCCAAGGAAAATAAAAACAAGAATGATCCCCTTCAGAACAGAAATGAAGCATTCAACACAATATTAGCTTACCTCCAAATTTGGTGAGAGGTTCAACCCACTAGCATTCAAACTACGTATTCTATGACCCCTAAGATCCAACCTCTGATATGAAAAGAAAAACAAAATTGTGATGATTAGTAGAGACTAGAAAATGAAGACGCGGGGAAGTATGCAAAATATCATCTTGAATTCAATTTGTGAACCATCTCTTTTAGTAGTCATAACTCTAGTAAAATCATAGATTTACAGGTACAGAACAAGTTATAAAGTTCTAGTAATAAATAAATGTAGTGATGGTCCTTCTTGGATTATTGGTGTGAACACTGGAACGGAAATGCACTGGGGGAACATCACAGGAAAGGGAGATTATTGGATGAGAGACTAAAAATAAAGTATTTTATACTTTTCTCAGACTCAGTCCTGGAAATGTTTTAGAACTTTGAGATGACTTGACGTGGTTAATTTATCAAAACACACTACATAGATGTTGTGCCATCCAATATACCATTTCATTATCAGAATTGTTTGAGCATTGAATACCAGGAAAGATCACAAGGCTCGAGTAAAGCATCACAAAACAAATTGCAGAAGAAAAAATTACGAAGAAGTATCCTTCCAACTAAATTCCTGCGCTGCCAGACTGCCTGTAATTTGTCCTCAGTTCTTTTGATAATGAATACTTGGAGAGAATGCAAAGAAGCATACAATTACCAAGAAATAAGAGTAAGGGAATTTATGAATGCTTTCACACATTTCAAAATAAAATCTATGAAGAGAGACATCATCATTTGCAGTTGATGCTAAAATACACATCCTCCATTTAATATATGATACTTTCTGGGAAATAAAAGATGAACTAAAAGACCTCTAAATTCAAACATAAGCTTTTGAGAATGATAGTGTACCGACATAATGATAATGACACTTTTGGCATGAGAGTTATAGATAATTACAAAAGTGAATTTAACGAGTTTAATCTCGATATGATAATATCTAAAAAGAAGTAAAGGAGAGTATAACATGTTCTTTAAATGCAGCTGACAACCTTTAAGGAGGACTAGATGTTACTAACTTCAATAACCTCCAGAATATACATAACTATAAATACAAGAGAGGCATCTGGGGTTAAGCATACAAGCAATGTCTTACACTTTGCTCATTTCAAATGCTTATATATGATTTTTGCAACAAAGTAACAAATTTTATAGTTTGATAGGTCCACCAGTGCTTACCACATTATCACCAACTTTGATTTCTACTTGGGGAAGTATAATGAAACGTGAATCCCGACTTTCTGGTGTAGCCACCTTCTGACGACCTGATAAATTAGAATTTTTGTCGCGTGATGCTGACAAATGGCCTACTTTTGGCCCACTAGAGACTGAAGGTGATCGAGACAATGGAGAAGAGACCTTTGAAACTGCCCTCCTGATTGTACTGCTGCCTGTGCTGTCTAATGACATTGAAGAAACCCTTCGAGATGAAGAAAGTGTTGGCGATGAATTCACTGCAGAATTCTTTGTAGAATCTTGCTTCCCTGCATCAGAGTTAGGTAATGTTCTAGAAGTCCTACCAACAGGTGAAATGGGAACCGACTTTCTAGTCTCTGAAATGTTTGGCCTGGTCGAGGGTTTGCTAGCTACCGAAGAAAGGGAACTCCTTCGAACTTCTGGAAGTGACCGCCTCAATGGCTCCGAGGAGGTGGCAGAAGTGGTTTTTCTTCCCATAACTGAACTAACAGTATTCTGCTGCTTACTTGTAACTGAGACTGGCTGCTTTTCAGGCAAACCTCCTGTGCTTTTTCTTCTAGTCAACGGAACTGAACTCAAACTTCGTGAAGTACCACTTACAGTTGATTTGGTCACAGTTGATTTGGCCACAGTTGATTTGGCCGCAGTTGAACTCAATTGAGAACCAAGCTTTGGTTCTATTCTCTTTCTGGTAGTCCCGGTTGGTACTGTAACAGTTGGTTTGGCCATTATTGCTGTTCTTTTTGCTCTTCCGGCGGACATTGGCTTTTTTAGCTCTGAATTCAAGCTCACTTCAACTGAACCGTCACCAGCTGCCACTAACGGGTCCTCCATTTTGGTTCAAAAATCAACTAAACTACAAAAGAAATATTTAGGATAAAATTAACATAATTAAATAAAAACTTAAGCTTCCCTTTCCTGCATCATGTTCTGTTCAGGTTTTAAAAATACAAAATCAGTAAATATAATCTGAATTACGCCAATCATATGGCAAAGACAATTTTTATTTGAACTAAATAATATACCAGCATCTCTGTTTGGTCTCCAAGAATTTGCAGGGTAAAAAAGAAAGAGAAACCATTTAACAACTTCCATTTTTCAATTCTTTAAGAAAAACATTGAAAATGCATATCAATCCAGCCTAACTAAGCTTTGAGGTCTCTTATTCTCATTTTCCTAACCAAACATAATATTCAAATCCAAATTTCCTTTCTTTTCATCTCTTTTACCATGTTCACCCGGTAAACAAACAGACCACATCACTAATAAATAAGCAAATAAGAAAACCCATCAAATCCCAAAACTACATTATCAAAGAAAAGTAACAATTGTACTCAACAGCAAAAGAAAATTCTTCAAACTATCACAAACTGTAGCTCGTTGAGCATAAAATTCAAACTTGTATACGATCAAGCTGAGAGAAGTACTTCCACGTAAGAAATTACTAAAAGGGGTGTATACATAAAATAAAAAATTGTAGAGAGAGAAAGTAAAAACAATGTGGGTTTTTTAACATACCTTGAGCTTGATGGGATAGATCTGGTGAAGAACATAGACTAAAACACACAGATACTTCAACAAACTTAGTTCTAGGGTTAAAAATTTGATACCAAATACATTTGGAAGTTTTCGCGGCGTGCCATGTAGAACATAGTAAAGTACGACAGAGAGAATCGAATCAGCCCAAAATGATGAGAGATAAAAAGGAAAGTTCAGCTAATGTAAATGCAGCACAGCAATCAATCAATTACAGGAGGAGAGAGAGAGAGGTGTAGTAGTGAAGTGTGTATGTATGTATACATGTACTGTATAGTGTATACATTTGTATTGTTGTTATAAACAATTGAAAATTGAAAATATTAGTTGGCGGAAACAGTAGCGGGACAGTACTAAAGGGGTAAAATAAAGGGGCTAATTCAAAATCAAAATTTCAAATGATTGGAGAACTAACTCGGTGAGTTAACTCGTAAGGAATTTCTATGTGTGGGTCTTCACTTATTTGGTTACTAAGATATGACCAAAACTATTAATGACCCAAATAGCACCAACTATATGGAAATTAACATTATAGTATATTTTTACTTATCGGGTGATTGTATATTGTACTAATGGATTGGAATATTAAAACTTAGTTACGTGTACATTACATATTTTTACTTATTGGGTGATTGTGTTTATCAACAATTATTGTTGATAGTTAATTATGGTGTGTTTGTTTAGAGTTGAATTTGAATGATTGAATCGGTCAGTGTCTTTGTTTTGGTCTGAAAGACTGAATTGGTAAGATGGACGAGCTGAATGGTTAAGGGGTTGTTTGATAAAAACTGAATGAATCTGAATCTGAATCTGAATGAACTGAATGAAAAAAGTTGTTTGATAATTGATATGTCTGAAATATCTGAATAACAGTATTTTACTATTTTACCCCTTGAAACTATACTGAACAAGTATATAATTTTGTCTGGATGTATTTAAAAAAAATTGAATATAATTTTGTCTTAATGGATTTAAAAATAAATAAATACAATATTCATTGTACAACAAAATTATCAAGATTGGTTTTTAGCATTTAGCAACATAAGCTACCAAAAGAATGAATTCCTCACTAAAACCCAACAATAATTTACATACTGCGCTCACATTTTTACTATGAAATTTAGGGATCAAAGCTGCCGACGGAATAAAGCAGTCTTTTTGCAGCTTGAAGAACCACCGTGAGATCAGACAAGTAAGAGGAAGAAGATTAAGAAGAAGCGAATTTACCCAACGACCTCAATTCTCCCTTGAAGTCTCTAATTTCTTCCAATAAATGGGAAAGAAGAACAATTCTTCGGGAGAGGTCCGAACAGTTTTTCTTGAAGGGACCTCCGAAGCCAGCGGCGGAGATCCTCACTATGTCTCGGACAAGGCGTAGTACTAATTGGATGGTGGTGTTTGTGGTAGAGTCTCCGGCAACGACAGTGAAATCTCCACCGGCCATGATGGTGGGTTTGTGGCTTCTGTTTTGTTTGCTCTCTGTTTAGCCACAATGGATTCGGAGTATCATAGCAATAAATGAACCAGCGATGCAGAGAAGATGGAGATGCAGATGAGATGAAACGAGAGCAACGAGGTTATTTGGGTAAAATTTGTTATTCAGTTGATTCAAGCCAATTTTTTTAAAAGAATCGCTTAGATGGATTAAGCCAAATTCAGATTTCAAAATTTGTAAACAAACAGTCTGAATCCTACCGATTCAGAGCCATTCAGCCCTATTAAGAGCGAAACAAACAGGCCCTAAGTCAGATTTTTTTAGCTGAATGGCTGAATGAGCAACTAAATGAAGTAAAAAAAATAAAAAAATATATATATATTAACTATTATATTAAGTAATATTAAATAAATTTACAACATTTTTGAATTTTTTCAGAGGGGTAAAATAATAAAGTTTTGTCATTCAGATATTTCAGACATGTCAATTATCAAACAGTTTTTTTCATTCAGATTCAAATTCAACTCATTCAGATTCAGATTCATTCAATTTTATCAAACACCCCCTATGTTGATTTGATTTAAGGGTTATTTGTTTAGAGTTAAATGGAGTTTAATGGCTGAATGACTAAATGGTTGAATCGGTCAGTGCATTTGTTTTTGTCTGAATGGCTGAATCGGTAAGATGGACGAGCTGAAAAGCTAAGTCAGATTTTTTAGTTGAATGGCTGAATGAGCAGCTAAATGAAGTAAAAAAAAATTAAAAAAAAATAACTATTATATTAAGTAATATTAAATAAATTTATAACAATTTTAAATTTTTTTCAGAGGGGTAAAATAATAAAGTTTTGTCATTAAGAAATATCAGACATGTCAATTATTAAACAGCTTTTTTCATTCAGATTTAAATTCAACAGATTCATATTCAGATTCATTCAGTTTTTATCAAATATCCCATTAGAGTATATTTGGGATTAATTACAAAAAGTGATTATTAATTAGTGATTTTGATTATAATCAATTTTAAAAAATAATTTATGTTTTGGTGTGGTCAGACAATTATGGGTTTGTTCGAGAGTTAAAACCTCCAAACGTACTGCACTAATATTGGTGTGTTGTGCTTAAGGTTCATACGCTGCATTTGTGAATTAAATAATATACGTTTAAAATAAGTTGTTATTAAACGAACAAATTTTTCAAGTTCATTTAAATTTTTAAACGAACCAAACGCTGAGTAACCAAACATACATTATATATTTTGAGCAAAATAATGTGTTGCTTCAACACCTGCATCGTAATATTTTCTCTCAACAAACTCGTTAACACAAGCACATGATGTTAGAGCATCTCCAACAAGTTAGACTATATCATGAACTATATTTAGTCCATATGACATCAATTCATTAAATAGTCTTTCAATCATTCAACCAGATGGATTATCTCATGAACTATAATAATAAAATATTATATTATATGTGACACCCCGAAAATAGGTATACATCACCCATCTTGAGTCGCCAAATACATGGTACAAAATTCAAATACAACTTAATTATACAACAGTCGTGTAAAATACGACAAAATATATGCTATGAGTTTTAATACAAATATTGTCGTCTAGACAATATCCACACTCAATTGAGTCCTCATTATATTTATTATCACACTATTTAACAGAATAGTGAGGACTACTAATGCTATTATCTGGACCGTCACGCCGTTCCTCGACTAGTCCGCCACGTTCTCATTTCTGAAGAGAACAATAAAAGTAAAAGGGTGAGCTCAACTAGCCCGAAGAAGAAATATTATGACTAAGATAATCTGAGAATAAATTATCGTTAGCCTTTAATGAGTGTTAAACCGATACAATATAACAAACATCAAGTTTAAGCTGCGGTGAACAAGCGATCCATTAAAAGAGTCAAGTAGAGAATAAAATCTACTATCTTTTATGATTTAAAAGGTTTTTCATCATTTTTATCGCTGGGACTCAACTTAATAAATAATCCACATCATCCCTGCACTACGGCCAAGGATATTTATTAGTATCACGACCACAAATTATCCATGCACTACGGGCCAAGGATATTCGTGTATTCATCAATGGCTATGATCATGCCAACAATTGTCCATCAATGCACTACGGGCTAATGAGGACTTTTACCACATCATTTGTAACATTACAATCATAATTATACCGATTAATCCCCGGTCATAATCATACCAAGTCCATCTATGCACTACAGGCCACAGATGACTTTCAACATAATATAAACATGAGGATGATGACAATGATATAAGAATTCAATAAAACAAGTTCAAGAATTAATTTATCCAGGAACTAATAACGTCTAAATTATCAACACGATACTTCTTTGTAGAGTAAAATTCAAGAATGCTCAGAAGAATATTTCCATGAAAAGATACTGGATGAAGCGCAAATATAAAGGATATTCCACTAATTACATAGAGTATAAGTCAAAACTTTAACTAATTTGGGTATAATAAAGAATGGAACAACAAAAGAAATCACCGTGTATGCGATGTAACCGCACAACCAAAGTTATTCAACAAAATAATAAATAACGGGAATCAAAGTCACGCAGAACGCATGCACGAGGATATTCCAGCAGAATAATAAATAACGAAACCGAAGTCAAACGAAATTGCGCCTTTGATGGGATGTTCCAATAGAATAATAAATAATCGAACCAAAGTTATGCGTAAAAAGCACGAATAAGATGTTCCAACAAAATAATAAAGAATGGAATAATGAGAATAATTTCACCATGTATCTTTGACTTGCATGGCAGTTATTCCAACATAATGATAAAGAATGGAATAATGAAGAATTTCACCAAGTATAGGGTGAATCAGATATACAAGTTATTCCAATGAGAATAAAAAAATGGAATAATGAAGTTCTCTTCATGAATCTAAAGAAATAATACCCTTACCTTTGAAGAAACCGGATATAAGTAGTGAAGTAGTAGAATACTTTTCTTCTTTCTCTCTATAGTTTCTCTCTCTAGAGTTTCAGTGAATTCGTAAGAAATAATGAAGGAATGAGTTTCTATTTATAGAAAAATGGACTAAATAGTAACCAATCCATGAACGATCCAGATTGATTTACTTTTAATCGGACGGTCCATATTGATTTACTATGCAGTATTAATAAAATATTCTAATAAAACAAATTTTTTTAAATAAAATATAAAATATATTATATTATATATATATATACACAATGCATGTGCTTAATAACTCACGGGTTGTCACCCCCGTGATTACCATCCCTGCTACCTTTCAAATTATTACATAAGTATATATATAATAATAACACTGGTAGTACTCCCTCCCAACCAACTTGCAAAACATAATATACATATAATACACATAGTGCTCCCTTCCTGCCAAACCAATTGTCACATATAAATATATACTGTGACGCCCCCAAAAATAGGTATTCATCACCCATCTTGAGTCGCCAAATATGTAAGACCCCAACTTTTATGAATAAAAATAAATTTTCTATAATTATCATTTTTGAATATTATGGAATGAATCTGATATAATGTTATAGTTGTGGGTAATATTTTTAAATTTTGTAAAGTATGCAAGTTGTTATATCATATTCGATTTAATTGGGAATATTCGTTTTAGCGAGGAATATTAAATACGGCAAGACAATCATTAGTGGACCCTAATAATGTAATTATTGTCGAATCGAGAAAACGACAAAAATATTTTTATGAAAATAACGGCGGAAGTTTTACCGTTGATACTGTTGAACTACTCGGTAGTAAAAATACAATAATACGCGTGGTTGCATAGTAGCACACGGTATTGATTATTAATGCTTATGTGAGAAGTCACTTAGTTTGATTCAATTATTGTAGATATTTTTATATGTTATTAAATCAATAATTGAGATGACGAATTTGTTAATATTATTATTTGCATTATTAACGATGTCTAGAAGTTCTGCCAATGAGAGGTTTGGTCACCTAATTGCGCGCCAACAGGGGGAAATCCTTATTGGAAAACCCCCTCTTTTCTGGGAACGATCTGGTCAATTAATGGTGTGAATAATAATAATGATGATGAAGTTTTGTTTTATTAGTATTATTAACGTAATAAAACAGAAAAACTTTTTATATAAAATAGAATACTTTTATAAAGTTATTTATTTTATTAAAGGTTAATAAAAAATTTTTTATATAAAAATGAATACTTTTATAAAGTTATTCGTTTTATTAGATAATAATTAGAATATATTATATTTTATTATGCATAGTGTTTGTATAAAGGTTACTGCATAGTGTTTGCATAGTAAATTTTTTTAAAAGTTATTCGTTTTATTAGATTATAAATAGAATATATTATATTTTATTTAAAAGATTTTGCTTTAAATATGAACCGTCCGATTAAAGTAAATCAACTGGACCGTTCATGGATTAGTTACTTATTCATTCCATTCTTCTATAAATAGAAGTTCATTCCTTCATTATTTCTTACTTAATTCATGAAACTCTGTAGAGAGAAACTATAGAGAGAAAGAAGAAAAGTATTCCGCTACTTCACTACTCCGATATCAAGTTTCTTTTACAAAGTAAGGGTATTATTTCTTTTGTATTCATGAAGAGAACTTACATTATTCCATCTTTATTATTACGTTAGAATAACTTTGTATCATGTGAGCTACCCTATACTTGGTGAAATTCTTACAGATTCTATTATTTATTATTCTCGTTAGAATATCATGTATACATCTTTACAAGACTGGTTCCATCTTTATTATTCCTTATTATTACGTTTGAACGATACTTAATAATTAATTTCGCTTTAACTTTGGTTCCGTTATTTATTATTCATTGAATAACTTGTTTATGTGAAAGTACCGCATGCGTGGTGTGATTTTTGTTGTTATTCCATTATTTATTATTCATTTGAATATCCCGCTTGGCATGTATTACGCTTTGACCGGTTTAGATTATTTATTATTAGGTTGGAATAACTTTATACATCTGGAAATCTGCATGCATGGTGATTTCTTTTGTTATTTCATTCTTTATTATACTTAGTTGGTTAAAGTTTTGACTTTTATACTCCATGAAATTAGTGGAATATCCTTGATATTTGCGCTTCATCTAGTATCTTTTCATAAAAATATTCTTCTGTGCATTCTTGAATTTTACTTTACAAAGAAGTATCATGTTGACAATTTGGATGTTATTAGTTCCTGAATAAATTAATTCTTGAACTTGTTTTATTGAATTCTTATATAATTGTCATCATCCTCATGTTTACATTTTTTTGAAAGTCATCTGTGGCCTGTAGTGCATATATGGACTTGGTATGATTATGATTAGGGATTATTCGATTGTAATCATGACCGTAATGTTACAAATGATGTGGTAAAAGTCCTCATTGGCCGAAGTGCATTGATGGACGAGTTGTTGGCATGATCATGACCATTGATGAATACACAACTATCCTCGCCCGTAGTGCATAGATAATTTATGGTCGTGACCTAATGAATATCCTGGTCAGTAAATTGAGGATGATGTGAATTATTTATTGTCGAGTCTCAAATGATAAAAGTGATGAAAACCTTTTAAATCATAAAAGATAGTAGATTTTATTCTCTACTTGACTCTTTTAATGGATCAGATGTTCCGCTGCTTGATTAAACTTGATGTCTATTGTATTTTATCAATTTAACCATTGTTGAGGACTAATGATAATTTATTCTACATTATCTTAGTCATAATATTTTTCATCGGGCTAGTTGAGCTCACCCTTTCTTTCTTGTTCTCTTGAGAAAATCGAACGTGGCCGGGACTAGTCGTGGAAGCGGAGTGATGGTCTAGAGAGATAGTGTCTTAGTAGTCCTCACTATTACATTAAATAGTGTGATAATAAATGTAATGAGGACTAAATTGAGTGTGGATATTGTGCAGATGACAATATTTGTATTAAAACTCACAAAGATGTATTTTATCGTATTTTACACATTAATTGTATTTGAATTTTGTACCATGTATTTGGCGACTCAAGATGGGTGATGTATACCTATTTTGGGGGCGTCACAGTTGGTATCAAAGCTTAGGGATATGATCCTTGACTAAGATGTGAGATAAGAACTAGGATGGGAGAGACGGGGAATTCCTTCACTAGTATGTCCTACCTAAGTTTATTTGGTATTTAATTGGTCGGTCAGAGTATAGGGATAATATGTGATATGTTAATTAACCCTTGTTTTGTGGCAGTATTTGAAAATGGCATCCGAGAATGTTGAGAACATCAATGGAGCACATGAGACCGTTGAGTCTCCGCAGATCAATAATCAGGATAATGTGCATCAGGAAGGCAACAATCCTAATACAAACAATAACACTGACCAAATGATGAACGATGGAATATTCTGAGGCTTCATGCAATTCATGCAACATCAGGCGAGAGCGGCTCCTGTCCAAAATACAGGTGGAAACACTAGCAACTCTCGGACGGTCACCGCCAAACAATTCAAGGAGCTGGGACCACCGGAGTTTTTTGGAGAGCCAAAACCACTTAAGGCGGAGACGTGGATAAAGCAGATCAACAAGATATTTGATGTCTTGGGTTGCTCCAAGGAGCAAAAGGTTCCCTTTGCCACTTTCATATATTGCAGGCGAGGCGTAGATTCATTGGTGGGAATCAGAAAGCGTACTCAACTCCGCCTTGACCGAAGATGTCTTGGGAGAAGTTCCAAGAACTATTCAACGACAAGTACTTTCCCGAAAGTATTCGTCACATAAAAGAGGTAGAGTTCATTAAACTAGAACAAAACAACATGACCATGTCATAGTACGAAACCAAGTTTGCCGAGTTGTCCCGGTTTGCGTCCCATTTGGTTGATAATAAGGAGAGAATGACGCGAATGTTTCTAAGAGATTTGAAACCAAAGATACGTCAATATCTTATCTCTCATAAATTGTGTTTGTATTCAGATGTTGTTAATAGGGCTCAGTTATTGGAGCGCGATAATGAGTCAACCCAACCAAAAGAGAGCAGCCAACAAAATGATAATACCAGTGATAGCAGTCATCGAAGCGGTGACAATAAGCATGGAGGGAATCAACATGCCAGAAATGGTAACCACTTCGGTGGTAATCATAAACAAAACAATTAGAATGGACATTTCAAGAAAAGAAGATTCAACAATGATGGAAAGACGTCAGCATCAGCCCCTGTCGTTAAGGAAGGAGAACGAACACCTATCATATGCTTCAAATGTGGAGGGGAGGGACACATCATGTAAGACCCCAACTTATTATTAATGAAATTAAATTTTCTCTATTTATTATTTTGAAATAGTAAGGGTTGATTTGATTAATGTGGATAGTTATGGGTAAAATACGCAAATATTTCAAAATAAGCAAGTGGTTATAAAATATTCATTGTTGTCAGGGAATATTCGTTTGGTCGTGGAATATTCATCGTCAGGGAATATTAACGACGACGCAGTAGCGACCATGTGTGGGCCCCATAACTTGAAAAGCGATTGGATGAAAGAAACGACAAATATAAGTTGTTTAAAAATAACGGTAGTAGTTATTCACAATTAATCTTGTTAAAATACTAAATTGGTTAAAACATGGTAAAGACACTGCAGTATTGCACCAATTATTGATTCTTACGTAAGAAGGTACTACTCAATAATGGTTACGAATTAATCGCTCAAGATATTTTATTGATTTAATAATTACTGCGTTGATATTTTATATTCATTGTTGTTTCAATAATTGTCATTACACAAGTATTTTTCATTATCGAAGCAATAATTCATATTATCCGAATAATATTATTAGATAACATTATTGGCAATGTCTAGAAAGTTACGCTTCTAAGGAGAGGTTTGGTCACCTAATTGCGGCGCTTGAAGAAGAGAAATTCTTATTGGAAAGCCCTCTTCCCAGGAAGCCGCACTGGTTGTCAATATTGTGATTTCGTAATATTATTTGTGAATAAATAATTATTGATTCATATGATGAGGAAAATATTGATTTTATGTGGATATAGATGGAGAAATTTTTAATGTGACAATTGTTGAAAATTGAAATTTTATCTTTTTCGATAAAATAATTCATTTAAATATATTATTATATTTTAATAATATAATAATGGTGATATTTTTACAACGAATGTGGGATATACTGAGTATCTGAGGAGGAAGAGTATTTTGTTGCAATAAATATTTAAAACATGTTAAACATGTAAATTGGACCCCATTTATTCGATTGAAATTTGATTATAGCCTGTAAAATTGTCCGTTTGTAGATTTTGGTCAATTTCTGTTTGGAATTTGGAAAAACTTTCTTCTGCAAAGGTGTAGAGAATTGAATTTCCTATAAAAAGGCGCGAGATTCGAATTTTCTGATAAAAGGGCTATTTATTGTGAATTATTGAAGTTTCGAAGCTCGAAATAATTGATTTTTGGAAGTTTAAAATATTTTTAATTACAAAAACGTGTTTTTCATTTTGAGGCCCTTATGTAACATGTGATAGAGGCTGAAATCAGTTGGAAGAAGTGTGCGTATGAGATTTTGGAAAATAATAATAATATTTAATAAATTTTCTGCTTTGGTGTTCTAAGCAATTTCCTATAAATAGGGTGCTTAGGTTAGAATTGAAAATCACACCAGAAACTGAAGTTTTCTCTCTCTATATTATCGAGCGTATTCTTGTGAGTATTTTGAGTATACTTTGAGTCTTTATTGCTATACTGATTGCAAGTTCAAGTCATAGCTTTTATCCAGGTGTTTCAACTAAATCTTGTCTTTGTGAGGTAAGGGATATTATTTTTTTTAATGATATTATTTATTCTAATATCATTATCTTTCAAGTATTGATCTGAACTTTTAATCAAATTTGGAACTTTTGGTGTGAGTTACTTATTCACGTATCTGACTATTCATGATACGTATATCTGACATTATTCACGAATCACTAAGACTATTCATCAAAAATGAAAAAATTTCTTTTCGTCAAAATATCTATTACGGATACTAGCTTTGATTGTATCCATGTTTTGATCATTCTTGAATTTTACACCATTGTGATTTTTTTGAGGTATTTTGGACGTGGATAAAACAAAGTACGAATCCTTAATCCTTAATCCTTGTCATTTTGTTTCTTTGGATTCGTTTCTTTAAAAATATTTTTCATCATCTTGATCCTAAATGATGATATTATGGAATATCTTTGGCTTTTGTAGTGCAAAAGATGAATGATTTATGAAGAATATCTTTGGCCCGTAGTGCAAAGATGAGCAGTGTTTAGATGAACATGATTAATGATGAATATCTTTGGCCTCGTAGTGCAAAGATGAATATTTGATTCGAGATATATATTGATTGATGTTACAGGATAAAAGATGAGCGATGAACTTTTAAATTCATACATAGAAGATAGTAGTTTGCATTCTCTACTTAACTCTTCTAATGAATTATTATTTTCATTGCCATAATATTGATTTAAAATTTGTTGTCTATTGTATTCTATTAGATTTTTTCCTGTTGAAGACTAACGATAATTTGTTGTATATTATCTTAGTCATAATATTCTTTTCTCGGGCTAGTTGAGCTCACCCTTTTCCTTTTTGTTCCATTTTTTCTTCTCGTGAGGCGAGAATATAGCGAGTATTTAGTGGGGTATGGAATGAAGGTTCTAGAGAGAGTTGTTTAGTAGTCCTCACTATTTTTGTAAAATAATGTATCAATAGTTATGATGGGGATTTATTTGCGTGTGGATATTGTGCAGATGGCAATATCGTATTTAAACTCACGGTTTATATGTTGTAATAATAAAGTTGTAGTTGTTTCGTACCATGTATTGACAACTTAGAATGGGTGATGTATACCTATTTTGGGGCGTCACACATCAGTCCAAATGTCTGCAATGCCCTCCAAAGCATATTACAATTGTGGAAGAAGAAGGACACAGCACAATTTTATCGTGCAACCGAAGACAAGTTCGATTGGGATGGAGGCAAGAAAAGCGTCGTCCCTGCATAAGACAAAATCGGTTGTTCAAAGGAGGCGTTTGTCGTGACCTCCCGAAAGCAAGGAACCCAAACGAGGTCATCACGGGTAAGCTTATCATAAATTCTAGTGAAGTATATACATTATTTGATACCGAGTTCTACCCATTCTTTTATTTCTACTATTTGCGCTCAACGTTTAAATTTGACTCTGGAGAAATTAGACTTTGACTTATCTCATTGAAACTCCGTTGGGAGAAACCTTCATTACATCCATCGTTTATAAGTCTTGTTTGGTTCAAATCGGTACCCTCTCACATTTACCGTCGACGTTATTTCATTTAAAATACTTGCATTTGAGCGTAATTCTAGTGATTGATTGGTTAACTACTCATCATGCAAAAATTGATTGTTTTCGTAAAAGGTCATTAGCTTTCATATTCCTAATCAACCTATTATGCAAATTCAAGCAACCAAACCATTAAAATTAATCACTGTCATCTCAAGCCATAAAGCTATTCGTTTATTGAAAAATGGATGTCAAGCTTTCTTAGCTCATGTCACGAATCTAAACAAAAATACGTCAGTTTTGAATGATATTTCTATTGTTAATGAATTTCCTAACGTATTCCCTGAAGAATTTCCTGGCCTACCCCCAAAACGTGAAATTGAATTACCTAAATCAGTGACCGAAGTACGTAGCTTTCTCGGCTTAGCTGGTTATTATCGGAGATTCGTAGAAGGGTTTTCTCGAATCGCTACTCCATTAACTCAGCTGACTCTGGCGGAGATCGGGGGATAGAATTAGGAGGGGAGAGACGAGTAAATCCTTCGCTAGTGTGTCCTACCTAAGCTTATTTGTTAGTTGGTCAGTATATAAGGATATTATGTGATATATTGATTTCCTTAATTAACCCTTGTTTTATGAATGATATTTGAGAATGTCGATTGAGAATATTAACAATGGAAATGAGACCAGTGGAGACGTCTGACTCACCAACGAGGAGAACGTGCAACAGTGGCAATGTTCCTCCTGTGAACAACACCATCGAAAGCGAGATGATGAGCGAGAGGATGTTTAGAAGCTTTTGCGATTCATGCAAAATCGCATTTGAGGAGACTCGTGTTCAAAATATAGGAGGAAATGATAGCAATTCACGGGTTGTCACAAACAAGCGATTCAAAGAGTTGGGACCACCAAAATTTAAGGGAAAGCGAGATCCGATCATGGCGGAAACATGGGTCAAGCAAATTACCAAGATATTTGATGTCTTGGGGTGCACGGAGAACGAAGAAGGTTCCATTCGCCACCTTTATGTTCCGTGGCGAGGCAGACTCACTGGTGGGAGTCTGTGAAGCGTACCCATCCGGTGCACTTTTCGGCATGTCTTGGGAGACATTTGAGAATTATTTAATGACAAATACTTTCCGAAAGTGTTCGTATATGAAGGAAGTGGAGTTCATCAGATTAGAACAAAACAACATGGCGGTGTCTCTCAAGATGAGGCAAAGTTTGCAGAGTTATCCGGTTCAGCACCTCATTTGGTGGAGAATGAGGAACGTATGATGCGGATGTTTCGAGAGGTTTGAAACCCAAGATACGACAATATCTCATTTCTCATAAATTTTTCTCTATTCGGATGTTGTTAATGAGGCTCAATTGTTAGAAGCGAGATAACGAGTATGTTCAACCGAGGGACCATAACCGAGGATCGTATCAGAGAGATAGCGATCAATAGAATAATGATAACCCAATGGAGAAAGAAACAGACGGACAAAATGGTAACCACTCTGGTGGTAATCATGGCCATGAAAATAGAAGAAAGCGAGTCGGGAGGGATTTTAAAAAGAGGAGATTTAACAACGATTATATGAAGGCAGCGGTCTTGCAAAGAATTCGCTCTAAGGGGAGGAGAACGACCACCGATCATATGCTATAAATGCGGAAAGAGGGACATATCGGTCAAACCGTCCACAACAGTTCAAGGTATGCTATAATTGTGGAAAGGAAGGACATATCGCTCGAGATCAGATCAGAGTGAAACCTAGTTCAATGGGGGAGGACGGTGACTCAAAAGATCATCCCGAAGTAAAAGTCAAAGTCAACGGTTCGGGAAGAGCATTTGTTGTGATGGTCAAAATCGAGAACCCAAATGAGGTGATCACGGGTAAGCTATTTATAAATTCTTGCGAAGTTTATACCTTACTTGATCTGGGGTCATACCAATTCATTTATCTCTCCTGCATGTGCTCAACGTTTAAACTTGACTCAGGAGAAATTAGACTTTGACCTATCTGTGGAAACTCCGTTAGAGAAACTTTCATCACATCCTTTGTTTATAAATCTTGTTTGATTCAAGTTGGCACCATCACCTTACCGTTGACCTTATCTCTTTAAAGATACTTGCTTTTGATGTGATTTTAGGGATTGATTGGTTAACTACTCATCATGCCAAAATTGATTGTTTTCGTAAGGTTGCTAGTTTTCATATTCCTAACCAACCCTGTTAGACGAATTCAAGCAACTAAACCATTAAAATCAATCACTTTGTCATATTTAATCATAAAGCTATTCGTTTATTGAAAACGGATGTCAAGCTTTCTTAGCCCATGTTATGGATTTGAATAAAGACACGTCAAATTTGAATAATATTCTGTTGTTATTGACTTTTCCGACGTATTTCTCAAGAACTTCCGGCCTACCCCGAACGTGAAGTTGAATTCTTTATTGATCTTGAACTGGTACAAAGCCCATTTCTAAAACCCCATATCGAATGGCTCCTATTGAACTCGGGAGTTAAAGGTCCAACTACAGGAATTGTTGGACATCGGTTTCATCTGGCCCCAAGTACATCTCCTTGGGGTGCTCCCTTTTTTATTCGTAAAGAAGAAAAGGCGGGAGTATGCGACTTTGTATTGACTATCGGGAATTGAACCATGTCACCATCAAGAATAGGTATCCTCTACCTCGTATTGATGACTTGTTTGACCAATTGCAAGGGGCACAATTCTTTTCAAAATCGATCTTCATTTCGGATATCATCATTTGAAGATTAGAGGCGAGGATATTCAAAGGCGCCTTAAATTCGGTATGGGCATTATGAATTCTTAGTCATGTCTTTCGGACTAACTAATGCTCCTGCGACTTTCATGGATATGATGAACCAAAGTATTCAAGGAATATTTGGATCGATTTTGTTGTTGTCTTTATTGATGACATCCTCATATATTCCAAAAGTCGTGAAGATCATGAGCACCATTGAAATTTGGTACTCCAAAGGCTTCGTGAAAACAAACTATATGCCAAATTGAAGAAATGCGAGTTCGGCGAGGAAGTAGCATTTCTTGGGCACGTCAGTGTCAAAACATGGAGTATCCGTGGACCCGGCGAAGATTGAAGCAATACAAAGTTGGGAGCAACCAAGTCGGTGACCAAAATACGTAACTACGGGTCTAATTTGGTTATTATCGGAGATTCGTGGAAGGTTTTCTCGAATCGCTACTCCATTAACTTAGCTAACTCGGAAGGATACAAAATTCGTTTGGAGCGAAGAATGCGAGAAGAGTTTCCAAGAGCTTAAGAGGAGACTTATTTCTAAGACTGTTCTAACAATACCATCTGGTTCGGATGGATTTGTTATCTCTGATGATGCTTGAGTGCAAAGGGTTAGGATGTGTTCTCATGCAACGTGGGAAAGTCATAGCCTATGCCTCATGACAACTTAAAAAGTATGAGAGGAATTATCCTACTCATGATCTAGAGTTAGCGGTAGATGTTGCTTAGCTTAAAGATATGGAGGCACTATCTATATGGGGAGAAAGTGGAGATATATTCGGACCATAAAAGCCTTAAATATTTTTTCACTCAAAAAGAACTCAACATGCGGCTGGCAATGACGTTGGCTCGAGCTATTGAAAGACTACGACCACACTATTCAATACCATCCCGGTAAAGTTTGAGCGTGGTAGCCGATGCATTGAGTAGAAGATCATATCTGCGGGAATGAGTGCGATGATGTCAAGTATCGCGTAGAGAGCCAACTTTAATAGAAAAAGTTAAGGTTGCTTTCAAGCCACCCACCCAGAGGTGATGCGTATAAAGAAGAAAGTACAAGAAGGAGCTATTCTAGGGCGAGAATTGATGAAGAAGGAATACTTGAGTCCACTCTAGACTTTGTGTCCCTAACGACTACGATTTGAAGTACAAGATTATGATGGAGGCACACAATACACCATTTGTAATCCATCCCGGAAGTACTTAAAATGTATCGTGATTTTCGACATACATTTTGGTGGAACAATATGAGAGAGATTGCAAAGTTTATCTCGATGTGTTTAATTTGTCGGCGTGTAAAAAGCAGAGCATCTAGTACCTAAGGGTCCGTTGCAACCACTTGAGATTCGAAATGGAAGTGGGAACATATTACCATGGATTTCGTTACGGGTCTTCCTACGGTTTCTCAAGGCATCAATGCTATTTGGGTTATTGTTGATAGATTAACCAAGTCCGCGCTCATTTCTTTGATCACGGAGACTTATTCCTTGAACGTCTTGTTAGTATGTACGTGAATGAGATTGTGAGGTTGCATGGCATGCTTGTATCCATAGTTTGGATCGTGACCCAAGATTCACTTCAAGATTTTGGGTTAACTTGCAAAAAGCTATGGCACGGATTTACGATTAAGTTCGACATACCATGCTCAAACCAGACGGACAATCGAAAGGACTATTCAAACTCTTGAAGATTTATTAAGACTCGTGTGTCCTAGACTTGAGGCGGTTGGGATAAGTATTTACCATTGGTGGAATTCTCCTACAACAACGATTATCAGCAAGTATAGGTGTGGCTCCATTTGAAGCATTATTTGGACGAAAGTGTCGCTCTCCAATATGTTGGGATGAGGTGGGTGAAGCAACATTGTTGGGACCCGAGAGTTAATACGTATGACTCACCGAAAAGATCCAAATAATTCGACAACGATACAAAGCGGCACAAGATCGACAAAAGAGTTATGCGAATCTTCATCGAAAGGACGTGGAATTTAGTGTAGGGGATCATGTATTGTTGCGAGTTGCTCCATGGAAGGAGTTACAAGATTTGGGAAGAGAGGAAAGCTCAATCCACGATTTATTGGTCCATTTCAAATTCTTGACCGAATAGGAAATGTAGCCTATAGACTTGCGTTACCTCGAGTATGTCTCGTGTTCATAATGTGTTTCACATATCCGTACTTCAGTAAATATGTGAAAGACCCGAACCACGTTATTGAGTTAGAACCGGACGAAATAGCCGAAGACTTAACGTATGAGGAGGTACCTGTCAAGATCTTGGATAGGAAGGAGCATGTCCTACAAGCAAAGATCATACCACAAGTTAAAGTTTTGTGGAGGAATCATGCTATATAGGAAATGACACCGGGAATTGAAAAGCGGAAATGAAAGCGAGGTATCCTCACCTTTTCGAAACACCAGGTACGTACGTCAATTTCGAGGACGAAATTTCATAAGGAGGAGAGGTTGTAAGACCCCAACTTATTATTAATGAAATTTAATTTTCTTTATTTATTATTTTGAAATATTAAGGGTTGATTTGATTAATGTGGATAGTTATGGGTAAAATACGCAAATATTTCAAAATAAGCAAGTGGTTATAAAATATTCATTGTTGTCGGGGAATATTCGTTTGGTCGTGGAATATTAAATGCTTGTCGGGGAATATTAAATTTACGACAGTAGCACCATGTGTGGGCCCCATAACTGAAAGCGATTGGATGAAGAAAACTACAAATATAAGTTGTTTAAAAATAACAACAGTAGTTGTTACCATTAATCTTTGTTAAAATACTCGATTGGTTAAAAACAAGAAGACACTGCAGTATTGCACCAATTATTGATTCTTACGTAAGAAGGCACTACTCAATAATGGTTACGGTAATTCTTATTCGAGATTTTATTGATTTAATAATTGATGCGTTGATATTTTTTATATTGCCGTTGTTTGATAATTGTCATTACACAAGATTTTTTCATTATCGAAGCAATAATTCATATTATCTGAATAATATTATTAGATAACATTATTGGCAATGTCTAGAAAGTTACATCTAAGGAGAGGTTTGGTCACCTAATTGCGGCAAGAGAAGGAGAAATTCTTATTGGAAAGCCCCTCTTTCTCGAAACCGTGCGGTCATTAATATTGTGATTCTGTAATATTATTTGTGAATAAATAATTATTGATTCATATGATGAGGAAAATATTGATTTTATGTGGATATAGATGGAGAAATTTTTAATGTGACAATTGTTGAAAATTGAAATTTTATCTTTTTCGATAAAATAATTCATTTAAATATATTATTATATTTTAATAATATAATAATGGTGATATTTTTACAACGAATGTGGGATATATGAAGTATCTGAGGAGGAAGAGTATTTTTGTTGCAATAAATGTTTAAAACATGTTAAACATGCTCTAAATTGGACCCCATTTATTGGTGAAATTTGATTATACACTTTGTAAAATTGCCCGTTTGTAGATTTTGGTCAATTTCATTTTGGAATTTGGAAAAACTTTCTTACGCAAAGGTGTAGAGAATTGAATTTCCTATAAAAAGGCGCGAGATTGAATTTTTACGATAAAAGGGCTATTTATTGTGAATTATTGAAGTTTTCAAGCTCGAAATAATTGATTTTGGAAGTTTAAAATATTTTAATTACAAAAACGTGTTTTTCATTTTGAGGCCCTTATGTAACATGTGATAGAGGTGAAATCAGTTGGAAGAAGTGTGCGTATGAGATTTTGGAAAAATATAATAATATTTAATAAATTTTACGCTTTGGTGTTCTAAGCAATTTCTTATAAATAGGTGCTTAGGTTAGAATTGAAAATCACACCGTAAGCTCAAGTTTTCTCTCTATATTATCGAAAGCGTATTCTTGTGAGTATTTTGAGTATACTTTGAGTCTTTTGTTGCTATACTGGTGCAAGTTCAAGTCATAGCTTTTATCAGGTGTTTCAACTGTAAATCTTGTCTTTGTGAGGTAAGGGATATTATTTTTTAATGATATTATTTATTCTAATATCATTATGCCAAGTATTGATCTAAACTTTTAATCAAATTTGGAACTTTTTGTGTGTTGGAGTTATTATTCACGTATCTGTTATTTATTCACGTATCTGACACTATTCACGAATACTGACTTTATTCATGAAAAATGAAAAAATTTCTTTTCGTCAAAATATCTATTCGGATACTAGCTTTGATTGTATCCATGTTTTGATCATTCTTGAATTTTACACCTTTGTGATTATTTTTGAGGTATTTTTGGACGTGGATAAAATAAAGTACTAATCCTTAATCCTTAATCCTTGTCATTTTGTTTCACTTTGGATTCGTTTTTTAAAATATTTTTCATCATCTTGATCCTAAATGATGATATTATGGAATATCTTTGGCACTGTAGTGCAAAGATGAATGATTTATGAAGAATATCTTTGGCGCGTAGTGCAAAGATGAGCAGTGTTTAGATGAACATGAATTAATCGATGAATATCTTTGGCACTGTAGTGCAAAGATGAATATTTGATTCCAGATATATATTGATTGATGTTACGAGGATAAAAGATGAGCGATGAACTTTTAAATTCATACATAGAAGATAGTAGTTTGCATTCTCTACTTAACTCTTCTAATGAATTATTATTTTCATTGCGAATATTGATTTAAAATTTGTTGTCTATTGTATTCTATTAGATTTTTCCTGTTGAAGACTAACGATAATTTGTTGTATATTATCTTAGTCATAATATTCTTTCTTGGGCTAGTTGAGCTCACCCTTTTCCTTTTTGTTCCATTTTTCTTCTCAGGAGGCGAGAATATAGCGAGTACGAGTCGGGGTATGGAATGAAGGTTCTAGAGAGAGTTGTTTAGTAGTCCTCACTATTTTTGTAAAATAATGTATCAATAGTTATGATGGGGATTTATTTGCGTGTGGATATTGTCTAGATGGCAATATCTGTATTTAAACTCACAGTTTATATGTTGTAATAATAAAGTTGTAGTTGTTTCTGTACCATGTATTGACAACTTAGAATGGGTGATGTATACCTATTTTGGGGGCGTCACACATCAGTCCAAATTGTGCAATGCCCTCCAAAGCATATTACAATTGTGGAAGAGAAGGACACCTGGCACAATTTTATCGTGCACCGAAGACAAGTTCAGTTGGGATGGAGGCAGCAAAGGCCGTCCCAGACAAGACAAAATCAGTTGTTCAAAGGAGAGCGTTTGTCGTGACCTCCCAGAAAGCAAGGAACCCAAACGAGGTCATCACGGGTAAGCTTATCATAAATTCTAGTGAAGTATATACATTATTTGATACCAGTTCTACCCATTCTTTTATTTCTACTATTTGCGCTCAACGTTTAAATTTGACTCCGGAGAAATTAGACTTTGACTTATCTGTTGAAACTCCGTTGGGAGAAACCTTCATTACATCCACTGTTTATAAGTCTTGTTTGGTTCAAATCGGTACCCTCACATTACCTGTCGACGTTATTTCATTGAAAATACTTGCATTTGACGTAATTCTAGGGATTGATTGGTTAACTACTCATCATGCAAAAATTGATTGTTTTCGTAAGGCTGTTAGCTTTCATATTCCTAATCAACCTATTATGCAAATTCAAGCAACCAAACCATTAAAATTAATCACTGTCATCTCAAGCCATAAAGCTATTCGTTTATTGAAAAATGGATGTCAAGCTTTCTTAGCTCATGTCACGGATCTAAACAAAAATACGTCAGTTTTGAATGATATTTCTATTGTTAATGAATTTCCTGACGTATTCCCTGAAGAATTTCCTGGCCTACCCCCAAAACGTGAAATTGAATTTTGTATCGACTTTGAACTCGGTACAAAACCCATTTCCAAAGCCCCATATCGAATGGCTCCTATTGAACTTCAGGAGTTAAAGATCCAACTGCAGGAATTGTTAGATATTAACTTTATTCGTCCTAGTACTTCTCTTTGGGGTGCTCCTATTCTATTCGTGAAGAAGAAAGATGGGAATATGCGACTTTGTATTGATTATCGGGAGTTGAATCATGTCACCATCAAAAATAGGTACCCATTGCCACGTATTGATGGCCCGTTTGACCAGTTGCAAGGCGCCAAATTCTTTTTAAAGATTGATCTTCGTTTCGGATATCACCAATTGAAGATATGAACTGATGACATTCCAAAGACGGCTTTCAGAACTCGGTACGAGCATTATGAATTCCTAGTCATGTCTTTTGGATTGACTAATGCTCCTGCTGCCTTCATGGGTATGATGAACTGAGTATTCAAGGAATATGTGGATCACTTTGTGGTTGTCTTTATTGATGACATCCTTATTTATTCCAAAAGCCGTGAAGAACATGAGCAACACTTGAGGCTGATACTCCAAAAGCTTTGTGAATATAAGCTTTATGCCAAGTTGAAGAAATGCGAGTTCTGGCTTGAGGAAGTAGCATTCCTTGGGCACGTGGTATCAAGTCATGGAATATCTGTTGACCCGACAAAGATTGAAGCTATTCAAAGCTGGGAATAACCTAAATCAGTGACAGAAGTACTTAGCTTTCTCGAACATTTGGTTATTATCGGAGATTCGTAGAAGGGTTTTCTCGAATCGCTACTCCATTAACTCGGTGACTCGAAAAGATACAAAATTCGGTTGGAGTGAAGAATGTGAGAAGAGTTTTTAGAACTCAAGAGAAGACTCATTTCAAAGACTGTTACGACAATACCATCCGGCTCGGAGGATTTGTCATCTACTGATGATGCTTGTGCAAAGGTTAGGATGTGTTCTCATACAACATGGGAAAGTCATAGCCTATGTCTCTCGATAACTCAAAGAATATGAGAGGAATTATCCTACTCATGATCTAGATTTGACAGCTGTTGTCTTTGCACTTAAAATTTGGAGGCATTATTTGTATGGGGAGAAAGTGGAGATCTTTATGGATCATAAAAGCCTCAAATATTTCTTCACTCAAAAAAAACTCAACATCGCGACAATGACGTTGGCTTGAATCATTGAAAGATTATGATCATACCATCCAATACCATCCTGGAAAAGCAAACGTGGTTGCTGACGCATTGAGTAGAAGATCATATACGGGTACAAGTGCGATATTGTCAACGCAAAGGCCCATCTTGTATGACTTGCAAAGGATGGAGATTGAATTAAAGACTCCAGGGACCCATGTGATGATGGCGAATATACGATTAGAACCGAATTTAATCGATAAAGTTAAAGCTGCTCAAGCTACAGACCTGGAGCTGATGCATATGAGGAAGAAAGTACAAGAAGGTACTATGCCGGAAGCAAGAATCGATAAAGAAGGAATACTTCAAGTCAACTCCAGACTATGTGTTCCTAACGACCCTGATTTAAAGTATAAAATCATGATGGAGGCGCACAACACACTGTTTGTAATCCATCCCGGGAGTACTAAAATGTATCATGATCTTCGTCATACATTTTGGTGGAACAATATGAAGAGAGAGATAGCGCTGTTTATCTCAAGGTGTCTAACTTGTCAACGAGTTAAAGCGGAGCATCAAGTACCAAAAGGTTCATTGCAACCACTTGAAATTCCATAATGGAAGTGGGAGCACATTACTATAGATTTCGTTACTGGTCTTCCCAAGGTTTCTCAAGGCATAGATGCAATTTGGGTCATTGTTGATAGATTGACTAAGTCTGCTCATTTCTTACCAATACGAAAAACTTATACACTTGAACGTCTTGCTCGTATATACATAAACGAGATTGTAAGAGGCGCATGGTATGCCAATATCCATAGTTTACGATCGAGACCCAAGATTCACTTCACGATTTTGGGTTAGTTTGCAAAAAGCTATGGGCACAGATTTTCGATTTTGTCCGGCTTATCATCCTCAGACGGACGGACAATCAGAGAGGACTATTCAAACTCTTAAAGATTTATTAAGACTTTGTGTCCTTGACTTCAAGGAAGTTGGGACAAGTTCTTACCATTGGTGGAGTTTTCCTACAACAACAGCTTATCAGCAAGTATTGGCATGGCTCCATTCAAGGCGTTGTATGGAAGAAAGTGTCGTTCTCGGTATCTTTGGGATGAGGTGGGTGAAGCAACGTTGTTGGGACCGGAGTTGGTACGTATGACTACGGAAAAGATTCAAACGATCCGTCAACGATAAAAACCTTACAAGACCAAATAAAAGAGTTATCTTTGATCTTCATCGAAAGGGCGTGGAATTCGATATTGGAGATTATGTGTTTATTACGTGTTGCTCCATGGAAAGGAGTTACGAGATTTGGAAAGAGACAAAAGCTCAATCCTCGATTCATGGCCCATTTTAATCCTCGATCGAGTAGGGATCGTAGCCTATATAGCTCGCTTTACCGCCAAGTATGTCTCGTGTTCATAATGTTTTTCATATATCCATGTTACGTAAATATGTGAAAGACCCGAACCACATTATTGAGTTAGAATCGGATGAAATAGCGGAAGATTTAACGTATGAAGAGGTTCTTGTTCAAATCTTGGATAAGAAGGAACATATTCTACGCTCCAAGGTTATACCTCAAGTCAAAGTGTTATGGAGGAACCGCGATGTTGAGGAAATGACCTGGGAGTTAGAATCTGAAATGAAATCAAGGTATCCTTACCTCTTCGACATATCAGGTACGTACCCTAACTTCGAGGGCGAAATTTCATAAGAAAGGGAGATTGTAAGACCCCAACTTTTATGAATAAAAATGAATTTTCTATAATTATCATTTTTGAATATTATGGAATGAATTTGATATAATGTTATAGTTGTGGGTAATATTTTTAAATTTTGCAAAGTATGCAAGTTGTTATATTATATTTAATTGGTCGGTGAATATTCATTTTAGCAGGGAATATTCGTACAACGGCACAATCATTGGTGGACCCCACAAATGTAATTATTGTCGATCGAGAGAAAGCGACAAAAATATTTTTATGAAAATAACGACGGAAGTTTTACTGGTTGATCTTTGTTGAACTACTCGGTAGTAAAGACAATGCGATGTACGTGTGGTTGCGTAAGTAGCAGCTGCGGTATTGATTATTGATGCTTACGTGAGAAATCACTCAATTATACTCAATTATTGTTATATTATATTCGATTGGTCGGTGAATATTCATTTTAGCAGGGAATATTCAGATGACGCGGCACAATTATAGTGGACCCCACAAATGTAATTATTTTTTGAATCGAGAAAACGACAAAAATATTTTTATGAAAATAACGGCGGAAGTTTTACTGGTTGATCTTGTTGAACTACTCATTAGTAAAAGTACAGTAATATGCGTGGTTGCATAGTAGCACACGGTATTGATTATTAATGCTTATGTGAGAAGTCACTTAGTTTGATTCAATTATTGTCGATATTTTTATATGTTATTAAATCAATAATTGAGATGACGAAATTGTTAATATTATTATTTGTATTATTAACGATGTCTGAAGTTCGCTTGATGAGAGGTTTGGTCACCTAATTGTGCTTGATAAGGAGAAATCCTTATTGGAAAGCCCCTCTTTCACAGGAATGACACAGTCGATTAATGGTGTGAATAATAATAATGATGATGAAGTTTTGTTTTATTAGTATTATTAACGTAATAAAAGCATGAAAAACTTTTATATAAAATAGAATACTTTTATAAAGTTATTCGTTTTATTAGGCTAATAGTAAAATCTTTTATATAAAATGAATACTTTTATAAAGTTATTCGTTTTATTAGACAATAATTAGAATATATTATATTTTATTATGTATAGTGTTTGCATAAGTGCTGCGATAGTATTTGCATAGTAAAATCTTTTTAAAAGTTATTCATTTTATTAGATTATAAATAGAATATATTATATTTTATTTAAAAGATTTTGCTTTAAATATGGACCGTCAGATCAAGTAAATCAACTGGACCGTTCAATGGGTTAGTTCTTATTCATTCCATTCTTCTATAAATAGAAGCTCATTCCTTCATTATTTCTTTTAATTCATTGAAACTCTGAGAGAGAAACTATAGAGAAAGAAGAAAAGTATTCTCGCTACTTCACTACTCTCGATATCAAGTTTCTTTTACGGTAAGGGGTATTATTTCTTTTGTATTCATGAAGAGAACTTACATTATTCCATCTTTATTATTACATTGGAATAACTCGTATACTTGGCTACCCTATACTTGGTGAAATTCTTACGTATTCTATTATTTATTATTACGTTAGAATATCACATCTCATGCTTTACAGGACTGGTTCCGCCTTTATTATTCCTTATTATTCGTTTGAACATTACGCCGGTGCGAATTTACTTTGACACAGTTAGATTATTTATTATTCATTCGAATAACTTGTTTATCGCCAATACCGCATGCGTGGTGATTTTTGTTGTTATTCCATTCTTTATTATTCATTGGAATATCCTCGCCGGTGCGGTATTACACCGACACGGTTTTAATTATTTATTATTGGTTGGAATAACTGCATCACGCAATACCGCATGCATGGTGATTTCTTTTGTTATTCCATTTTTATTATACTCGGTTGGTTAAAGTTTTGACTTTTATACTCCATGAAATTAGTGGAATATCATTGATATTTGCGCTTTAATGGATTGCATGTTCCGCTGCAGTTAAACTTGATGTCTATTGTATTTTATCAGTTTAACACTGTTGAGGACTAATGATAATTTATTCTGCATTATCTTAGTCATAATATTTCTTCTTTGGGCTAGTTGAGCTCACCCTTTCTTTCATTGTTCTCTTGAAATGAAAAACGAAAAGGGACTAGAATGCAGGAGCAGTGATGGTCCGAGAGATGGTGTCTTAGTAGTCCTCACTATTCTGTTAAATAGTGTGATAATAAATGTAATGAGGACTAAATTGAGTGTGGATATTGTCTAGATGACAATATTTGTATTAAAACTCACAGCATGTATTTTGTCGTATTTTACACGACTGTTGTATAATTAAGTTGTATTTGAATTTTGTACCATGTATTTGGCGACTCAAGATGGGTGACTCATAGGAGTCCTCATTACATTTATTGTCACACTATTTAATCAGAATAGTGAGGACTACTAATGCTATCATCTGGACCGTCACTCCTTTTCTCGACTCGTCCCAGCTATATTCTCATTTCCTGAAGAGAATAGTGAAAGAAAGGGTGAGCTCAACTCTCCCAGTAAGAAATATTATGACTAAGATAATGCAGAATAAATTATCATTAGTCTTCAACAATGTTAAACTGATAAAATACAATAGACATCAAGTTTAACTGCAGAGGAACAAGCAATCCATTAGAAAAGTCTAGTAGAGAATAAAATCTACTATCTTCTATGATTTAAAATGTTTTCATCAATTTTTATCGCTGAGACTCAGTTTAGTAAATAAACCACATCATCGAATCATCCCCTTTCTACGGGCGAGGATATTTATTAAATCATCAATGGTCATGACTATACAAGAATAATCCGTGTCATAATCATACCAAAGTCCTCTGCTAGCGTAAGCCAAAGATATACTACAATAAAACCAATAATCAACAATTCATCTCTGCACGTAAGCAAAGATATATAATTGATAAACAACGGTCCATACATCGAAGCACGTAAGTTAAAGATAACTTTTATCACCATATAAGCATGATGATGATGACAATGATATAAGTATTAATCAAAGCGAAAACAAGGATAATTATTAAAGACTTTAAATTTATCCAAATATTATCAACCACTCATAATCTAATATTATTAATATCATAACAATATTTTAATTACTTCTTAAACTTATAAACAATTTATTTCAATTGTTTACACTTTACCAAATAATGCATTTAATCATTCAAAAATGTCATACTCATAAGATTTCATCATCAATGATCAAATCCCTTATAAAATTTTTTTGCATATACCTTATATAGGATTTCCAAGCCATAAAATCCTATTTTCCAACTTTGTTACTTCACATAACATATTTAACTCATATGTTCGTAACTAAACCATTTTCATGAAAAATACCAAATCAGTCCCAAAAATATTTTTTTATGGGATTTAGCAGAATATAGTCTCATAATGAACATATATTTTTCTCGGAATTTTTAAAATTCATTTACTATTTTTCAAAAATCCATTTCTAATTAATTCCTTAAGAAATTAGCTACCTCAAGTTTAACTCCAGAAATTCTCAAATCTTGGCAAGGATCTTACACATGTTAATGTGAGCCTCAATTTAAATTTCATGGTCATCGGAGTTATAGAACTCCGGTTATAGCATTTTTCGTCGAAAAAACCTAAATATTGAAATGGTCATAACTTGCTCATTTTAAGTCGGAATGAGCTCATTTTTGGACAGGATGTTCTTTATGACATATACTTTCATGTCCTAAAAGGCCGGAATTTTTCTCACAAATTAATTGGCCGAAACTGCCTTTTTAAAAATCTAGGCAATAGCGTTTTCGATATTTGCAGCTTTTGACTCCTTTGCTAAAATCAGTCCACACGAAAATCTATAAACACCTTTTACAGTGATTCCACTTGGAGATGCTACAAAACTCATAGATCTAACTCTAGAACTTAACCACACTCAAAAATTCAAAATATAATAGGAGATATGGTCAATTGAATTTTATGTTTCATTTTTACCAAAATCTGATTTTTCAACCCTTTGTGATTTCTAAGAAACTTTCATGTTTTCACATAATAACCAACATAACTCATCATAACACTTACTAATACTTCATATACCCATGATTTTCATCAATACAATGCTTTTATTATGACTCTCATCATAATCAACGTAACCAGATTATTTCCACAATTTAATAAGGAATGAATACGAAGGATCATTCACCATGCATGTGGTAATCCACTTATACAGGTTATTCCAGCAGAATAATAAAGAATGGAATAATGAAGGATTCACCATGTATGCGATAGAGCCCATGACGAGACAAGTTATTCTAATGAGAATAATAAAAAAGCGAAACCAGGTCCGGCGTAAAATGCACATACATGATATTCCAATAAAATAATAAAGAATGGAATAACAATAGAAATTACCATGCATGCGGTACGTTGCATAGACAGGTTATTCCAATAGAATAATAAATAACGGAACCAGGTCAGGTGAAATTCGCACCGATAGGATGTCCCAACAGAATAATAAAGAATGGAATAACAACAGAAATCACCATGCATGCGGTACTTCGCATAGACATGTTATTCTAACAGAATAATAAATGATGGAACCAGGTCTGACGTAAAACGCACAGACATGATATTCAGACAGAATAATAAATACAGAATAATAAATAATGGAACCAGGTCAGGCGAAATTCGCACCGACAAGATATTCCAGCAGAATAATAATGAATGGAATAATAGAAGAATTTAACCATGTATGCGGTACTTTAGCATAAGCGAGTTATTCAACATAATAATAAAAATGGAATAATAAAAGAATTTCACCATGTATGCGGTGCCGCATAAAGCAGAGTTATTCAACATAATAATGAAGAATGGAATAAAAACTCTTACGAGTATTGAAATAAAGTAATTCTCTTCATGAATACAAAAGAATAATACCCCTTACAGGTACAACAAATAATATTCCTTACCTTAGAATAAAGCTGGATACTGGAGTAGAGAGGTAGCAGACTTCTCTTCTTCTTTCTCTCTATAATTTCTCTCTATAATAATGGCTCTAAAGCTTTAGTGAATTGGTGAGAAATGAAGGAAGAATGAGCTTCTATTTATAGGAAAATATAGTTTCGATAATTGCACGTTTTGGGGCTCGAAATATAATAGTACAATACCTCCAACTTTTCTTTCATTTTTACTTCAGTCATCCAAGTATTATCAAACTTGCACCACCTCCCCTAATAGTAAATCATGTGAATCAATAGTAAATCATGTGACTCAATAGTTCTAAACATGTGAAAAAATTAATTACAGTATAGTACCTCCATCTATACCTCCATTTTTAACTTAGTCATGCAAGTATTATTAATCTTGCACCAACTCCCCTAATAGTAAATGAATGTGACTCAATAGTACACAAATGTGAACAAATAGTTATATTAGCATGTGAATAAGTAGCAATTAATTGCTCATTTATCCGATAAATTACCCGATTTATCAATATAACCCCAGACATAATTATCATCGGAATATATGTCGATTTTCACTAACACTAATAATCCTAACACAATGGAACTATCAAATTCATCTTTAATCAACACGAACTTATTCATCATTAATATTATAACTCACAATATTTAACAACCAGGTCGTTCCCAGGAAAGAGGGGATTTTCGATAAGGATTTCTCCCTATTGGCGCGCAATTAGGTGACCAAACCTCTCCTTGGCAGAACTTCTAGACATTGTAAATATTGTAATTTAATAATATGAATAACTTTGTCTTCTCAATTATTGATTTAATAATATATCATATAATGCAGATGATATTGTGACAATAATCGAATCAATAATATGGGAGATATGATGATCGCAATTCTTGTAGTGATAATTGAGTATAATGGTGACTTCTCACGTAAGCATTAATAATCAATACTGGTGTGTGCCTACTATGCAACCACGCGTATTCATCGTACTTTTACTACCGAGAGTAGTTCAACAAGATAATTGGTAAAACTTCCGCCGTTATTTTCAATAAAATACTTTTGTCATTTTCTCGATCAACCAATAATTCCGTTGTGGGATTCATTGATGATTATATAAAGTAAATACGGATATTCCCCAAACCACAAAGAATATTCCCCGACCAATCGAATATAATATAACAACTTACATACTTTGTAGAATTTATAAATACTACCCACAACTATAACATTATCTCAAATTCACACCATAATATTCAAAAAAATATTTTGAGAAAATTAAATATTTATTCATAAAATTTGGGGTCTCACACACACACATATATATATATATATATATCATACGTATATATATATAACTATATAAATCCCCTCCCAGCAGGTTTCCTCCCCCCACCCCATTTTCAATTCAGTTTCTAAAGTCACATGTGGGCCCCACATGTGGGCCCACCAAAAATACTGAAAAATTTTCTACCGATTATTTTGAAAAAAAATGGGTAAATGGGGGTTCATAAAATAAGCAAAATTTACATCAACCACTTCATAAAAATTTTCTCAATATTTTTAACAATATTTATCATCATTATTATAATTCACACTATTAATCGACCAGGTCGTTCCCAGGAAAGAGGGGGCTTTCCAATAAGATTTCTCCCTATTGACGCCCAATTAGGTGACCAAATCTACCTTGTGAACTTGAGACATCGTTAATATTACAAATAATAATATTAATAACTTTTGTCGTCTCAATTATTGATTTAATAATATATAAAATATCGACAATAATTGAACCAAATAACGTGAGAATCTTATACCACAATTCATTGAGCAATAATTAAACAAAACCGAAAGTGACTTCTCACGTAAGCATCAATAATCAATACCATGTGCTCTTTATGCAACCACCCGTATTCTCGCATACTTTTAACACCGTAGTGTGTTTCAACGATTAACGATAAAACTTCCGCCGTTATATTCATAAAATATTTTTGTCGTTTTTCTCAATCCAAATGATAATTAGGTTGTAGGGGTCCACCAATGATTGTGTCGTCGTACGAATATTCCCTGTTAAAACGAATATTCCCCGACCAATCGAACAACTTGCGTACTTTGCAAAATTTATAACTATTACCCACAACTATAACATTATATCAAATTCATTCCATAATATTTAAAAATGATAATTATAGAAAAAACATCTTTATTCATAAAAGTTGGGGTCTTACATTATATTTAATGAATTATTTTCCACCTATCATTCTTCCACACTCGCATTTAAATATATTTAAAATTATAGTCCATCAAATTATAGTTCCTTGATATTGTCTCTTTGGCTCACCGAAAAATCCCACAGACTATATTTAGTCTTACTGCTGAAGTGAAATTTGAATTCTAGACTATATTTAGTCTATGATTTATGCTTCTCCGATCTGCTGAATATGCTATTAGTTCTCTATATTTTAAGTTTACAAATATATCTAAAAGATTTGGTCAAATTTAGGATTAAAATACAGTCAATTTGTTATTTATTTAAACATATTATTTGTTAGTGGTGTACAAACACACATAGTTTTTTTATATATATAAAATCCCCTCATAAAATATCAAAAAGAGATGGTACGTGACAATTGTTTGGGTACTAATGTTTGTAACATTTGTGACGATAAAGTTTGCAATGATTGAACCTGTAAAAGCACGACATTACTTCTGGTGCATTGCATTTGAACCCAAAACAATACACTTAAAATAAGTTGTTACACGAATAATGTGATGCCCCCAAATTTGGACCTATGTAACTCAATTTGAGTCGCCAAAATACAAATAACTTATATAAATTCTCTTTTTTTATTATGATTACAATACAGTTTAAAGCACGAAAATACACACATTAAATCTCATTACAATTATTATCATACTATTTTACAACATGGTGAGTACTATTACAACTATTAACTTGGACCATCATTGTTACTCCCCCAAAACAGGTATAAATCACTCATCTTGAGTCGCCAGATACATGGTACATAAATTCAAATACAACTTAATTATACAACAGTCGTGTAAAAATACGACAAAACATAGCTGAAAGTTTAAACAATAATATTGCCTTCTAGACAATATCCTCTCTCAATGGAGTCCTCATTACAATTATTATCACATTATTCCCTAGAATAGTGAGGACTACTAAAGCCATTTATCTTGGACCATCACTCTATTTTTCGACTCGTCCCAGCTATATTCTCATTTCATGAAGAGAACAATGAAAGAAAGGGTGAGCTCAACTAGCCCAGTAAGAAATATTATAACTAAGATAATGCAAAATAAATTATCCTTAGCCTTCAACAGTATAACAACTGATAGAATACAATAGACAACAAGTTTTAGATCAACAATTGCAGCGGAAATAAGCAATCCATTAGAAGAGTCAAGTAGAGCATAAAATCTACTATCTTCTATGATTTAAAAAGTTTTTCATCAACTTTATCATTTGAGACTCGACAATAAATAAACCATATCATCGATTCTTCCCTGCACTACGGGCTAAGTATATTCATTAAATCATCAATGGTCATGACTATACCGAATAATCTCTGGTCATAATCATACCAAAAACTGTCCATCAATGCACTACAGGCCACTGTGGACTTTCACCACATCATTCGTCACATTACGGTCATGATTTTACCGAATAATCCCTGGTCATAATCATACCAAGTCCATCTATACACGTAAGCCAAAGTTGACTTTTGTGACGCCCCCAAAAATAGGTATACATCACTCATCTTGGGTCGCCAGATACATGGTACTGAATACAAATACAAACTAATTATACAATAGTCGTGTAAAATACAACAAAACATATGCTGTGAGTTTTAATACAAATATTGGCATCTAGACAATATCCACACTCATTGGAGTCCTCATTACATTTATTATTACACTATTTCACATAATAGTGAGGACTACTAATGCACCATCTAGGACCAACACTTTGTTCCCCGACTAGTCCCAGCTACGTTCTCATTTCCTGAAGAGAACAATGAAAGAAAGGGTGAGCTCAACTAGCCCAGTAAGAAATAATATGACTAAGATAATGCAGAATAAATTATTGTTAGCCTTCAACAGTGTTAAACTGATATAATATAACAAACATCAAGTTTAACTACAGCGGAACAAGCAATCCATTAGAAGAGTCAAGTAGAGAATAAAATCTATCATCTTCTATGATTTAAAAAGTTTTTCATCACTTTTATCGCTGGGACTTAGCTTAATAAATAATCCACATCATCCCTGAACCATAATAATTACCGGAACCATGTTCAGCGTAAAACGCACAGACAGGATATTTCAACAGAATAATAAAAAGGCGGAATCGGTCCACAGAAAGCGCCATGATGAGGATATTCCAACAGAATAATAAAGAATAGAATAACAACAAAATTTCACCATGTATGCGGTACTTCGCATAGATAGGTTATTCCAGCAGGATAATAAATAATGGAATAACAGAAAAATTTCTCCAAGTATAGGGTAGACTGCGTATACAGGTTATTCCAATAGAATAATAAAGAATGGAATAACAGAAGTTCTCTTGATGAATATGAAAAAATAATAATACCCCTTACGAGTACAACAAATAATATCCCTTACCTTATAAGGAAGAGTACTTCGACGGTAGGGCAGGGATATACTTGAAGAAACTTGCACTACGCCCAAAGCTTTCTTAAACGCTAAAGAAATACGCTCAAGATTATAGAAGAAGAATTCTCTCAACAGTTTCTCTCTCTAGAGTTTTAGTGAATTCGTAAAAAATAATGAAGGAATGAGCTTCTATTTATAGAAGAATGGACTGAATAGTAACCAATCCATGAACGGTCCAGAATGATTTACTTTTAAACGGACGGTCCAGATTGGTTTACAATAAAATATAATATATTCTATTTATAATCTAATAAAGCGAATAACTTTATAAAAGTATTACATTTTATATAAAAAAAATTACTATCTGCAAATACTACGTAGGCCTTTATCTGAGACACTATGCATAATAAAATATAATATATTCTAATTATTGTCTAATAAAAGCAGATAACTTTATAAAAGTATTATGTTTTATATAAAAAGTTTTTCTATTTTATTATATTAATAATACTAATAAAACAAAACTTCATCATCATTATCATAATTCACACTATTAATCGACCAGATCGTTCCGAGAAGAGGGGCTTTCAATAAGGATTTCTCCCTATTGGCGCGTATGATTAAGTGACCAAACCTCTCATTGGCGAGAACTTACAGACATCGTTAATAATGCAAATAATAATATTAACAACTTTGTTATCTCAATTATTGATTTAATAATATATAAAATATTGACAATAATTGAATCAAATAACGTGAGATCTTATCAGAATTAATTCTTTGAAGCAATAATTGAACAAAACTTAGTGACTTCTCACGTAAGCATCAATAATCAATACTGTAGTGCTACTCTTAACGACCGCAGCGTATTCTGTGCATTTAACTTTTAACAAGGTGTTTCAACAATTAACGGTAAAACTTCTGCCGTTATTTTCATAATATATATATTTTTATCGTTTTTTCAATCCGACAATAATTCCGTTGTGGGGGCCACCATTGATTATGCCGTTGTACGAATATTCCCTGTTAAAACGAATATTCCCCGACCAATCGAATATGATAAACAACTTGCGTACTTTGCAAAATTTATAAATACTACCCACAACTATAACATTATCTTAAATTTACACCATAATATTAAAAAAATATTTCGAGAAAATTAAATCTTTATTCGTAAAATTTAGGATTTTACAATCTCTCCTCCTTATGAAATTTCGCCCTCGAAATTTACGTACGTACCTTGTACGCCGAACAGATGAGGACACTTACATCAGATTCTAACTCTTGAGGTATAACCTTTAAACGTAGAATATATTCCAGGATTTTAACAGGTACATCATCATACGTTAAATTATCTGCTATCTCGTCCGGTTCTAAATCAATAATGTGGTTCGGGTCATCCACATATTTACGTAACATTGATACGTGAAAAACGTTATGAACACGCGACATACTTGGCGGTAAAATGAGTCTATAGGCCGCAGTTCCTTCTCGAACAAGGATTTCAAATGGGCCAATAAAATCGAGGGTTGAGATTTCCTCTCTTCATCGATTCTTGCTTCTAGAATAACGTCGTCTTGAACCTTCTTCTTCACATTTATCAGCTCTGAGTATTTAGCTTGAGCGGCCTTAACTTTATCGATTAAAGTCGATTTTACTCGTATATTCGTTATCTTCACGTGGGTTCGTATATTCGCACTCATAAATGCATACGATCTTCTACTCAACGCGTCAGCTACCACGTTCGCTTTTCCACGATGGTATTGAATGGTACGATCGTAATCTTCAACAGCTCGAGCCAACGTCTTTCGCGCATGTTACGTTCGTTTTAGTTGAAGAAATATTTAAGCGCTTTAGAAATGGGATTTTGTACTGGGTCAGTACAAAATTCGATTTCACGCTCTAGGGGTAGGCTAAGAAGTCTTCAAGAATACGTCAGGAAATTTATTAATAATAGAAATATCATTCAAAACTGTGACCCTCATCCAAGACTTGGATAACACGTCACATTGATACCTATCAACTTGTCATCGTCATTCACGACGTCGCCTACGGATAGTCTGGCTTCGGTGCATTCCACACAAGGAAGTCAACAGTGAATGGATCGGGACTCTTTATATATGGCTTGATATAACAGTGATTGACTTTAGTGGTTTGGTTGCTTGAATTCACATAACAGGTTAGTTAAGAATATAAAAGCTAACAACCTTACGAAAAGCATGATGAGTAGTTAACCAATCGATTCCTAAAATCACATCAAAGACAAGTATTTTCAAAGAGATCCGATCAACAGGTAACGTGAAAGTGTCGACTTGAATCAAATAAGATTTATAAATAATGGATGTAACGAAGGTTTCTCCTAACAGAGTTTTAATAGACAAGTCAAAGTCTAATTTCTCAATAGCCATGTTCAAATATTGAACACAACTAGTTGAAATACAAGAGTTGGTAGAATCGGTATCGAATAAGGTATAGACTTCGTAAGCGTTTATGATTAACTTACCCGTAATAATTTCGTTCGGGTTTCTCGACCAACGCTCTCACTTAAACTACCGATTTTGACTTGACTGGGACATCCCAGTTGGACTTCACTTTGTTGTAGAGTACATTCCACCCTTAATTACTTCATCACATTCCTGATCCATGATTCGAATCATTATTCTCCGATCCATATCGAATTGGGGTTGGCCGATCTTTGCAGGTAATTAGAATTCGATGTTGGATTCTCAGTCTTGTCCAAAAGTGAAATCCATTTCATCTATTTTGGCCTTATTAGATCGGACGTCTTTTTTACAATATCCACGTCGTGCGCGACTTTTACCCATGCATCATCTATTTTCATTCGTTCATTTGCTTCTTCTTTCATCGAACTTTGATCATAGCATTCTCGATTCCATTTCTAATATCTTATACTCCAAAAAGTGCTTACATTCAAGCATCGCACATCGGGTAATACAATTTTGAATTGTTGAATCTCTTTGCTCCACAACCGCCTGTCGTTTTTCAACCTGCTCTTCCAACTCATGAATACTATTTTGTAATTCTAAATTTTGATCATAAACTTCTTCTAACCAATTCTCTTCAGGTTCCTCTTCTTCATCTTCTTCCTCACTCCCAGCTGCTACCTGTGCAACTAGCTCGGGTGCAACTATTAGTTCTTCACTTACCACGTAGATATATCTAATTTCTTCTTCGTGTGACATCACATTAACCTGGTTAGTGATTAAAGGTGTCTCAATGGTCTCATTCACTCCATTTCTAATATTTTCAGCTGCCATTTTCAAACACTGCCACAAAATAAGAGTCAATTAACATATCACATATTATCTCTATACTTTGACCGACCAATTAAATATCAAATAAACTTAGGTGGGTCATACTAGCGAAGGAATTCCCCGTCTCTCCCCTCCTAGTTCTTGTCTCACATCTCAGCCAGGGATCATATTCCTAAGCTTTGATACCAACTGTGACGCCCCCAAAAATAGGTATACATCACTCATCTTGGGTCGCTAGATACATGGTACTGAATACAAATACAAATTAATTATACAACAATCGTGTAAAATACGACAAAACATATGCTGTGAGTTTTAATACAAATATTGTCATCTAGACAATATCCACACTCAATGGAGTCTTCATTATATTTATTATTACACTATTTCACAGAATAGTGAGGACTACTAATGCACCATCTAGGACCATCACTCTGTTCCCCGGCTAGTCTTAGCTACGTTCTCATTTCCTGAAGAGAACAATGAAAGAAAGGGTGAGCTCAACTAGCCCAATAAGAAATAATATGACTAAGATAATGCAGAATAAATTATCATTAGCCTTCAACAATGTTAAACTAATACAATATAACAAACATCAAGTTTAACTGCAGCGGAACAAGCAATCCATTAGAAGAGTCAAGTAAAGAATAAAATCTACCATCTTCTATGATTTAAAAAGTTTTTCATCACTTTTCTCGCTGGGACTCAGCTTAATAAATAATCCACATCATCCCTGCACTACGGCCAAGGACATTTTTTTTAGTATCATGACCACAAATTATCCATGAACTACGGGCCAAAGATAATCGCGTTTTCATCAACGGTCCTGATCATGCCATAAAATAATTCATCTTTGCACCCTTGGCCGAAGAGAATCCATAGCCATTATCATACCAAAAAGCGTCCATGATGCACTACGGGCCATGAGGACTTTTTCCACATCATTTGTAACATTACGGTAATGATTATACCGAATAATCCACGGTCATAATTATACCAAGTCCATCTATGCACTACTACAGCCACGAGATGACTTTCAACATAATATAAACATGAGGATGATGAAAATGATATAAGAATTCAATAAAACAAGTTCAAGAATTAATTTATCGAGAACTAATAACGTCCAAATTGTCGACATGATACTTCTTTGTAGAGTAAAATTCAAGAATGCTTAGAAGAATATTTTCATGAAAAGATATTGGATGAAGTGCAAATATCAAGGATATTCTACTAATTTCATGGAGTATAGAATTCAAAGCTTTAACCAACTAAGTATAATAAAGAATGGAATAACAAAAGAAATCACCATGCATGCGGTACTTCGCATAGACAGGTTATTCCAACAGAATAATAAATAACGAAACCGAGTCAAGGCGTAATACTCACAAGCGAGGATATTCCAAGCAGAATAATAAAGAATGGAATAACAGAAATCACCGTGCATGCGGTGCTTATGTATAGACAAAGTTATTTTAACAAAATAATAAATAACGGAACCGGTCCAACGTAAAATGCATGTATACGATATTCCAGCGAATAATAAAAAAGCGGAACCAGTCCCCAGTAAACGCATACAGATAGGATATTCCAATGAATAATAAAGAATGGAATAACATGAGAATTTCACCATGTATGCAAGTACTTTCACATATAAAAGTTATTTTTGAGAATAATAAATAATAAAATAACGGAAGAATTTCACCAGTATAGGGTAGATCAGCGTATACGAGTTATTCAACAAGAATAATAAAGAATGGAATAATGAAGTTCTCTTGATGAATATGAAAAAAATAATACCCCTTACGAGTACAATAAATAATATCCCTTACATTATAAAAAAGAGTACTCTCAAACGGTGAGGCGGGGATATACTTGAAGAAACTGCACTACGCTTCAAAGCTTCCTTAAACGCTAAAGAAATAAATACTCAAGATTATAGAAGAAGAATTCTCTCTACGGTTTCTCTCTAGAGTTTCAAATTGAATTCGTAAGAAATAATGAAGGAATGAGCTTCATTTATAGAAGAATGGGTGAATAAGTAACCAATCCATGAAGCGGTCCAGATTGATTTACTTTTAAGCAGACGATCCAGATTAGTTTACAATAAAATATAATATATTCTATTTATAATCTAATAAAATGAATAACTTTATAAAAGTATTTTATTTTATATAAAAAGATTTTACTATACAAATACTTATGCGAGCACTATATATAATAAAATATAATATATTTTAATTTTTTTTGTCTAATAAAGCAGATAACTTTATAAAAGTATTATGTTTTTTATAAAAGATTTTACTATTAGCCTAATAAAACGAATAACTTTACAAAAGTATTCTGTTTTATATAAAAAGATTTTCTGTTTTATTACATTACTAATACTAATAAAACAAAACAAAACTTCATCATCATTATCATAATTCACATTATTAATCGACCAGGTCGTTCCCAGGAAAGAAGGGGCTTTCCAATAAAGATTTCTCCCTATTGGCGCGCAATTAGGTGACCAAACCTCTCCTTGGCAGAACTTCTAGACATCGTTAATAATGCAAATAATAATATTAACATCTTTGTTATCTCAATTATTGATTTAATAATATATAAAATATTGACAATAATTGAATCAAATAACGTGAGATCTTATCAAAGCAATTCTTTGAAGCAATAATTAAACAAAACTTAGTGACTTCTCACATGAGCATCAATAATCAATAATCTGAGTGCTACTATTAAACCACGTGTATTCTGTGCATTTCTTTAACTCTTGGGTGTTTCAACGATTTAACGGTAAAACTTTCGCCGTTATTTTCATAAAATATATTTTTTTATCATTTTTCAATCCGACAAATGATAATTTAGTTGTAGGGTCCACCAATGATTGTCTTGGTTATGCGAATATTCCCTGTTAAAACGAATATTCTCCGACCAATCAAATATTATAAACAACTTGCGTACTTTGCAAAATTTATAAATACTACCCACAACTATAACATTATCTTAAATTTACACCATAATATTAAAAAAAATATTTCGAGAAAATTAAATCTTTATTCGTAAAATTTGGGATTCTACAACTTTCATCACAATATAAGCATGACAATATACCTCTACACTGTATTCTTCTGTTAAGGCTACCGTTTCAAACTCGTCTAATTTCCTCTTCCTTGACAATATACCTTTCATGAACTTTGCGTAGCTTGGCATTTGTTCCAATGCCTCGGTGAATGGTATGTTGATCTGCAGCTTTTTGAACACCTCCAAAAATTTACTGAACTGTTTGCCTTCCTTCTGCATAATTAACCTCTGCGGATATGGTACTTGATGGTGCATTGGTTGTACTGGACTCTAGACCTTCTTTTCTGAATTTGCCTTGTCTTTCTCTTCCTGTTGAGCCACAGAATTTTCCAATTTTTCTTCCTTGTCAGCCAACTATTTTCGCGCTTTCATGTGCGTATGCTTCCCTTAGTATTGTTAAAGCGGACTTATGACTTCCGCCGAACCTATAAAATCTTTCCCCGATCTCAATGTGATCGCTTGACACTGCTCCTTCCTGTCTCTTCTAGGATTTGTCTCTGTATTACTTGGAAATGAACCTTGGGGCCTATTGTTAAGCATGCTCGCCATCTGCCCCATCTGAGTCTCAAGATTTTTGATAGCCACTGCTTGGCTTTTGATCATGACTTCAGTGTTTGCCATGTATTTTAACATCATCTCCTCCATCTCTGATTTCTTTTTTCGGCCGTAGTAAATTTGGAGTGTGTGTTGTTGTTGTTTTGAGAGAATCCGGTGGAAAGCGGTGGTTTTGGTGTAAAGCGTGGGTTTGAGACCGTGTGGTTGAAACTGTTGGTTAATTTGAAACTAATGTTGTTGTTGTCCTTGGTCTTTTTTCAGTAGTTGCTCACGATTGTCTCGACTCGAAGCCGATAAAGACATTGATCCGTGGAGTGTGACCCTCACAAAAATCTCATAAACGAAGGCAAATTGTTTTCACTTTGCTCTCGCCAAAGTATCTATCTTCTTAGCCATAGGCGCCATCCAGGTCTTAACCGTAATCGTAATCGCATCTACCTCAACATACCACCGCACCTTAGGTTGTGGCATCCGAGTGTAGGATTCTGATAGTCATTTGCAGCTATAGTCTCGATAAGCGTATAGGCTTCATCATATCTCTTTACCCATAATGCCCCTCCTGCGGTTGCATCCAAAATCGGTCTCGACTGCCATCCTAACCCATTGTAAAAGGAATTTATCACCATCCGATCTGGCATCTAGTGATGCGGACATTTTTCGAGCATCTCTTTGTAACGCCCCATGCCTCATATAAGGACTTCATACTGTTGTTGCTCGAACTGAGAGATAGTCGTCCTCATCTTTGCAGTCTTTGCCATTGGAAAGAACTTGGCTAAGAATTTCTGTGCTAAGTCCTCCCATGTGGTTATTGACCCTGACGGCAAAGAATGTAGACAACTTCTAGCCTTATCTCGCAATGAAAATGGGAATAGCCGTAGTCTGATGGCCTCCTCCGTCACACCATTGTATCTAAATGTGTCACAGATCTCGATGAAGCTCAATAGGTGCTCATTCGGATCATCTGTTGCAGCACCCCCAAACTGAACTGAGTTCTGCACCATCTGAATAGTGCCCGGTTTAATCTCAAAGGTGTTGTTAAATTTAAACTATCATGCATCAATTAACTCACCGTATTTATATGCTTAGACTAATGACTAAAAATGTTGAATTAAACTAATTACGAATAATAACTAAAAATAAGAATACAATTAGAATAAATATAATCTGGAAATAATGGGACCCTAACTTCATTTAATATTTCATCTAATCGCCACTATCATGCAAGAGGTGTTCACATATCACAGGAAAATAGCCAAGAGCACAAATAGAGTTATAACCATTTTTCAATGCACTATAACCTACTTACACAGCATCTACAGATGTTAAACTCCATGTAATCACCAATACAACCAAAATCACTATATGACTATGTGAAATTGCAATTATATTGATTTTAAGCACAAGCCCTTATTCTAGCTCATACGGTGAAACAATATATGTCTATCTGGTTCACAAAATACGCAAGCCATATACAACAACCCCATATTCGCATGTTATCATGACTACAATCCATACCTGTATGTTCATTGTCAATTTCATACAAATACTGAGATGAATGGTGATCAAGCATTCATACATGTAAAACAATCATCATAAATATCCCATATGATATGCAAAACAACCCTAGCATTTAAGTGTGCAACCAAACTACATATTAAAATCCGTTAGAATCCCATAATGGAGTTTAGTTCATGTCTGAACCAAAAGCCATTATGGGATCAATGCTAAACATGATCAATAAACAAGCAATTGAAATAAGAAAGATGGAACGCTCAAACCCAATCGCTGAATAAAAACCAATGATCAACGTTTAAATCCTCATAGAAATCCAGTAAATAATAATAGAAATCCACAATGGCAGAGAATCCCAAGAAGAATTAGAGAAGTAGACGTTTTGGCTTCGTTCTACGTTGGAATCTCTCCCAAGGTGTAAACCCTAGTTTCTATGATGAAAATACGCTGAAAATTATCAAGTGTTTGTCTGACACCACTCAGAATCGTTTAAAAACTAATTACAAATCATTTAATTAAAATTTAAAATTAAAATAAAATTACAAGAGATCGCGAGCGGTGTAGCGCCTCTCCGAAAGATACATCTCATGGCGGGCGAGACTTACTGAATGTGTGTTACTGCCACCCTCTCGTCTTCTTGTGGCGTCCCCAGATTGTCTCCCGCCATGATCGCGAAACTTGCGATAGAGTCATCATTATTCGGTCGGGTACTCACGCGGTATGTGCGCCCCCCAGTTTCTACTGCAGCGGCTGGCCTTACTCTGCGGAGTTACAGTTACGGTTTTTTTGCTTCGTAAATGCTGCTGCTATTTGTTCTTTCATGATTGATCCTCTTGCTCTATGCTTGGTCTTCATGCTTCATTGTACCTCCATGCCATGCACATCTTCATTTGTGCCTCGCCTTTACACATCTATTAGCCACATGCCTTCTAATACCACCAAAATTAAGCCGATTCCTGCACTTATTCCCCAAAAAGAGTTTTAAATAAATGCAATGCAAAATAACGTGAAATGCAACTAAAACATAATAAAATGTACTTGAGATGGGAACAATTCGCATGAATTGGTATTCAATAAGTAGTTAAAAATACCACTTATCAAATACCCCCAAACTTGAACTGTTGTTTGCCTTCAAGCAATGCATACTAATGAACAATGAAACTGCAACTACAAAAATATGCAACTACTCTATGATGCAAATTAGTCTCACATAATCCCTGCAATAACAGAATTTCAGCCCAAATTACCTCAGTGAATCATCGAGATCCAAGAATATAATTTCAAACCAAACTATAGACATAACATCATATACTCAGATAATTTCATATACGCTATAGAAATGTTATGTGTGTGTGTGGTGTTCACCAAAACTTGATCTAAGCAAAGAATACATATGCTACACTGCTCCAAACAGAAAATTATAGTCTAAAGCAAGACTCATGTATATTCATGTAACGCAGACTGTTTCAACATATCAACACAAACTAAGGTTCAACAATGGGTTTATTGCTTTATTGCTACACACGAGGGCGATTTACGCACTTTCCCACGGTGTTTATTGTTTTTTTTCATATGACTGTGCAATGTCTCAATCCATTAGGCACACTGATACCCCTTAGCGAGCTTTCAACCAACGACTCCCAGGCCATGAAAGACCTTAGGGCGCTAGGTGTAGAGACAATCCCCCATGCATTTACTTTCAAGTAGTCAGGGCCCCGAATTAAGACTAGCCACGTTATTACTATTTGAATTTTTTTTTATACATAGCGTACCCATGTTCTACCAAAATTTGCACGTCAATGGCTTATACAGTCTACAACACTTTCCACATGTTTCTCTTTTTAAAACTACATGTTCTATCAAGCAATGCAACACACACTTCTTAAACCTACAAGTGATTGTGAACATGTTTGTGCATACCGAAAGCATTTGAACAACAACATGAATCTCATCGTGTAAAACATTATATCTAAGTTGTGTTATCCAACATGTTCTAAAATACTTCACAATTCACTATCATCATTGGCTAGGCAAGAATTTCTATTAAGCAAAAATATGTGTGAGACATGCAACTAAAACATACTAACACAATCAATAATGAATAAATTTTCTGCAAAAATTTAACTAAACACATACATAAACATGCAAAATTAACTAAACATGCAACAATTAAATTAAACTAAACTACTATGCTATGACCCCCAATACCCCCAAACTTAAAATATTCAATGTCCCTATTGAATGAAGGTAAAGGGAACAAAACACTCCTCTAATGATCGGCTTGACCACCCTCCTCGGGTGGTGAATCTGGTGGTGGATACGGCATTGCGGTCCCAAACTGATGCCACTCTAGCATTGTTCCTTGCTATGCGAAGGCTTCGGCCAATGCCCTTGTGAGTCCCGTAGCAAACGTCCCAAAATTGTCATACATGGCGTCGACTTTGCGCTCCAACCTTCAAGTCGTCGATGAGCTAGAACCGTGTGTTTCGGGTGGATGGGCTCGCTATCATAATGGGGAGAGAGAGGGTTTGAGATGGCTCGGGAAATGTAGGCCATAAAATGAATCCTTGTTCGCGCGGGTGTGGCTCACCGCCTGCCCAGTCCTCAAATTTTGCAATGGTGGCATGGGTGATGTCCTGGCTTGGATATTGCATTTGTTCGTTGCCCCAATTGCACCCCTGATGGGCACATAGCATGGCTACCACTGAAGCATGTGGTATGCTCCTAGTGGTAGTTCCCTTCAGATACTTCACAATGTTTTGATGAATCAAATACCCCACATCAATGTACTTGCCAGTAATTATGCCCCCACAGTATTATAGCCGTTTCCGCCGTGATCTCGTGCTGATGTGATGAAGGCAATAACTTGGCACAAATGAATAGATTCCACGCCTTGGCGTATCAATTCAGTGCGGCAACTGGAAATATTCGAGGTTGGGTTGTGCCGACTTTGCAAGTCCATTTCGTGTCAGGTATGCATAACTCTGCAATAACACGCTCCAAGTTCGTTTCATGATGTGCCCCTGTGATCCAATTGGCAGCCCCGCGTGGTGGTATTTCGGTGATTCTCAGAACGTTTCAGATGGCGGAGGGTCTGTAGGCTATCTCGACACCACGAACCATAGAGGTATCGTTCATAGTGACTTTGACATTGGCATAGAACTCTCGGACTATGCTCATCGGAATGGGCGTGGGAGATACAGTCAGTCCACCCAAGCCTCGTTCCTAAATCATGGCGCAGAGCTGTCCGTCCTGGCCTTCGGGTATGAATCCTCTTTCCGAGCTATAATACGGTAGTACTCCTACTGGGCTTCTAGATACAAGAACTTGGTATGGTCGACAATGTCCTCCTCGTGGCTGCCGGAGGAGGATGAGGAAGATGAAGATGGTCGTGCTCTCTTCGGACCCATTTGCAGATAGTTGATTGAAAGTGCAGATGAACTTACTGAGATATAATGAAAATTTGAGAATGGATAGCCTTCAAGCTTGTGTATGCCGACCCAATTAGGAACCCTAGCTTTATAGAAATGATGAGAGGTGGTTGAGCTTTGATCGTGGAGAGAGTCGTGGAGATTTGATGGAGAGATATACGGCTTCAATCTGTAACTGATAGAGAGATAGAGACGTGAGTTATAGAGAGGGAGAGAGTTTCGCGTCTGTTATTATCGCAAATGAGAGTCCAAATGGTCCCAAACTCTTTTTAAAAATGTTCAGATTTGACTTGATTCGATTGTAGCAAGGCGTGTATATCTTGTCTTTGGCCGTGTGGTAGCAGAGATTTGCGTAATACATTATTGTTCGAGTGGCTTGGCCTTGCGGACGCCTTAAGTTTGTCTTTACTTAAAGCCAGCGCAGCCGCGGCCCCTCATGTCTACAATGCTCAAGTTCAATTTTTCTCTGCCTCTCAGTAATGTTTTCCAATGATTGTTCCTGCATAGACATTAATGCTCATTGTTAAGACATGAATTAGCAGCCGTATAATGCTAATCATCTTGCAAATATTCGCAAAGCAATTCTTGCTACATATTTAAGCATGAAAATCCAATATCCTAGTAAAATTAAATTAAATATAACTAACTAAAATAATCCAAAATGAACAACTAAAAGTTAATGGAGATAGAAATAATGGGTTGCCTCCCATCCAGCGCTAAGTTATGGTCAATTAGCTTGATTATTTCTGAATCTCATGTCACATCAAGAATTGAGGTGCCTTCCTTGCTGTCCATTGCACCTCGAAATTTAATGACTTCAGCTTTCATCAACGGTTCTACCTTCAACTCTGAACTTTTGCCCATTACATTGTTTAATGGTCCATAGTTTTCCGGTTTCTGTACTTCATCCTTCGGACCCCAATCCACCAAGTCAACCAAGAAGCATTCTTCTTCATCCGATGGGAACTTTATCGCTTTAAAGACATTAAATGTGACCTATTGATCATGTACACGTATCATTAGTTCCCCCTTTTGCACATCGATTGAAGTCCTTCCTGTGGCTAAGAATGGTCTCCCTAGTATAATTGGTATGCTTTTGTCCTCCTCATAGTCTAGAATAATGAAATCAGCCGAAAAAATGAACTTGTCCACCTTTACCAACATATCTTCCACAATTCCACGTGCATACGTGATGGATCTGTCAGCTAGCTGTAATGATATGTTTGTCGGCCTTGGAGCCGGCAATCCCAACTGATTGAACACTGACAAGGGCATCAAGTTTATACTTGCCCCAAGATCACATAAACACTTACTAAAGTTCATCTTCCCAATGGTGCACGGAATTGTGAAGCTGCCCAGATCCTTTAGCTTTGGAGGTAATTTCTGTTGGAGCACTGCACTGCATTCCTCTGTCAAGGCTACCGTTTCAAACTCGTTTAATCTCCTCTTCCTTGACAATATACCTTTCATGAACTTTGCGTAGCTTGGCATTTGTTCCAATGCCTCGGCGAATGGTATGCTGATCTGTAGCTTTTTGAATACCTCCAAAAACTTACTGAATTGTTTATCTTCCTTCTGCATAACTAACCTCTGTAGATATGGTACTTGAGGGTGCATTGGTTGTACTGGACTCTGGACCTTCTTTTCTGAATTTGCCTTGTCTTTCTCTTCCAGCTGAGCCTCAGAATTTTCCAGATTTTTTTCCTTGTCGACCAACCGTTTCGCCTCAAGTGGCATGCTTCCTTAGTATTATTGTTAAGCGGTGGCGTATGAAACTTGCAAAACCTGTCAAATCTTTCCCTGATATCAATGTGATCGCTTGACACTGCTCCTTCCCGTCTCTTCTAGGATTTGTCTCTGTGTTACTTGGCAATGAACCTTGGGGCCTATTGTTAAGCATGCTCGCCATCTGCCCCATCTGAGTTTCAAGATTCTTGATAGCCACCGCTTGGCTTTTGATCGTGACTTCGATGTTTGCCATGTATTTTAACATCATCTCCTCCATCTCTCGATTTCTTTTCCGGGCCGTAGTGCATTTGGAGTGTGGTGTTGTTGTTCTTTGAGAATCCGAAAAGCAGTGGTTTTAAGTGTAAACCGTGCATTTGAGATGACCGTGGTTGAAAGCTATTGGTTCGGCTGAAACTAATGTTGTTGTTGTCCTTGGTTATTTGACCAACTAAAGTTCGGATGATTGCGGTTGTTGGGGTGGTATGTGTTCTGGAATTAACCTTGGTCTTTTCTGTAGTTGCTCACGATCAGATCGACTCGAAAGTGATAGACATTGATTCGTGGAGTGTGACCCTCACAAATCTCACAAACGAAGGCATTGTTTTTCACTTTGCTCTCTCGCCAAAGTATCTATCTTCTTAGCCATAGGCGCCATCCGTCTTTACAACTGTGTAATCGCATCTACCTCCAACACACCTGCAACCTTAGGTTGTGGCATCCGAGCTTTAGGATTCTGATAGTCATTTGTAGCCATAGTCTCGATAAGCGTATAGGCCTCATCATATCTCTTTGCCCATATTGCCCCTCCTGCGGCTGCATCCACCTGCCATCCTAACCCATTGTAAAAGGAATTTATCACCATCCAGTCTGGCATACCGTGATGCAGACATTTTCTGAGCATCTCTTTGTAACGCTCCCATGCCTCATATAAGGACTCGCCCTGTTGTTGCTCGAATTGTGAGATAACCGTCCTCATCTTTGCAGTTTTTGCCATTGGAATGAACTTGGCTAAGAATTTCTGTGCTAAGTCTTCCCATGTGGTTATTGACCTTGACGGCAAAGAATGTAGCCAACTTCTAGCCTTATCTTGCAATGAAAATGGGAATAGCCGTAGTCTGATGGCATCCTCCGTCACACCATTGTATCTGAATGTGTCGCAGATCTCGATGAAGCTCAATAGGTGCTCATTCGGATCATCTGTAGCAGCACCCCCAAACTAAACTGAGTTCTGCACCATCTGAATAGTGCCCGGTTTGATCTCAAAGGTGTTGGCTGCTATCGCCGGTATGACTATGCTAGACTGTAATCCTTTTATGTTCGGCATGGAATATTCCCTTAGTGCCCGATGCTCTTCTCTTTGATCAATTCTTGGTTCTTCCGCCATACTAACTGTAGTACTCTCTAACTGCGCTTGCAAATTTCTTCGCACACTTGCTTTCCAACCTCTTTCGTTTATGTTGTCATGTGATGGTGTTAGTTCTGAGTTGGATGACCGCGTGTGCATAAAAATTCACAAGTACATGAAACGAAAAACGAAACAAAAATAGAAATGAGAAACGATCAAAATTGTCTAAGTCATACAATTTAACTTTAAACTAATGATGATTATCTAAATTAACGCCTTTTTCCCTAAGAATGGCGCTTTAAAACTTGTTGCCTCTTTTATAGTTCTAATAAAAGAGCTCTAACTCATGCAAGCATACATGTGTCAACAAGTAATACAGAGTAAGTAGAGTATCGATCCCACAGAGAAAGTTGTTAAATTTAAACTATCATGCATCAATTAACTCACTGTATTTATATGCTTAGACTAATGACTAAAAATGTTGAATTAAACTAATTATGAATAATAACTAAAAATAAGAATACAATTAGAATAAATATAATCTGGAAATAATGGGACCCTAACTTCATTTAATATTTCATCTAATCCCCACTATCATGCAAGAGGTGTTCACATATCACAGGAAAATAGCCAAGAGCACAAATAGAGTTATAACCATTTTTCAATGCACTATAACCTACTTACACAGCATCTACAGATATTAGACTCCATGTAATCACCAATACAACCAAAATCACTATATGTCTATGTGAAATTGCAATTATATTGATTTTAAGCACAAGCCCTTATTCTAGCTCATACGGTGAAACAGTATGTAAGACCCCAAAATTTTTTTTAAATAAAAAGGAATTTCCTTTATTTATTATTTTGAAATAGTAAGGGTTGATTTGATTAATGTGGATAGTTAGGGGTAAAATACGCAAATATTTCAAAATAAGTAAGTGGTTATAAAATATTCATTGTTGTTGTGGGAATATTCGTTTGGTCGTGGAATATTCAGACTGTCTTGGGAATATTAAATCACGACAGCCTTGACCATGTGTGGGCCCCATAACGGCGATTGGATGAGGAAAACGACAAATATAAGTTGTTTAAAAATAACGGCGTAATTGTTACCAATTATATTGTTGGAATACCGGTGGTTAAAACACACAAATACGCGTTGTTGAATAAGTAGACATTGCAGTATTGCATCAATTATTGATCTTTACGTAAGAAGGCACTACTCAATAATTGTTCTGGTAATTCTTTATTCAAGATTATTTTATTTTATTGATTCAATAATTCTTTGCGTTGGTATTTTATATTATCATTGTTTCAATAATTGTCATGCGCAAGTATTTCCCATTATCGGATCAATAATTCATATTAATTGAATAATATTATTAGATAACATTATTGGCAATGTCTAGAAAGTTACAAGGAGAGAGGTTTGGTCACCTAATTCAAGGCGCCCGAGAAGGAGAGATCCTTATTGGAAAGCCCCTCTTCCTGAGGAACCCGCTGGTCATCATAATTGTGATTCGTAATATTATTTGGGAATAATTAATTATTGATTTATATGATAAGAAAATATTTATTTGATATGGATATAAATGATGGATTTATTTATTATATGTGGTTATAATGGAAGGATTTAATGTTGAGGTGTTTTATCGGTATTTTTGTCGGAATGGAGGTATTAAAATCAAATCAAGATTTACGATATATATTGCGTGAGTTATAATTTTTAATCGACCGTTGGATCGTTGCGATTTTTGGATATGTTATACATATATAAGTTGAGTATATGTCTACAAATTTTGAACCGATTAAAATGAACGAATGATTTGTTATAAATTTTAAGAGGTGTTTGATTAGGAAAGTAGGGTTATAATTGATTTTGGTGGAAAATTCTAGAATTGAGTGGGCCCCACTTGTGGTTGGTGAAAAAAATGTGCTGAATTTTATTTCAAATGTGGTGGGTGGCAATAAGTAGCGAGTAAAGCCATCGCAAGTGGCAGTCAAGTCCGCTTCTACGGCTAACATTTTCCTATAAATAGAGGGCTAAGTTAGAATTGAAAATCACAAAAAAACAAAGTTTTCTCTTCTCTCTATATTATCGAGGCGTATTTTGTGAGTATTTAGATACTTTGAGAGTTCTTTATTCAAGACAAGTTTCATTCAAAGATCACTCCGATCTTTCCTTCCAAAATCGATTCTTTGAGGTAAGGGATATTATTTTTTTCGTAATGATATTATTTCTTCAATATCATTATCTTTGAAATGTTGATCGAAGTTTTTATCAAATTTGGAACTTTTTCATGTGGGGTTCTTATTCATGAGTTCTTATTCACGAGTTACTATTCATGAGTTCTTATTCACGAGTTCTTATTCACGAGTACTATTCATGTAAGAAGCGTGAAGATATTTTTGTGGAATTTCTATCTTTTGGTGTTTCAAGAGTTACTATTCACGATACTCTGACTATTCACGATATCTGAGACTATTCAATTAGAAAAATAAAATTTCTTCTTTTCGTCCAAAATATCTATTACGGATACTAGCTTTGATTATATCCATGTTTTGATTATTCTTGAATTTTACACCACTATGATTATTTTTGAGGTATTGTTGGACATGGATATAACAAAGTACGAATCCTTAATCCTTAATCCTTGTCATTTTGTTTCTTTGGATTCGTTCTTTAAAAATATTTTCATCATCCTCTCGTCTTAAATGATGATATTATTGAATATCTTTGGCCCAGTAGTGCAAAGATGAATGATTTCTGAAGAATATCTTTGGCTTCAGTAGTGCAAAGATGAACAGTGTTTAAATGAACACGACCGATCGATGAATATCTTTGGCCTTTAGTGCAAAGATGAGCAGTGTTGAGATGAACACGATAGATTGATGAATATCTTTGGGCTGTGTAGTGCAAAGATGAATATTTGATTTGAGATGAATATTGATTGATGTTTGAGGATAAAATATTGATGATGGATCGTTAAATTCATAGATTATAGTAGATTTCATTCTCTACGTAACCCTTCTAATGAATTATTATTTTTCGCCGCGAATATTGATTTAAAATTTGTTGTCTATCAGATTCTATTAAATTTTTCCTGTTGAAGACTAACGATAATTTGTTGTATATTATCTTAGTCATAATATTCTTTTCTTGAGCTAGTTGAGCTCACCTTTTTCTTTTTTTGTTCTATTCTTCAGAGGCGAGAATATAAGCGAGAGTGCAGCCTGGGGTATGGAATGAAGGTTTTAGAAAGGATTGTTTAGTAGTCCTCACCATTTTGTAAAATAATGTATCAATAAATGTGATGAGGATTTATTTGAGTATAGATATTGTCTAGAAGATAATATTTGTATTTAAACTCACGCTTTTCTTGTTGTAATAATAAAGTTGTAGTTGTTTCGTACCATGTATTGACAACTCGAATGGGTGATGTATACCTATTTTGGGGGCGCCACGGTTGGTATCGAGCTTAGGGATATGATCTCTGGCGGAGATCGGGGAATAGAACTAGGAGGGAGAGACGAGTAAATCCTTCGCTAGTGTGTCCTACCTAAGCTTATTTGTTAGTTGGTCAATTATATAGGGATATTATGTGATATATTGATTTCCTTAATTAACCTTTGTTTTTATGACAAGATTTGAGAATGTCGATTGAGAATATTAACAATGGAAATGAGACCGTGGAGACGCCTTTGTACTCACCAACGAGGAGAACGCGTGCAACAGTCGGGCAATCTTCCTCCGTGAACAACACCATTGAAAGCGAGATGATGAGCGAGGGATGTTTAGAAGCTTTTTGCAGTTCATGCAAAAATCGCAACGAGGAGACTCGTGTTCAAAATCTGAGGAGAAATGATAGCAATTCACGGGTTGTCACAAACCAAAAGCAGTTCAAAGAGTTGGGACCACCGAATTTAAGGGAAAGCCAGATCCGATCATGGCGGAAACATGGGTCAAGCAAATTACCAAGATATTCGATGTCTTGGGATGCACGGAGAACAGAAGGTTCCATTCGCCACCTTTATATTCCGTGGCGAGAGGAGACTCATTGGTGGGAGTCGTGAAGCGTACTCCATCAAACCGCTTTCAAAGGCGTGTCTTGGGAGACGTTTCAGAGACTATTTAATGACAAATACTTTCGAAAGTGTTCGGCTCGTATGAAGGAAGTGGAGTTCATCGATTAGAGCAAAACAACGACGCGGTGTCTCGAGACGAGGCAAAGTTTGCGAGTTATCCAGTTCAGACCTCATTTGGTGGAGAATGAGGAACGATGACGCGGATGTTTCTTAGAGGTTTGAAACCCTAAGATACGTCAAGATCTCATTTCTCATAAACTTTTCTTTATTCAGATGTTGTAGAAATGCAGGGCTCAATTATTAGAGCGAGATAACGAAAGTACGGTCAACCGAGGACCACAACCGAGGATCGTGCGGAGATAGCGATCAACAAAATAATGATAACCAATGAGAAAGAAAGCAGACGGACAAAAATGGTTACCACACTGGTGGTAATCATGGTCATGAAAATGAAGAAGCGAGTCGAGGAGGATTTTAAAAAGAGGAGATTTAACAACGACTATGTGAAGACGACAGCGGTCTGGCAGAAAGAATCGGTTCTAAGGGAGGAGAACGACCACCGGCCATATGCTACAAATGCGAAAAGAGGGACATATCGGTCAAAGCGCCCTAACAATTCAAGGTATGCTATAGTTGTGGAAAGGAAGGACATATCGCTCGAGATCAGATTATGCAGAAGCGAAACCTAGTTCAATGGGGACGATGACTCAAATTTGTCGTAAAAGTCAAAGTCAACGATTCCGGAAGAAGCGTTTGTTGTGGATTTGGTCATAATGCGAGGAACCCAAACGAGGTGATCACGGGTAAGGCTTCGTGAAAACTAACTATATGCCAAATTGAAGAAATGCGAGTTCTGGCTTGAGGAAGTAGCCTTTCTTGGGCATGTGGTGTCAAAACATGGAGTATCTATTGATCCGGCGAAGATTGAAGCAATACAAAGTTGGGAGCAAACGAAGTCGGTGGATCAAGACGTAGCTTTTTGGGCTTAAATTGGTTATTATCGGAGATTCGTGGAAGGGTTTTCTCGAATCGCTACTCCATTAACTTCGCCTAACTCGGAAGGATACAAAATTCGTTTGGAATGAAGAATCGCGAGAAGAGTTTCCAAGAGCTTAAGAGGAGACTTATTTCTAAGACTGTTTCTAACAATACCATCCGGTTCGGATGGATTTGTTATCTACAAACGATGCTTGTGCAAAGGTTAGGATGTGTTCTCATGCAACGTGGGAAAGTCATAGCCTATGCCTCATGACAACTTAAAGAGTATGAGAGGAATTATCCTACTCATGATCTAGAGTTAGCGTGCAATCGTTCAGCGCTTAAAGATATGGAGGCACTATCTATATGGGGAGAAAGTGGAGATATATTCGCACCATAAAAGCCTTAAATATTTCTTCACTCAAAAAGAACTCAACATGCGGCAATGACGTTGGCTCGAACTATTGAAAGACTACGACCACACTATTCAATACCATCCCGGTAAAAGCGAACGTGGTAGGTGACGCATTGAGTAGAAGATCATATGCGGAACGAGTGCGATGATGTCAAGTATACGATAGAGCCAACTTTAATAGAAAAAGTTAAGGTTGCTTTCAAGCCACCGAATCTTGAGCGATGCGTATGAAGAAGAAGAAAGTAAGAAGGAGCTATTCCTAAGCGAGAATTGATGAAGAAGGAATACTTGAGTCCACTCTAGACTTTGTGTTCCTAACGACTCGATTTTAAGAACAAGATTATGATGGAGGCACCACAATACACCATTTGCAATCCATCTCGGAAGTACTAAAATGTATCGTGATCTTGACATACATTTTGGTGGAACAATATGAAGAGAGAGATTGCAAAGTTTATCTCAATGTGTTTAACTTGTCAACGTGTAAAAGGCGGAGCATCTAGTACCTAAGGGTCCGTTGCAACCACTTGAGATTCCGGAATGGAAGTGGGAACACATTACCATGGATTTCATTACGGGTCTTCCTACGGTTTTCAAGGCATCAATGCTATTTGGGTTATTGTTGATAGATTAACCAAATCGCGCTCATTTCTTGCCGATCACGGAGACTTATTCCCTTGAACGTCTTGCTAGTATGTACGTAAATGAGATTGTGAGGTTGCATGGCATGCCTGTATCCATAGTTTCGGATCGTGACCCAAGATTCACTTCAAGATTTTGGGTTAGCTTGCAAAAAGCTATGGGCACAGTTTGCGATTTAGTTCTAAGATACCATCCCCAAACGGACGGACAATCGAGAGGACTATTCAAACTCTTGAAGATTTATTAAGACTCTGTGTCCTAGACTTCAAGGGCAGTTGGGATAAGTATTTACCATTGGTGGAATTCTCCTACAACAACAGTTATCAGGCAAGTATAGGTGTGGCTCCATTCGAAGCATTATATGGACGAAAATGTCGTTCTCCAATATGTTGGGATGAGGTGGGTGAAGCAACATTGTTGGGACCCGAAAGTTAAGACGTATGACTCACCGAAAAGATCCAAATGATTCGACAACGTACAAAGCGGCACAAGATCGACAAAAGAGTTATGCGGATCTTCATCGAAAGGACGTGGAATTTAGTGTAGGGGATCATGTATTATTGCGAGTTGCTCCATGGAAGGGAGTTACAAGATTTGGGAAGAGAGGAAAGCTCAATCCACGATTTATTGGTCCATTTCAAATTCTTGACCGAGTAGGAAATGTAGCCTATAGACTTGCGTTACCTCCAAGTATGTCTCGTGTTCATAATGTGTTTCACATATCGTATCAGTAAATATGTGAAAGACCCGAACCACGTTATAGAGTTAGAACCCGGGACGAGATAGCCAAGACTTAACGTGTGAGGAGGTACTGTCAAGATTTTGGATAGGAAGGAGCATGTCCTACGCAAGAAAGGTCATACCACAAGTTAAAGTTTTGTGGAGGAATCATGCTTATAGAGGAAATGACACGGGAATTGGAAACGGAAATGAAAGCGAGGTATCCTCACCTTTTCAAACACACGAGTCGTCACGCCAATTTCGAGGACGAAATTTCATAAGGAGGGAGGTTGTAAGACCTCAAAATTTTTTAAATAAAAGGAATTTCCTTTATTTATTATTTTGAAATAGTAAAGGTTGATTTGATTAATGTGGATAGTTAGGGTAAAATACGCAAATATTTCAAAATAAGTAAGTGGTTATAAAATATTCATTGTTGTGGGGAATATTCGTTTGGTCGTGGAATATTAGATCTTTGTCGGGGAATATTAAATGCGACCAAGCTAGACCATGTGTGGGCCCCATAACTAAAAGCGATTGGATGAGGAAAACGACAAATATAAGTTGTTTAAAAATAACGGCATAATTGTTACCGTTAATACTGTTGGAATACCCGGTGGTTAAAACACACTAATATCTGGCGTTGTTGAAAAGAAGCATACGGTATTGCATCAATTATTGATCCTTACGTAAGAAGGCACTACTCAATAATTGTTACGATAATTTCTTTATTCGGTATTTTATTTTATTGATTCAATAATTCTTTGCGTTGGTATTTTATATTATTGTTGTTTCAATAATTGTCCCGCATGATATTTCCCATTATCGGATCAATAATTCATATTAATTGAATAATATTATTAGATAACATTATTGGAAATGTCTAGAAAGTTACATCTAAGGAGAGGTTTGGTCACCTAATTGCGGCGCAAGAAGTGAGAGATCCTTATTGGAAAGCCCCTCTTTCACGAACTGCTGGTTGTCATAATTGTGATTACGTAATATTATTTGGGAATAATTAATTATTGATTTATATGATAAGAAAATATTTATTTGATATGGATATAAACGATGGATTTTTTTATTATATGTGGTTATAATGGAAGGATTTAATGTTGAGGTGTTTTATCGGTATTTTTGTTTGAATGGAGGTATTAAAAATCAAATCAGTATTTTTACGATATATTGCGTGAGTTATAATTTTTAATCTGACCGTTGGATCGTTGCGATTTTTGGATATGTTATACATATATAAGTTGAGTATATGTCTACAAATTTTGAACCGTTAAAATGAGCGAATGATTTGTTATAAATTTTAAGAGGTGTTTGATTAGGAAAGTAGGGTTATAATTGATTTTGGTGGAAAATTCTAGAATTGAGTGGGCCCTACTTGTGGTTGGTGAAAAATGTCTTTGAATTTTATTTCAAATGTGGTGGGTGGCAATAGTAGCGAGGTAAAGCCATTAGGTAGCAGGTCAAGTCCGCCTTGGTAGGCTAACATTTTCCTATAAATAGAGGGCTAAGTTAGAATTGAAAATCACACCGAAACAAAGTTTTCTCTTTCTCTCTATATTATTGAGCGTATTTTGTGAGTATTTAGATACTTTGAGAGTCATTTATTCAAGACAAGTTTCATTCAAAGATCACTTAGATCTTTCCTTCCAAGAAATCTTGATTCTTTGAGGTAAGGGATATTATTTTTTCGTAATGATATTATTTCTTCAATATCATTATCTTTGAAATGTTGATCTGAAGTTTTATCAAATTTGGAACTTTTTCATGTAGGAGTTACTATTCATGAGTTCTTATTCATGAGTTACTATTCACGAGTACTATTCAGTGAAAGCGTGAAGATGTTTTTGTGGAATTTCTATCTTTTGGTGTCTGAGATTCTTATTCACGATATCTGAGACTATTCACGATATCTGCATTATTCATAGAAAAATAAAATTTCTTCTTTTCGTCAAAATATCTATTCGGATACTAGCTTTGATTGTATCCATGTTTTGATTATTCTTGAATTTTACACCACTATGATTATTTTTGAGGTATTGTTGGACATGGATAAAACAAATCTTAATCCTTAATCCTTAATCCTTGTCATTTTGTTTCACTTTGGATTCGTTCTTTAAAATATTTTTCATCATCCTCGGTCTTAAATGATGATATTATTGAATATCTTTGGCTTTGTAGTGCAAAGATGAATGATTTTTGAAGAATATCTTTGGGCTGTAGTGCAAAAGATGAGCAGTGTTTAAATGAACACGACCGATCGATGAATATCTTTGGCCTTTAGTGCAAAGATGAAGCAGTGTTGAGATGAACATGACGATTGATGAATATCTTGGCCTGTAGTGCAAAGATGAATATTTGATTTGAGATGAATATTGATTGATGTTACAGGGATAAAATATTGATGATGGACTGTTAAATTCATAGATTATAGTAGATTTCATTCTCTACGTAACTCTTCTAATGAATTATTATTTCCGCTGCGAATATTGATTTAAAATTTGTTGTCTATTGTATTCTATTAAATTTTTCCCTGTTGAAGACTAACGATAATTTGTTGTATATTATCTTAGTCATAATATTCTTTACTGAGCTAGTTGAGCTCACCTTTTTCTTTTTTGTTCCATTCTTCTCGGGAGGCGAGAATATAAGCAGTATTTAGTCTGGGTATGGAATGAAGGTTTTAGAAAGGATTGTTTAGTAGTCCTCACCATTTTGTAAAATAATGTATCAATAAATGTGATGAGGATTTATTTGAGTATAGATATTGTCAGAAGATAATATTTGTATTTAAACTCACATTATCTTGTTGTAATAATAAAGTTGTAGTTGTTTCTGTACCATGTATTGACAACTCAGAATGGGTGATGTATACCTATTTTGGGGGGCGTCACACAGTATATGTCTATCTGGTTCACAAAATACGCAAGCCATATACAACAACCCCATATTCGCATGTTATCATGACTACAATCCATACCTGTATGTTCATTGTCAATTCCATACAAATACTGAGATGAATGGTGATCAAGCATTCATACATGTAAAACAATCATGATAAATATGCCATATGATATGCAAAATAACCCTAGCATTTAAGCATGCAACCAAACTACATATTAAAATCCGTTAGAATCCCATAATGGAGTTTAGTTCATGTCTGAACCAAAAGCCATTATGGGATCAACGCTAAATATGATCAATAAACAAGTAATTGAAATAAGAAAGATGAAACGATCAAACCCAGTCGCTGAATAAAAACTAATGATCAACGTTTAAATCCTCATAGAAATCCAGTAAATAATAATAGAAATCCACAATGGTAGAGAATCCCCAGAAGAATTTGAGAAGTAGACGTTTTGGCTTCTTTCTACATTGGAATCTCTCCCAAAGTATAAACCCTAGTTTCTATGATGAAAATACGCTCAAAATTATTAAGTGTCTGTCTGACACCACTCAGAATCGTTTAAAAACCAATTACAAATCTTTTAATTAAAATTTAAAATTAAAACAAAATTACAAAGATAAGATCATCCATTGCTGCAATGCCTCTCCAAAGATACGCTCATGCGTCATGTCTGGCGAGACTTACGAATGTGTGCCTGTCTACCGACCTCTCTCAGCGGTGTGCGCGTCCCCTCGTGACTTGTCTGCTTTCATGGCCACGAAACTTCGATGGAGAGTCATCATTGTTCAGCCGGGTATTTACGCGCGAAGCCGCCCAGTTGTTCTCGCCGCTGGCATTACACTTTCTTCGGTGTTCGGTTTTGGTTTTTGCTTTTGTCATCTTTGCTTTCGCCGCTATTTGTTCTTTCATGCTTGATCCTCTTGCTCCATGCTTGGTCTCCATGCTTCATTGTACCTCCATGCCATGCACATCTTTGTTTGTGCCTCGCCTTCAATCATCTATTAGCCACGTGCCTTCTAATACCACCAAAATTAAGCCGATTCCTGCACTTATTCACCAAAATGAGTTTTAAATAAATGCAATGCAAAATAACGTGAAATGCAACTAAAACATAATAAAATGTACTTGAGATGGGCACAATTTGCATGAATTAGTATTCAATAAGTAGGTAAAAATACCACTTATCAAGATTCTACATTTAAAAGTGTCCCGAATACCCTAAATGAATAATACTAGAGTGAATAAGAATCAAGGGTGACTAGTAACCTGAATGAATAGTAACTCGTAAAAAAATGCCAAAGAAAATGATATTCCATGGCGAGTACAAAAGAAATGATATCTCAGCGAGTATAATAGAATATATGAAACGCGCAAATGGATTTTCACCGCCATGCAGTAATCCACGCAGAAGTGTCATTTCCATAATTTAATAAAGAATGAATCTGAAGGATCATTCACCATGCATGCGGTAATCCACATAGACAGGTTATTCCAGCAGAATAATAAAGAATGAAATAACAGAAGAATTCACCACGGGTAAGCTTCGTCGTCTCAATTATTGAATCAATTAACATGAGATACTATGCAGCAATTACTGTAGCAATAATTGAACAAAACCGGTGACTTCTCACGTAAGCATCAATAGTCAATACCGTGTGCTACTATGCAACCACGCCAGACATTCTTGTATTCTTTACTACCGAGTAGTTCAACAGTTTTAACGGTAAAACTTCCGCCGATATTTTCATAAAAATATTTTTGTCGTTTTCTCAATCCGACAATAATTCAGTTGTGGGGTCCACCATGATTGTACCATCGTACGGATATTCCCTGACAAAAAGAATATTCCCCGACCAATCGAATATTATACAACAACTTGCATACTTTTCAAAATTTATATATATTACCCCCAACTATAACATTATATCAAATCCACACCATAATTTTAAAAAAAATATTTTGAGAAATTTAAATCTTTATTTATAAAATTTGGGGTCTCACATAAATACATATTCTTCGTTGGGCTCCCATCTTAGTTCTTTGTAAAGGTGCAATTAGAACATATACTGCACTTCCAAAAACTCGAAAGTGTGATATGTTGGGTATCTATCCAAGAACTAACTGTAGAGGAGAGAATTTATGAAGAGTCGTTGGTCTTACTCGAATGATGGCTACATCATGAAGAATTGCATGACCCCAAACTGAGGTAGGTAAGTTAGCCCTTAACATTAATGGTCGTGCAATTAGTTGAAGTCTTTTTATTAAAGATTCAGCTAAACCATTTTGTGTATGAATATGAGGAATAGAATGCTCAATAGAAATTCCAATAGTCATACAAAAATCATTAAAAGTCATTGATGAAAATTCAGCTGCATTATCAAGTCGAATTGACTTGATTGAATGATCTGAGAACTGGGCCCGTAACTTGATTATTTGAGCAAGAAGTTTTGAGAAGGCAAAATTTCAAGAAGAGAGAAGACAAACATGAGACCATCTAGTTGAAGCATCTATTAAAACCATGAAATATCGAAATGGGCCAGACAATGGTCGAATAGGTCCACAAATGTCTCCTTGAATTATCTTTAAAAATTTTGGGGCTTCTTTATAAACTTTTACTGGTGATGGTCGAATAATTAATTTTCCTCGAGAACACGCAACACAAGGAAATTCACTACTAGGAAAAACCTTCTTATCTTTGAGAGGATGACCAGTAGAATTTTCAATAATACGACACATCATAGAAGTACCTGGATGACCGAGTCTTTCATGCTAAAGCATAAAGGATTTGGAATCTATGATTTTTGGAATCATAACAGTATGAGACTCAATTGCTCTAATTTTCATAGTATATAATCCTGAAGAAATTGAATGAAGTTTTTCTAGGATATTCTTTTTTCCAGAAATAGTAGAAGTGACGAGAAGATATTCATTATCATTCTCATTGGTTGTTTAAATATGAAAACCATTTAGTCGAATATCTTTAAAACTAAGCAAATTTCTTCTTGATTTACTAGAATATAGAGCATTTTTGATAAAAACTTGTGTCTTATTTGGTAGCAAGAAACTAGCTTTTCCAAATCCCTCGATTAAATTTGATGTGCCAGAGATAGTTCCTACATTTCCCTTAGCTTTGATCAGTTATGAAAAATATTTCTCATTTCGAAGGATTGTATGAGTTATTGCATTGTCTGCGAAACATATATCTTCCATATCCATTAAAGATGATCTGACACATATAAAAACATAAATAAGAAAAGTTACATTTCATATATAATTTTATTCATGATAAACACATACCACGTATAGATCGAAAACTAATACTATTATACATGCAGGATGTTTAATTAAAACAAGAAATTAAACGATATCCCAAAAGATACTTTCAGAAGGTTCAGTAATATCAACAATCTTTTCCTCATTGTTGGTCATTGGTGGATCATCAACAATATTCAATTGATGATTAACAAAGTTTATTTCTGCCTCTATTACTTTGTTCTTTTGAGACTCCTGGAATAAATTAGCCAGATGCCTCGGCGTACGACAGGTACGCGACCAATGCCCTTTCATCCCATACCTAAAACAAACATCTGGTTTGTTCTTTATCGGTGTTGCATTTTCTTTATTTTTACCCGACCCAGACACTTGCCACTTCTAGTGGCCTGAATTGTCGCAGTTCTGGAATTTGTTGTTATGATGGCCTCATTTATTCTTTTGTCCCAAGACTTCTTATTGTATGACCATCTCTTGTCACGTTTATTCTGTTGGAATGACGTGCTGTTAATATCTGGCAATGGGGTAGCACCCGTTAGCCGTACTTGATGGTTTTTCAACAACAATTCATTATTCTTTTCTGCAACAAGGAGGATAGACAACAAGTCACTGAATTTTGTGAACTTACTCTGTCAATATTGTTGCGACAGAATCATGTTGGTGGGATGAAAAGTTGAGAGCGTTTTCTCTAACATTTGGGTTTTAGAAATTGGATCTCCGCACAAAGCCAAAGTAGAGGTTATTCTATAAACATTGGAACTATATTTGGTAATTGATTTATAATCTTGTAACCTTAAATTAAGCCACTCAAATTTGGCATTAGGGAGAACAACCAATTTTTGGTGGTCAAATATTTCCTTCAGTTGTGTCTATAAAGATAAAGGATCTTTGACTGTTAAATACTCAGTCTTTAATCCTTCATCAATATGGTGACGAAGAAAAATTATGGCTTTTGCATTTTGTGTTGAAGTTGCTGTATTTCCTGATTCAATGGTCTTTTCTAACTCATTTGCACTAAGGTGCAATTCTGCATCAAGTGCCCAAGCTAAATAGTTGTCTCTAGAGATTTTCAAAATAGAAAAATCTATTTTTGCCAAGTTTGTCATCTATTATGGGTTAAAAGACAATTTTATTATTTATTAAAACAATAAATAATTGCATGTATGATATAGAAAAATAAACTAAGTCACGACCTCGAGTGGTGATAAAATGCAAATATAAATATTCTTATATTTATGTTATTAGCATAATGCAAATGGATCTTTACCCGGCATGCGGTAGTTTGCATAGACAGGTTATTCCAACAGAATAATAAAGAATGGAATAACTAAAAGAATTTCACCAAGCATGCGATAGACCGCACAGACCGGTTATTCCAACAGAATAATAAATAATGGAATAACTAAAAGAATTTCACCAGGCATGCGATAGACCGCACAGACAGGTTATTCCAACGAATAATAAATAATGGAATCAGGTCAAGCGTAATCCGCACAGACAAGATATTCCAACAGAATAATAAAGAATGCAATAACAGAAGAATTTCACTATACCTGCGGTATTTCGCATATACAGGTTATTTCCATAATTTAATAAGAAATGAATACAAATGATTATTCACCAGGATACGGTATTTCACATATACAGGTTATTTTCACAATTTAATAATTGGTAAAAAAAGTTCCCACCAAGTCTTGTAAGATCAACAAAGATAGATGGTACCACTGTAAATAACATAATTTAAAATTGGATAATAAAATATAAATATAACTTGACAATTAATATAATAGGCGGCAAAGCCAGGCCAATTGTAAGAATAACATTATACTATTGGTGGCATAGCCAGACCGGTAATATAATAATAAATTGCAAGAATTTAATTTTACCGTCTCAGTTGGTTAGAGCTTCGTGCTGATAACGTGTTATAAAACTTTAGCAAAAGTGTATAAAGATACTTTTATAATTGCTGCATAATTTTAGAGAGAATAAGCAAGAGAAAAGGAGAGAGAAACTTTCAGAGAATTTCTTCAGATAAGTTTTCTTATATTTTTCATTCAGCATGATTTCATTTATATAGGAAAGCAGGAGGTCACGAGGAGAGCAAGAGAAGAAAGAGAAGGGAGTCACGGAGCTAGTAAAGGAAGGTTCCCTCCTAAGGAGGGAATCATACGCTTTCTAACAAGAGATATGATACAGCAATTACTGTAGCAATAATTGAGTATAATTGAGTGATTTCTCATGTAAGCATCAATAATCAATCTTGGTGTGTTACTTATGCAACCACGCCAGACATCGCATTCTTTTACTACCGAAAGTAGTTCAACAGTTTTAACGGTAAAACTTCTGCCGTTATTTTCATAAAAATATTTTTGTCATTTTCTCAATCCGATAATAATTCCGTTGTGGGGTCCACCAATGATTGTATCGTCGTCTGGATATTCCTCGACAAAAAGAATATTCCCCGACCAATCGAATATTATACAACAACTTGCATACTTTTCAAAATTTATAAATATTACCCACAACTATAACATTATCTCAAATCCACACCATAATATTCAAAAAAAATATTTCGAGAAATTTAAATCTTTATTCATAAAATTTGGGGTCTCACAATCTCCCCTCCTTATGAAATTTCGCCCTCGAAATTTACGTATGTACCTGGTATGATGAGGATACCTTGACTTCATTTCAGATTCTAACTCTTGAGGTATAGCCTTTGAGTGTTGAATACGATCCTTCTTATCCAAGATTTTAACACGTATCTCCTCATACGTTAAATATTCTGCTATCTCATCTAGTTCTAATTTAATAACGTGGTTCGGGTCATCCACATATTTACATAACATCGATACGTGGAAAACGTTATGAACACACGACATATTTGGCGGTAAAACGAGTCTATAGGCCACAGTTCCTACACGATCAAGGATTTCAAATGGGACAATAAAATCAAGAGTTGAGATTTTCTCTCTTCATCGATTCTTGTTTCTAAAATAACACCCTCTTGAACCTTCTTCTTCATATTCATCAGCTTCGGGTCTGTAGCTTGAGCAGCTTTAACTTTATCGATTAAAGTCGTTTCTACTCGTATATTCGTTATCTTCACGTGAGTCCCTAGAGTCTTTAACTCTATTGTGACGCCCCCAAAAATAGGTATACATCACTTATCTTGGGTCGCCAGATACATGGTACTGAATACAAATACAAACTAATTATACAACAATCGTGTAAAATACGACAAAACATATGCTGTGAGTTTTTATACAAATATTGTCATCTAGACAATATCCACACTCAAAGGAGTCCTCATTACATTTATTATTACACTATTTCACAGAATAGTGAGGAATACTAATGCACCATCTAGGACCATCACTTTGTTCCCCAACTAGTCCCAGCTACGTTCTCATTTCCTGAATAGAACAATGAAAGAAAGGGTGAGCTCAACTAGCCCAGTAAGAAATAATATGACTAAGATAATGCAGAATAAATTATCGTTAGCCTTCAACAGTGTTAAACTGATACAATATAACAAACATCAAGTTTAACTGCAGCGGAACAAATAATCCATTAGAAGAGTCAAGTAGAGAATAAAATCTACCATCTTCTATGATTTAAAAAGTTTTTCATCACTTTTATCGTTGGGACTCAGCTTAATAAATAATTCACATTATCCCTGCACTACGGCCAAGGACATTTTTTTTAGTATCACGACCACAAATTATCCATTAACTACGGGCCAAAGATAATCGTGTTTTCATCAACGGTCCTGATCATGCCATAAAACAATTCATCTTTGCACCCTTGGCCGAAGAGAATCCATAGCCATAATCATACTAAAAACTGTCCATCAATGCACTACGGGTCAATGAGGACTTTTTCCACATCATTTGTAACATTACGGTCATAATTATACCGAATAATCCCTGGTCATAATCATACCAAGTCAATATATGCACTACAGGCCACAGATGACTTTCAACATAATATAAACATGAGGATGATGACAATGATATAAGAATTCAATAAAACAAGTTCAAGAATTAATTTATCCAGGAACTAATAACGTCCAAATTGTCAACACGATACTTTTTTGTAGAGTAAAATTTAAGAATGCTCAGAAGAATATTTCCATGAAAAGATACTGGATGAAGCGCAAATATCAAGGATATTCTACTAATTTGATGGAGTATAGAAGTCAAAACTTTAACCAACTGAGTATAATAAAGAATGGAATAACAAAAGAAATCACCATGCATGCGGTACTTAGTATGGAAAAGTTATTCCAATGAACAATAAATAACGGAACCGGTCAAAGTAATAATCTGGCGGGATATTCCAATGAATAATAAAGAATGAAATAACAATGAAATCACCATGCATGCGGTGATTGTGATGATGTGTTTTTCCAATGAATAAAAATAACGGGACCAGTCCGGCAGTAAAACACACGATGAGGATATTCCAATGTAATAATAAAAGGCGGAACCAGTCCGCCAGTAAAATGCATGCATGTGATATTCCAATGTAATAATAAAGAATGGAATAACAATAGAATTTCACCATGTATGCGGTGCTTGCATATAAAAGTTATTCAAGCGAGAATAATAAATAATGGAATAATGAAGAATTTTACCAAGTATAGGGTAATCACAGCGTATCTGAGTTTTTCCAATGAATAATAAAGAATGAAATAAATGAAGTTCTCTTCATGAATATAAAAAAAATACCCCTTACCTTATAAAGAAGAGTATTCAAGCAGTAAGGCGAGGATATACTTGAAGAAACTTGCACTACGTTCAAAGCTTTCTTAAACGCTAAAGAAATACGCTCAAGATTATAGAAGAAGAATTTTCTACGCTTCTCTCTAGAGTTTCAAAGTGAATTCGTAAGAAATAATGAAGGAATGAGCTTCTATTTATAGAAGAATGGATGAATAAGTAACCAATCCATGAACGGTCCAGATTGATTTACTTTTAAAGCAGACTATTCAGATTGGTTTAAAATAAAATATAATATATTCTATTTATAATCTAATAAAACAAATAACTTTATAAAAGTATTCATTTTATATAAAAAGATTTTACTATACAAACCTTATACGCAGTAATTTATACAAACACTATGCATAAGAAAATATAATATATTCTAATTATTGTCTAATAAAATGAGATAACTTTATAAAAGTATTCTATTTTATATAAAAGATTTTACTTATTAGCCTAATAAAACGAATAACTTTATAAAAGTATTCTGCTTTATATAAAAGCTTTTTTCTGTTTTATTACATTAATAATACTAATAAAACAAAACTTCATCATCATTATCATAATTCACACTATTAATCAACGAAAGTCATTCCAGGAAAGAGGGGCTTTTAATAAGGATTTCTCCCTATTGCACGCACGCAATTAGGTGACCAAACCTCTCCTTGGCGTAACTTCAGACATCATTAATGATGCAAATAATAATATTAACAACTTTGTTATCTCAATTATTAATTTAATAATATATAAAATCTTGACAATAATTGAATCAAATAACGTGATATACTACGCAAAGAATTATCAAGTAATAATTGAACAAAACTTAGTGACTTCTCTCACGTAAGCATCAATAATCAATACTGGTGTGCTACTTATGCAACCACGCGTATTCTCGTACTTTTTTAACACTTTGGGTGTTTCAGCGATTAATGATAAAACTTCCGACGTTATTTTTATAAAATATTTTTTGTCGTTTTTCTCAATACGACAATAATTCCATCATGAGGTCCCAATGATTGTCTTAGCCGCATCGAATATTCCCCGTTAAAATGAATATTCCCCACCAATCGAATATTATAAACAACTTACGTACTTTGCAAAATTTATAAATACTACCCACAACTATAACACTATCTCAAATTCACACTATAATATTTAAAAAAAAATCGAGAAAATTTAATCTTTATTCGTAAAATTTGGGATTTTACATCTATCTTCATCATTTATAAATTATACAAAATGGGTCTTTGTGTTAACAACTTTGCACTCATAAACGCATACGATTTTCTACTCAACACATCAGCTACCATGTTCTCTTTCCCACGATGGTATTGAATGGTGCGATCGTAATATTCAACAGCTCGAGCCAACGTCTTTGGCGCACGTTGCGTTCGTTTTCGGTGAAGCAAAATATTTGAGGATTTTTGAAATGGGTTTTGAACTGGGGTCAATACAAAATTAGATACGTCAGAAAATTTATTAACAATAGAAATATCATTCAAAATTGTGACTCTCATCCAAGACTTGGATAACACATTTAATGAAGGTTTCTCCTAACAGAGCTTCAACCGATAAGTCAAAGTCTAACTTCTTTGTGGTCAAATCTAAATGTTGAGCGCAAGCAAGAGAGATAAAATAATGGGTAGAACCGGTATCTAATAAGGTATAGACTTCGCAAGAATTTATAATTAACTAACCCGTGCTAACTTCGTTCGAGTTACTCGCTTTTTGAGAAGTCACGAAAAACTCTCTTCCTGAAACCACCGACTTTGTTTTGTCCGTATCCGCCTTTGGTGCCACCATCCCAGCTGGACTTGACTTTGGTGCACGATAAAATCGGGCTAGGTGACCTTCTTTTCCACAATTATAACATGCTTTAAACTGTATCACGTAGTTTGGACAGATATGTCCCTCCCCTTCGCATTTGTAATATACGACCGGCGGTCGTTTTCCTTCCTTAACAACAGGTGCTGGTGCTGACATCTTTCTATCATGGTTGAATCTCTTCTTCTTGAAATTTCCACTCCTATTATCTTAGCCATGATTACCACCAAAGTGGTTACCATTCTTGGCATGATAATTTCCCCCACGATGGTTATCATTGTTCCGATGGCCGTTGCCACCGGTACGATTATTCTTATTGCCTTTTGGTTGGGCTGGTTCATTATCGTGCTCCAATAACTAAGCCCTATTCACTACATCTGAATACAAACATAATTTGTGAGAAATGAGGTATTGACGTATATCGGGTTTCAAACCTCTTAGAAACATTTACGTCATTCTCTCCTCATTATCGACCAAATAGGATGCAAACCGGGATAACTCCGCAAATTTAGCCTCGTATTGCGACACGATCATATTATTTTGCTCCAACTTGATAAACTCCACCTCCTTCATGTGATGAATACTTTCGAGGAAGTACTTGTCATTGATCAGCTCTTTGAACTTCTCCCAAGACATCTTGAGTACGTCAGGCTGAGTATGCTTTACAGATTCCCACCAGTAATCTGCCTCTGCTCGCAACATAAAGGTGGCAAAGGGAACCTTTTGTTCATCAGAGCATCCCAAGACATCAAATATCTTGTTGATCTGCTTTATCCACGTCTCCGCCTTAAGTGATTTTGGCTCTCTAAAAAACTCTGGTGGTCCCAGCTCCTTGAACTGCTTAGCGGTGACCGTCCGAGAGTTGTCAGTGTTTCCACCTGCATTTAGGACAGGAGCCCCTTTCGCCTGATGTTGCATGAATTGCATAAAGCCTCTGAACATCCCATCGTTCACCATTTCATCGGTGTTATTGTTTACATGAGGATTATTGTCTTCCTATTGCACATTATCCTGGGCATTAATCTGTGGTGACTCAACGGTCTCATGTGCTTCATTGTTTATCTCAACATTTTTGAATGCCATTTTCAAATACTGCCACAAAAAAGGGTTAATTAACATATCACATATTATCCCAATACTCTGACCGACCAATTAAATACCAAATAAACTTAGGTAGGTCATACTAGCGAAAGAATTCTCCGTCTCTCCCCTCCTAGTTCTTGTCTCACATCTCAGCCAGGGATCATATCCCTAAGCTTTGATACCAACTATAGAAAAGTATTCTGCTACTTTCCTACTCTTATATTCAGTTTCTTTTACGGCAAGGGGTGTTATTCTTTCTTATTCATGAAGAGAATTGTTGTTATTCCATTTATTATTATTCTGTTAGAATAACATGTATACGCGGTCTACCCTATACTTGGTGACATTCTTCTATTATTCTGTCTTTATTATTCTATTGGAACATCCTGTTTGTGTGTTTTACACCGGACCTGGTTCCGTCTTTGTTATTATTCTGTTGGAATATCCTGTCTGTGTGTTTTACATCGGACCTGGTTCCATTATTTATTATTCCGCATTTATTATTCAGTGAGGACATCCTATCGGTGTGAATTTCACCTGACCTGGTTCCGTTATTATTATTCATTGGAATAACGATTATGTCACAATACCGCATGCATGGTGATTTCTTTTGTTATTCCATTCGTTATTATACTCGGTTGGTTAAAATTTTGACTTCTATACTCCATGAAATTAGTGGAATATCCTTGATATTTGCGCTCATCCAAAGATTTTTCATGGAAATATTCTTCCGAGCATTCTTGAATTTTACTCACAAAGCAAGATCATGTTGACAATTTGACGTTATTAGTTCTGAATAAATTAATTCATGAACTTGTTTTATTGAACTCTTATATCATTGTCATCATCCTCATGTTTATATTTTTTTGAAAGTCATATGTGGCCTGTAGTGCATAGATGGACATGGTATGATTATGACCGTGGATTATTCGATTGTAATCATAACCGTAATGTTACAAATGATGTGATAAAAGTCCTCATTGGCCGTAGTGCATTGATGGACATTTGTTGGCATGATCATGACCATTGATGAATACACGACTATCCTCGCCCGTAGTGCATGGATAATTTGTGGTCGTGACTCGATGAATATCCTTGTCAGAAGTGCGTGGATGATGTGGATTATTTAATAAGTTGAGTCTCGGCGATAAAAGTGATGAAAAACCTTTTTAAATCATAAGAGATAGTAGATTTTATTCTCTACTTGACTCTTTTAATGGATCAGATATCGCTACTGCTTAAACTTGATGTCTATTGTATATTATCGGTTTAACATTGTTGAAGACTAATGATAATTTATTCGCATTATCTTAGTCATAATATTTCTTACCGGGCTAGTTGAGCTCACCATTTCTTTCACTTTCTTCTGAAACGGAAATGAGAACGTAAATTTGGATTTAGTCTGGGGAGCGGAGTGATGGTCCTGGGATGATAGTATTAGCTAGTAGTCCTCACTATTCTGTTAAATAGTGTGACAATAAATGTAATGAGGACTTATTCTGAGAGTGGATATTGTCTAGAAGACAGTATTTATATTTAAACTCACAGCTCTCTTGTTGTATAATTAAGATTGTATTTTTATTCTGTACCACGTATTTGGCGACTCAGAATAGGTGATGTATTCCTATTTTGGGGGCGTCACATTTAACTCCATAAATTCCCAAATATTGGCAGGATCTTACACATGTTAACGTGAGCTTCTAGTTTAAATTTCATGGTCATCGGAGTTATAGAACTCCGGTTAGAGCATTTTTCGTCGGAAAAATCTAAATATTGAAATAGTCATAACTTGCTCATTTTAAGTCAGAATGAGCTTATTTTTGGACAGGAGGTACTTTATACCATATATTTCTATGTCCCAAAAGGCCGAAATTTTTCTCACAAATTAAGTGGCCGAAACAGTCCTTACAAAACTTTGGGCAATAGTTTTTTCTCCTTTTTCACTTTTTCGTGCTTTGTTAAAAATAGTCTATACAAAAATCTACAACTCCTCTTTCAGTGATTCCATTTAGAGATGTTAGAAAACTTATCATAATGTACTCCTAAATTTTTCCAGAATTTTTGAATGTCCGAAAAATTACGAAACTACAAATGGATTTTAACCTGCTATGTGGTAATCCACGTAAACATATCATTTTCTCAATTTAATAAGGAATGAATATAAAGGATCATTCACCATGCATGTGGTAATTCATATAGACAGGTTATTCCAACAGAATAATAAATAATGGAACCTGTGTCAAAGCGTAATACGACCCCATACGATATTCCAAATGTAAAAATAAAGAATGGAATAACTACTGAAATAACTATGCATGCGATAGAATCGCATGCATGAGTTATTCCAACGTAATAATAAATAATGGAACTGTGTCAAAGTAATACGCACCTGTAATGTGATATTCCAAATGTAATAATAAAGAATGGAATAACAATGAAATTACCACGCACGCGATAGATCAAGCAGACATGAGTTATTCCAATAGAATAATAATTAATGGAATAACAGAAGAATTTCACCATGTATGTGGTACTTCGCATAGACAGATTATTCTATCATAATAATAAAGAATGGAATAACAGAATAATTTCACAATATATGCGGTACTTCGCATTGACAGGTTATTCTAACAGAATAATATGGAATGAAATAGCAATTGTGAGACCCCAGATTTTATGAATAAAGATTTAAATTTCTCAAAATATTTTTTTTTAAAATATTATGGTGTGGATTTGATATATATTATAGTTGTGGGTAATATTTATAAATTTTGCAAAGTATGCAAGTTGTTATAAAATATTCGATTGGTCGGGAAATATTCTTTTTGTCGGGGAATATTCGTACGATGGCACAATTATTGGTGGACCCCACGACGGAAGTATTGTCGTATTTAGAAAATGACAGAATTATCTTTTTATAAAATAACGGCGGAAGTGTTACCGTTAAAACTGTTGAACTACCCGGTAGTAAAAGTACGAAGAATCTGGCGTGGTTGCGTAGTAACATACCAGATTGGTTATTGATGCTTTACGTAAAAGTCACCAGGTTATACTCAATTATTGCTACAAGAATTGTCGCATCATATCTCTCATATTATTGATTCGATTATTGTCACAAAGATCATCCGCATTATATGTTATATTATGAAATCAATAATTGAGAAGACAAAGTTATTCATATTATTAAATTGTAATATTTACAATGTCTAGAAGTTCTGTCAAGGAGAGGTTAGATAATCTAATCATGCGCCATGATAGGGAGAAATCCTATTGGTTTGAAGTTTTAATAGTAAATCAGTATGGACCGTTGCTTTAAGTTTTAATAGTAAATCAAACTGGACCGCTTAGTGAATTAGTTCTTATTCAATCCATTCTTCTATAAATAAGCTCATTACTTCATTATTTCTTACTTAATTCACTAAAACTCTAGAGAGAGAAATTATAGAGAAAGAAGAAAGAGTATTTCGCTACTTCACTACTTCGATATCCGATTAGGTCTTTTACGGTAAGGGGTGTTATTCTTTCTTATTCATGAAGAGAACTTCTGTTATTCCATTATTTATTATTCTGTTGGAATAACCTGTATACGTGGCATACCCTATACTTGGTGAAATCCTTACATTATTCCATTCTTTATTATTCATTGGAATAACTCGTATACGCTGAGATACAGTATAAATAACTCGTATACTGCAGATACCCTATACTTGGTGAAATCCTCTCGTTATTCCATTCTATATTATTATGTTGGAATAACTTTTGTTTAGCAACCGCATACGTGGTGAAATTCTTCTATTATTCCGTTCTTTATTATTCTGTTGGAATATCCTGTCGATGCGAATTTCACCTGACCTGGTTCCATTATTTATTATTTCGCATTTAATATTCTGTCGAAATATCCTGTCGGTGTGAATTTCACCTAACCTGGTTCCATTATTTATTATTCCGTATTTATTATTCTGTTGGAATAACCTATCTATGCGAAGTACCGCATGCATGGTGATTTTTGTTGTTATTCCATTCTTTATTATTCGTTGGAACATCGTATTGGGTGTGAATTTTACTCGACTGGTTCCGTTACTTATTATTCATTGAATAACTTTGTGTATGCTGCAATCACCGCATGCATGGTGATTTTCGTTGTTATTCCATTCTTTATTATACTCGGTTGGTTAAAGTTTTGATTTCTATACTCCATGAAATTAGTGAAATATCCTTGATATTTGCGCTTCATCCAGTATCTTTTTATGGAAATATTCTTCTGAGCATTCTTGAATTTTACTTTACAAAGAAGTATCATGTAGACAATTTGGACGTTATTAGTTCCTAGATAAACTAATTCTTGAACTTGTTTTATTGAATTCTTATATCATTGTCATCATCCTCATGTTTATATTTTTAAAGTCATCTGGCATTTTGTAGTGTATAGATGGACTTGGTATGATTATGACCGAGGATTATTCGGTATAATCATGACCGTAATGTTACAAATGATGTATTAAAAGTCCCTCGTTGGCCCGTAGTGCATTGATGGGACGATTGTTGGCATGATCATGACCATTGATGAATACACGAATATCCTCGGCCGTAGTGCATGGATAATTTGTGGTCGTGACCCTAATGAATATCCTTGGCCGTAGTACAGGGATGACGTGGATTATTTATTAAGCTGAGTCTCGGCGATAAAAGTGATGAAAAACATTTTAAATCATAAAAAATAGTAGATTTTATTCTCTTCTTAACTCTTTTAATGGATTGCTTATTCCGCTACAGTTAAACTTGTTGTCTATTGTATTTTATCAGTTTAACATTGTTGAAGGCTAATGATGATTTATCCTGCATTATCTTAGTCATAATATTTCTTACTGGGCTAGTTGAGCTCACCCTTTCTGTAAGACCCCAACTTTTATAAATAAAGATGAATTTTCTATAAATATTATTTTTGAATATTATGGAATAAATTTGATATAATGTTATAGTTGTGGGTAATATTTATAAATTTTGCAAAGTAAGCAAGTTGTTATAAAATATTCGTTTGGTGGGAATATTCTTTTCAGGGAATATTAAAGACGACTACTCAATCATTAGTGGACCCCATTAACGGAAGTATCATCGTAGTTAGAAAAACCACAAAATAATCTTTCTATAAAAATAACGGCAGAGGTGTTACTGTTAAAACCGTTGAACTACCCGGTAGTAAAAGTACGAATCTGGCGTGGCATGCGTAGTAGTACTGGCAGATTGATTATTGATGCTTACGTGAGAAGTCACTCATTTACGCTCAATTATTGCTACGAGAATTAACTTTGATCATATCTCTTATATTATTGATTCAATTATTGTCATAGTATCATCTGTATAATATGTTATAGTATTAAATCAATAATTGAGACGACAAGTTATAAATGATTAATAATTGTTGAAAGATTAAATATGTGTTGATTAAAAATAAAATGATTTGTGGTAATATTTATTCAATCCTTGATGTATATAAATAGTCTGTTATGAGACGTTTGTGGTAGTTTGATTATTTTATGGGGGGCCCATATGTCATCATCTAAGAGTCTCTTCGTCAATAGTAATTACCTTCGTCAATAGTAATTACCTTTGTGAATAGTAATTACCTTCGTCAATAGTAATTACCTTTACCAGACGTCAAACCACTTGCCGTTTCACATTACAGGCATCGAACCACTTGTCGTTTCACATTACAGGCGTCGAACCACTTGTCGTTTCATATTACAGGCGTCGAACCACTTGTCGTTTCACATTACAGGCGTCAAACCACTTTTCTTTTCACATCACCAGTCGTCATGCCACTTGCCTTTTCACATGGCAGGTGCTAAGATAGAAATCTTCTATAAATAGAGGCCTAGTGCTTCATTATTTTTCACTTAATTCATTCAAGCTATAGAGAAAGAAAGTATAGAGAGAATAAGAGAGAAAGAAGAAGAGTATTTTGTTACTACACCATCTGTAAAGATTCAATCTCCTACCAAAAGTAAGGGTGTTATTCTTTCTTATTCATGAAGAGAACTGTTGTTATTCCATTTCTATTATTCTCGTTGGAACATCCGTGCTGCGTGTGTTTTACAGGACCTAGTTTAAATCTTTATTATTATTCTCATTGGAACATCCTCGCATGCAGGCGTTTTTACGTCGAACACGGTTCCATTCTTTATTATTACATTGGAATATCCGTCTGCATGCGCTTTTCTGTGGGACCGGGTTCCATTCTTTATTATTACATTGGAATATCCCGCCTATGTGTTTTCTGTGGGACCTGGTTCCGTTATTTATTATTCATTGGAATAACTCGCTGTGCGGTCTATCGCATGCATGGTGATTTCTTTTGTTATTCCATTCTTTATTATACTCAGTTGGTTAAAACTTTGACTTCTATACTCCATGAAATTAGTGGAATATCCTTGATATTTGCGTTTCATCCAATATCCTTTCATGGAAATATTCTTCTCAGTATTCTTGAATTTTACTCTACAAAGCAGTATCATGTTGACAGTTTGGATGTTATTGGTTCCTAGATAAATTAATTCTTGAACTTGTTTTATTGAATTCTTATATCATTGTCATCATCCTCATGTTTATATTATGTTGAAAGTCATCTGTGGCCTGTAGTGCATAGATGGACTTGGTATGATTATGACCAGAGACTATTCGGTGTAATCATGACCGTAATTTACAAATGATGTGGTAAAAATCCTCAATGGCCCGTAGTGCATTGATGGACAGTTGTTGGCATGATCATTACCATTAATGAATACACAAATATTTTTGGCCCGTAGTGCATGAATAATTGTGGTCGTGATACTAAAGAATATCCTGGCCAGTAGTAGTGCGAGGGTGATTCGATGATGTGGAATATTTATTAAAGTCGAGTCTCAAATTTATAATGATGATGAAAAACCTTTTAAATCATAAGAGATAATAGATTTTATTTTCTACTGACTCTTTTAATGGATTCTTTGGTTCGTTGTAGTTAAACTTGATGTTCATTATATTTTATCGGTTTAACAATGTTGTCAGAAAGCTAATGATAATTTATTTCGCATTATCTTAGTCATAATATTTCTTACTGAGCTAGTTGAGCTCACCCTTTCTTTCACTGTTCTCTTCAGGAAATGAGAATATAGCTGGGACGAGTCGGGGAATGGAGTAATGGTCCAGAGGATAGCATTAGTAGTCCTCACTATTCTGTGAAATAGTGTGATAATAATTGTAATGAGGACTCCTTTTGAGTTTGTATGATCTCTAGTAGACAATATTTGTATTCAAACTCACAGTTTATGTCGTATTGTACACGACAGTTATATTAGTAAGTTGTATTTAAATTCTGTACCATGTATCTAACTACCCAAGATGGGTGATTTATACCTAATTTTGGGGGCGTCACAGTTGGTATCAGAGCTTAGGGATATGATCCCTGGCTAAGATGTGAGAATAGTACTAGGAGGGGAGAGACGGGGAATACCTTCGCTAGTATGACCTACCTAAGTTTATGTGCTATTTTATTGGTCGGTCAGAATATAGGGATAATATGTTACATGTCAATTAACCTTTTGTTTTATGGCAGTATCTGAAAATGACATCTGAGAATGTTGAGAATAGCAATGGAGCACAAGCGATCGTTGATTCACCACATATCAATAATCAGGATAATGTGCATCATCGAAGGCGACAATCCTCACGCAAACAACAACACTCGACCAAATGATGAATGATCAAATGTTCGAGAGGCTTTATGTAATTCATGCAACAATGAAGCGAGAGCGACTCCTGTCCAAAACGTAGGTGGAAACACGGAAAACTCTTGGGCGGTCACCGCTAAACAATTCAAGGAGCTGGGACCACCGGAGTTTAAGGAGAGCTAAAACCACTTCCGGGGAAGCATGGATAAAGCAGATTACCAAGATATTTGATGTCTTGGGATGCTCGAGGAGCAAAAGGTTCCCTTTGCCACCTTTATGTTTGCGGAGGAGAGATTCTTTGGTGGGAATCAGTAAAACGTATTCAACTTCTTTGATCAAGATATCTTGGGAGAAGTTCCAGAGTCATTCAACGACAAATACTTTCACGAAAGTATTCGCCACATGAAGGAGGTGGAGTTTATCAAGTTGGAACAAAATAATATGACCGTGTCGCAATACGAGGCAAAATTTGCGGAGTTATCACGGTTTCGTCCCCACTTGGTGGATAATGAAGAGAGAATGGTGCGAATGTTTTTAAGAGGTTTGAAGAGGCGAGATACGTCAACATCTTATTTTCATAAACCGTGTTTGTATTGGATGTTGTAAATAGGGCTCGATTAGTGGAGTAGCGATAACGAGTCAACGAACTAAAAAAGAGCGTGTAAGCAAAATTATAATACCAAATGAGAGTAGTCATCGAAACGGTGACAACAACAAGCGTGAGGGAATCAATGGGCCGGATATGGTAACCACTTTGGTGGTAATCGAGGCCAAAACAATAAGAATGGACATTTCAAGAAAAGGAGATTCAACAATGATGTATAGTAGTAAAAGTACACGATGTCTGGCGTAGTTGTATAAGTAGCACACGATATTGATTATTGATCTTTACGTGAGAAGTCACTCGCCTATGCTCAATTATTACTCTGAAGAATGCGCATCATATCTCTTATATTATTGATTCAATTATTGTCACAAGATTATCATCATATAATATGTTATATTATTAATTGAGGACGACAAGTTATAAATGATTAATAATTGATGAAAGATTAAATATGTGTTGATTAAAAAAAATGATTTGTGGTAATATTTATTCAATCCTCGATGTATATAAATAATCTGTTATGAGACGTTTGTGGTAGTTTGATTATTTTATGGGGGCCCATACGTCATCATCTAAGAGTCTCTTCATCAATAGTAATTACCTTCGTCAATAGTAATTACCTTTCAGTAAATAGTAATTACCTTCGTCAATAGTAATTACCTTTACCAGACGCCAAACCACTTACTGTTTCACATTACAAAGGCCGAACCACTTGTCGTTTCACATTACAAAGCGCCGAACCACTTGTCGTTTCATATTAAAGCGCCAAACCACTTGTCGTTTCACATTACAAAAGGCCAAACCACTTTTCTTTTCACATCACCGATAAATCAAGCCACTTGCGCTTTTTCACATAAGGTCTTTAAGCTAGAAATCTTCTATAAATAGAGGCCTAGTGCTTCATTATTTTCACAAATTCATTCAAGCTATAGAGAGAAAGTATAGAGAGAATAAGAGAGAAAGAAGAAGAGTATTTTGTTACTACACTACTGCGCAGTATTCAATCTCCTACCAAAAGTAAGGGGTGTTATTCTTTCTTATTCATGAAGAGAACTGTTGTTATTCCATTACTTATTATTCATTGGAATAACTCGTATATGCGTGGTTTACCCTATACTTGGTGACATTTTTCTATTATTACATTTGGAACATCATGCGTGTGTTTTACACGGACTGGTTCGTCTTTATTATTATTACATTTGGAACATCACATCCATGCGTTTCTTCGTTGGACTGGTTCCATTATTTATTATTACATTGGAATATCACATGCATGCGTTTCTGGGACACGGTTCCATTATTTATTATGCATTAGATATATCGCATGCATGCGTTATTGGGAATGTAATAATAAATAACGGAACCAGTCCGCCAGAAAACGCATGCATGTGATATTCCAATGTAATAATAAAGAATGGAACCAGTCCGGTAAAACACATGCATGTGATGTTCCAATGTAATAATAATAAAGATTTTAACCAGTCCTGTAAAACACACATGTGATGTTCCAATGTAATAATAGAAGAATGTCACCAAGTATAGGGTAAACCACGATACAAAAGTTATTCCAATGTAATAATAAGCAATGGAATAACAACAAGCCTTCTCTTCATGAATAAGAAAGAATAACACCCCTTACTGTACAACAAATAATATTCCCTACCTAGAAGAATGAATATTGGAAAAGTGAAGTAGCAGAATACTTTTCTTCTTTTCTCTATAGTTTCTCTCTCAGAGTTTCGGTGAATTCGTAAGAAATAATGAAGGAATGAGCTTTCTATTTATAGAAAAAACCGAGGTGGCTCTTGAGTGTCTTAACGAAGGGTCAAAATGACTCTTGGTAATATGAAGAGACAACTACTATTTGCGAAGGGGTAATTAACCCTTGGAACAATCGAAGAAGGCGATTAACTCTTGGTAATATTCAAGAGACAACTACTATTTGCGAAGGGGTAATTACTATTGACGAAGGTAATTACTATCGACGAAGGTAAATACTATCGACGAAGGTAAATACTATCGACGAAGAGACTCTTAGATGATGACATATGGCCCCCCATAAAATAATCAAACTTACCACAAACGTCTCATAATGTGACTCTTTATATACATCAAGGATTGAATAAATATTACCACAAATCATTTTATTTTTAATCAACACATATTTAATCTTTCAACAATTATTAATCATTTATAACTTGTCGTCTCAATTAATAATATAACATATTATATGATGATAATCTTGTGATAATAATTGAATCAATAATATAAGAGATATGATGCACGTAATTATGTAAAGAATAATTGAGTATAAATAAGTGACTTTCACGTAAGCATCAATAATCAATACCGTGTACTACTATGCAACCACGCCAGACATCGTACTTTTACCACCGGGTAGTTCAACAGCTTTTAACGGTAACACCTCCATGATTATTTTTATAGAAAGATAATTTTGTAGTTTTCTAACTACGACAATACTTCCATTGTGGGGTCCACCAATGATTGAGTAGCCATACTACGAATATTCCCAAGCAAAAATAATATTCCCAGAACCAAACTAATATTTTATAACAACTTGCTTACTTTGCAAAATTATAAATATTACCCACAACTATAACATTATATCAAATTTATTCCATAATATTCAAAATAATATTTATAGAAAATTCATCTTTATTTATAAAAATTTGGGGTCTTACAACCTCCCTTCTTATGAAATTTTGCCCTCAAAATTAGGGTACGTACACGGTATGTCAAGAGGTAAGGATACCTTGATTTCATTTGATTCTAACTCCCAAGTCATTTCCTCAACATCGTGGTTCCTCCACAAAACTTTGACTTGAGGTATAACCTTGGAGCGTAGAATATGTTCCTTCTTATCCAAAATTTGAACAGAACCTCTTCATACGCCAAATCTTTCGCTATTTCGGCCCGGGCCTAACTCAATAATATGGTTCGGGTCTTTCACATATTTACGTAACATGGATATGTGAAAAACGTTATGAACACGAGTCATATTTGGCACAGAAAGCGAGTCTATAGGCCACGCAGTTCCTACTCGATCGAGGATTAAAAATGGACCGATGAATCGAGGATTAAGTTTTCCTCTATTTCCAAATCTTATAACTCCTTTCCATGGAGCAACTCTTAACAACACATGATCTCCTATATCGAATTCCACGTCCTTTCGATGAAGATCAGCATAACTCTTTTGTCGATTTTGTGAGGTTTTTATACTTTGTCGGATCGTTTGAATCTTTTCCGTAGTTATACGTACCAACTCCGGTCCCAACAACATTGCTTCACCCACCTCATCCCAACATACTGGAGAACGACACTTTCTTCCATACAACGCTTCGAATGGAGCCATGCCAATACTTGCTTGATAACTGTTGTTGTAGGAAAACTCCACCAATGGTAAGAACTTGTCCCAACTCCTTGAAATCAAGGACACGTAGTCTTAATAGATCTTCAAGAGTTTGAATAGTCCTCCGATCGTCCGTCCGTCTCCGAGGATGATATGTCGAGCTAAATCGTAAGTCTGTGCCCATAGCTTTTTGCAAACTAACCCAAAATCGTGAAGTGAATCTTGGGTCTCGATCGAAACTAAGGATCTGGCAGATACCATGCGATCTTACAATCTCATTTATATACATACGAGTAAGACGTTCAAGTGTATAAGTTTCTCGTGATTTCCAGAAGAATGAAGCGAGACTTGGTCAATCTATCAACAATGACCCAAATCGCATCAACGCCTTGAGAAACCTTAGGAAGGCCAGTGCTTGAAATCCATGGTAATGTGCTCCCACTTCCATTTTGGAATTTCAAGTGGTTGCAATGGACCTTTTGGTACTTGATGCTCCGCTTTAACTCATTGACAAGTTAGACACCTTGAGATAAACAATAATATCTCTCTTCATATTGCTCCACCAAAATGTATTATTTAATATCATGATACATTTGGTACTCCTGTGATTGATTGCAAATGGTGTATTGTGCGCCCATCATGATATTATACTTTAAATTAGGGTCGTTAGAACACAAAGTCCTGGAGTTGACTCAAGTATTCCTTCTTCATCGATTCTTGCTTCTAAGATAGCACCTTCCCGCACTTTCTTCCTCATACACATCACCTGTGTCCGTAGCTTGAGTAGCTTTAACTTTATTGATTAAAGTCGGTTCTCACTCAGATACTCGCTTATCATCACACGCATCCATGGAGTCTTTAACTCTATCTCCATCCTTTGCAAGTCGCACAAAATGGGCTCTTTGTGTTGACAATAACGCACTCGCATTTTGTGATATGATCTTCTACTCAACGCGTCACCTACCACGTTCGCTTTTCGGGATGGTATTGGATGGTATGATCATAATCTTTCAGCAGATTCAAGCCAACGTCGTTGTCGCATGTTGAGTTCCTTTTGAGTGAAGAAATATTTGAGGCTTTTATGTTCCGTAAAGATCTCCACTTTCTCCCCCATTCAAGTAATGCCTCCAAATTTTAAGTGCAAAGACAACAGCTGCCAACTCTAGATCATGAGTAGGATAATTCCTCTAATATTCTTTGAGTTGTCGCGAGGCATAGGCTATAACTTTTCCATGTTGTATGAGAACACATCCCAACCCTTTGCCCGAAGCATCACATTAGATGACAAATCCCTACGAGCCGGATGGTATTGGCCGTAGCAGTCTTTGAAATAAGTCTCCTCTTGAGTTCTTGAAAACTCTTCTCACATTCTTCGCTCCAACCGAACTTTCAGATCTTTTCGAGTCAATTTGAGTCGATGGAGTAGCGATTCGAGAAAATCCTTCCCACGAATCTCCGATAATAACCAAACTAAACCGAGAAAGCGTAGGTACTTGGCCATCGATTTAGGTTGTTCCCAGCTTTGAATAGCTTCAATCTTTCTTTGGGTCAATAGATATTCCATGACTTGATACCACGTGCCCAAGGAATGCTACTTCTTGCCGTAACTCGCATTTCTTTAACTTGGCATAAAGCTTATATTCACGAAGCTTTTGGAGTGTCAGCCTCAAGTGTTGCTCATAATCTTCATGACTTTTGGAATAAATAAAGATGTCATCAATAAAGACGACAACAAAGTGATCTAAATATTCCTTGAATACTCGGTTCATCATATCCATGAAGGCAGCAGGAGCATTAGTCAATCCAAAGAAAATGACTAGGAATTCATAATGCCGTCATCGAGTTCCAAAGCCGTCTTGAATGTCGTGGTTCTAATCTTCAATTGGTGATATCCGGAACGAAGATCAATCTTTGAAAAGAATTTGGCTCCTTGCAACTGGTCAAACAGGTCATCAATACGTGGCAATGGATACCTATTTTTGATGGTGACATGATTCAACTCCCGATAATCAATACAAAGTCGCATACTCCCATCTTTCTTCTTCACGAATAGAACAGGAGCACCCCAAGGAGAAGTACTAGGACTAATAAAGCCAATGTCTAACAATTCCTCGTAGTTGGGTCTTTAACTCACGAAGTTCAATAGAGCTATTCGATATGGGGCTTTGGAAATAGGTTTCGCATCTCGGGTTCAAGGTCGATACAAAATTCAATTTCACGCTCTGGGGGTAGGCCAGGAAGTTCTTCGGGGAATACGTCAGGAAATTTATTAACAATAGAAATATCGTTCAAAACTGACGTATTTTTGTTTAAATCTGTGATATGAGCTAAGAAAGCTTGACATCCGTTTTTCAATAAACGAATAGCTTTATGGCTTGAGATGACCGTGATTGATTTTAATGGTTTGGTCGTTTGAATTCGCATAATAGGTTGATTAGGAATATGAAAGCTAACAACCTTACGAAAACAATCAATTTTTGCATGATAAGTAGTTAACCAATCAATCCCTAGAATCACGTCAAATGCAAGTATTTTTAATGAAATAAGATCGACAGGTAATGTGAGGGTACCGATTTGAACCAAACAAGACTTATAAACAGTGGATGTAATGAAGGTTTCTCCCAACGGAGTTTCCACAGATAAGTCAAAGTCTAATTTCTCCGGAGTCAAATTTAATCGATGAGCGCAAGTAGGAGAAATAAAAGAATGGGTAGAAACCAGATTATCAAATAAAGTATAGACTTCATTAGAGTTTATGATAAGTTTTACCCGTGATGACCTCATTCGAGTTCCTTGCTCTCTGGGAGGTCACAACAAACGCCTCCTCAGACTACTGGGTTTGACTTTTTCCGGGACTACCTTTGGTGCCTCCATCCTAGTTGAATTTGTCTTCGATAAACGACAAAATCGAGCTAAGTGACCTTTTCTTCCACAATTATAACATACTTTGACGACGACGTAGTGCGCTTTGATCGATGTGTCCCTCTCTCGCATTTGAAGCATATGATAGGTGGTCTTTCTCCTTCCTTAACTGCTTGGTCTTGGTCCGACGTCTTTCCATCATTGTTGAATCTCGGTTTCTTGAAATGTCCATTCTTATTATTTTGGCCCTTATTACACCACCAAGTGGTTACCATATCCGGCCCATTGATTCCCTCCACGCTTGTTGTCACCGCTCGATGACTACTCTCATTTGGTATTATAATTTTGTCAATTTGCACGCTCTTTTAGTTCGTTGACTCGTTATCGCGACTCCACTAATCGAGCCCTATTTACAACATCCGAATACAAATACGGTTTATGAGAAATAAGATGTTGACGATCTCCGCTTCAAACCTCTTAAAACATTCGCGTCATTTCTCTTCATTATCCACCAAGTGGGACGAAACCGTGATAACTCCGCAAATTTCACCTCGTATTGCGACACGGACATATTGTTTTGTTCCAACTTGATAAACTCCACCTCCTTCATGTGGTAATACTTTCGGGGAAAGTATTTGTCGTTGAATGACTCTCGAACTTCTCCCAAGATATCTTCAAGACAAAGAAGTTGAGTACGTTTTACCGATTCCCACCAAAGAATCGCCTCTCTCGCGCAACATAAAGGCGTGAAAGGAACCTTTTGCTCTCGGAGCATCCCAAGACATCAAATATCTTGGTAATCTGCTTTATCCATGCTTCCGCCGTAAGTGGTTTTGGCTCTCCCTTAAACTCCCGGTGGTCCCGGCTCCTTGAATTGTTTAGCGGTGACCATTTCGAGAGTTTTCCGTGTTTCCACCCACGTTTTGGATGAGAGTCGCCTCTCGCTTTCTTTGTTGCATAAATTGTGATAAAGCCTCCGAACATTTGATCATTCATCATTTGGTCGGTGTTGTTGTTTTGCATGAGGATTGTCGCCTTCGATGATACATTATCTTGATTATTGATATGTGGTGAATCAACGATCGCCTCGCCCATTGCTATTCTCAACATTCTCGGATGTCATTTTGAGATCATCGCCACAAAACAAAAGGTTAATTGACATGTAACAAATTATCCCTATATTTCGTGAGCCAATAAAATAGCACATAAACTTAGGTAGGTCATACTAGCGAAAGGTATTCCCTGTCTCTCCCTCCTAGTACTATTCTCACATCTTAGCCAGGATCATATCCCTAAAGCTCTAATACCAACTATGGCGCCCCCAAAATTAGGTATACATCACCCATCTTGGGTAGTCAAATACATGGTATGTAATTTAAATACAACTTACTAATATAATCGCTGTGGTACAATACGATATAAACTGTGAGTTTGAATACAAATATTGTCTACTAGATATTATACAAACTCAAAAGGAGTCCTCATTACAATTATTATCACACTATTTCACAGAATAGTGAGGACTACTAATGCTATCCTCTGGACCATTACTCCGTTCCCCGACTCGTCTCAGCTATATTCTCATTTCCTGAAGAGAACAGTGAAAGAAAGGGTGAGCTCAACTAGCCCAGTAAGAAATATTATAACTAAGATAATGCAGAATAAATTATCATTAGCCTTCAACAGTGTTAAACTGATAAAATATAATAAACATCAAGTTTAACTGCAGCGGAACAAGCAATCCATTAAAAGAGTCAAGTAGAAAATAAAATCTACTATCTTTTATGATTTAAAAGGTTTTCATCATCATTATAATTTGAGACTCGGCTTTAATAAATAATCCACATCGTCGAATCACCCCGCGACTACTGGCCGAGGATATTCTTTTAGTATCACGACCACAATTATTCATGCACTACACTACAAGAATAGTTGTGTATTCATTAATGGTCATGATCATGCCAACAACGTCCATCAATGCACTACTACTAATCGAGGATTTTTACCACATCATTTGTAACATTACGGTTATGATTACACCAAATAGTCTCTGGTCATAATCATACCAAGTCCATCCATGCACTACTGAGTGCCGAGATGACTTTCAACATAATATAAACATGAGGATGATGACAATGATATAAGAATTCAATAAAACAAGTTCACGAATTAATTTATCTAGAACCAATAACATCCAGATCATCAACAACATGATCTTTGCTTTGTAGAGTAAAATTCAAGAATCTCGAGAAGAATATTTCCATGAAAGGATATGGATGAAGCACAAATATCAAGGATATTCCACTAATTTCATGGAGTATAAAAGTCAAAGTTTTAACCAATTTGGGTATAATAAAGAATGGAATAACAAAAGAAATCACCATGCATGCGATTGACCTTACAGCAAAAGTTATTCCAATGTAATAATAAATAACGGAATCCGATTCCCACAGAAACGCATGCATGCATGGATATTCAATGAGAATAATAAAGAATGGAACCAGTCCGGCGTAAACACACGAGCATGAGGATGTTCCAATGTAATAATAATAAAGACGGAACCAGTCCGTGTAAAACACATGCATGAGGATGTTCCAATGAGAATAATAAATATGAACGGAACCGTAAAGGTGTAAAGCACATGCATGCGAGGATGTTCCAATGTAATAATAATAAAGATTTTAACCAGTAAGGTGTAAAACACATGCATGGGATGTTCCCAATGAATAATAGAAGAATGTCACCAAGTATAGGTAAATCACGTATACAAAGTTATTCCAATGAGAATAATAAGCAATGGAATAACAATGATTCTCTTCATGAATAAGAAAGAATAACACCCTTTTACGCAGTACAACAAATAATATTCCCTACCTTAGAAGAACCTGAATATTGGAAAAGTGAAGTAGCAGAATACTTTTCTTCTTTCTCTCTATAGTTTCTCTCTCTAGAGTTTCAAATTGAATTCGTAAGAAATAATGAAGGAATGAGCTTTCATTTATAGAAAAACCGAGGGTGGCTCTTTGGTCTTAACGAAGGGTCAAAATGACTTTTGGTAATATGAAGAGATAACTACTATTTGCGAAGGGTAATTAACCCTGGAACAATCAAGAGCGAGCTTAACTCTTGGTAATATGAAGAGACAACTACTATTTGCGAAGGGTAATTACTATCGACGAAGGTAATTACTATCGACGGTTAAATACTATCGACGAAGGTAATTACTATCGACGAAGGTAAATACTATTGACGAAGAGACTCTTAGATGATGACATATGGGCCCCCATAAAATAATCAAACTTACCACAAACGCCTCATAATGTAGACTCTTTATATACATCAAGGATTGAATAAATATTACCACAAATCATTTTATTTTTAATCAACACATATTTAATCTTTCAACAATTATTAATCATTTATAACTTGTCGTCTCAATTAATAATATAACATATTATACGAGATGATATCGTGACAATAATTGAATCAATAATATAAGAGATATGATCGCAAAGAATTACTATAAGAATAATTGAGTATAGCTAAAGTCGACTCTCACGTAAAAGATCAATAATCAATAGTGTCTTGCTACTACGCAACCACGATACATTGTACTTTTACCACCGGTAGTTCAACAGTTTTAACGGTAACACCTCCGTAGTTATTTTTATAGAAAGATAATTTTGTCGCTTTCTAACTACGAATAATACTTGAATTAATAGGGGTCCACTAATGATTGAGTCGTAAATCATTTAATATTCCCCGAAAAAAATAATATTCCCAGACCAAACGAATATTTTATAACAACTTGCTTACTTTGCAAAATTTTAAATATTACCCACAACTATAACATTATATCAAATTTATTCCATAATATTAAAAAATAATATTTATAGAAAATTCATCTTTATTTATAAAAGCTGGGGTCTTACAAAACCAATCTGAATCGTCTGTTTAAAATTAAATCAATCTGGACCGTTCAGGAATTAGTTACTATTCAGTCCATTCTCCTATAAATAGAAGGTCATTCCTTCATTATTTCATACGAATTCACTAAAACTCTAGAGAGAGAAACTATAGAGAGAAAGAAGAAAAGTATTCTGCTACTTCACTACTCCTATATCCAGTTTGTTCTAAGGTAAGGGATGTTATTTGTTGTACTCGTAAGGGGTATTATTTCTTTCGTATTCATGAAGAAAACTTCTGTTATTCCATTCTTTATTATTATGTTGGGATAACCTGTCTATATGAAGTACCGTATACATGGTGAAATTCTTCTGTTATTCCATTCTTTATCATTATGTTGAATATATCGCTTGCATGCGACACGCCTCGACCGTTTCATTAATTATTATTCGTTGAATAACCTATTTGTGCGCCTATCGTATGCATGATGATTTCGTTGTTATTCCATTCTTTATTATTACATTGTAATATCCGATGCATGCGTAATTTTCATTGACCTAGTTCCGATTCTTTATTATTCTTGGAATATCCATCGGTCTGATTACGCTGACGACCGGGTTCCGTTCTTTATTATTCGTTGAGCCTAAACATGTCTGCATTTGGCCTAACGTATGCATGGTGAATTCTTCTATTATTCCATTTTTTATTATTCTGTTGGAATAACCTGTCTATGTGGATTACCACATGCGTGATGAATGATCCTTTGTATTCATTCCTTATTAAATTGTGAAAATGATATGTTTACGTGGATTATGATGAAAGTCATAATAAAAACTTTGGACTGATGAAAATCATGGGTATATGTAGTATTATTAAGGGTTATGATGAGTTGTGTTGGTTATTATGTGAAAACGTTAAAGTTTCTATGAAATCACAAATGGTTGAAAATCAGATTTTGGGAGAAAATAGAACATGAAATTCAATTGACAATATCTCCTATTATATTTCGAATTTTTGAGTGTAGTCAAATTCTAGAGTTAGATCTATGAGTTTTCTAACTTATCTAGGTGGAATCACTGGAAAAGGTGTTGTAAATTTTCGTGTGGACTGATTTTAGCAAAGGAGTCAAAAGTCAAATTAAAGCTCACCGCTTTAAATTTAAAAGGGCATTTTCGGCCACTTAATTTGTGAGAAAAAATTCGGCCTTTTGGGACATGAAAATATATGGTATAAAGTACCTCCTGTCCAAAAATGAGCTCATTCCGACTTAAAATGAGCAAATTATGACTATTTCAATATTTAGGTTTTTAGGATTTAAAACGCGCTATAACCCGGAGTTCTATAACTCCGATGACCATGAAATTTAAACTGGAAGCTCACGTTAACATGTGTAAGATCTTGCCAAGATTTGGGAATTTCTTGAGTTAAACTTGAGGTAACTAATTTCTTAAGTAATTAATTAGAAATTGATTTTTGAAAAATAGTAAATGAATTTTAAAAATTTCGAAAAAATTATATGTTCAATATGGGACTATATTCTGCTAAATCCCATAAAAGAAATATTTTTGGGACTGATTTGGTATTTTTCATGAAAATGATCTAGTTATGAGTAAATGAGTTAAATATGCTATGTGAAGTAACAAAGTTGGAAAATAGGATTTTATGGCTTGGAAATCCTATATAGGGTATATGCAGATTTTTGATGAGGGATTTGATCATTGGTGATGAAATCTTATGAGTATGACATTTTTGAATGATTAAATGCATTATTTGATAAAGTGTAAACAATTGAAATAAATTATTTATAAGTTTAAGAAATGATTAAAACATTGTTATAATATTAATGATATTAGATTATGGGATTATTAAGTGATTAATAACATTTGGTTATTATTGAACACTGGATAAATTGTATTATAAATGTTTAATATTTATCCTTTATATCATTTGATTGATTCTTTATATCATTGTCATTATTCTCATGCTTGTGTTGTGTTGAAAAGTCATCTACGTGGGCTCCAGAAGTGCATAGATGGACTTGGTATGATTATGACCAGGATTATTCGGTATAATTATGGTAGTAATGTTACAAATGATGTGGTAAAAGTCATCTTTGGCCCGTAGTGCATAGATGGAATTGGTATGATTATGACCGTGGATTATTCGGTATAATCACGACCAGATTGAAAACACGAATATCCTCGCCCGTAGTGCATGGATAATTCGTGGTCGTGATACTATTGTCGAGTCTCAAAGATTATTGGTTTCTGAATTGTATATCTTGGATGTAGCAGTAAAGATGGATTGTTGTTTATTAGTTTTCTGATTGTATAGCTTTGACTTTTGTAGAGTGCAAAGATGAAGCTGTTGGTTATTAGTTATCTGATTGTATATCTTTGGTAGTAGTCAAAGATGAATTTATTAGTATGATTATGAAATAAATTGTGATTTGGTATAACCATGATTTTTGATATTTCGGTGAAGATAGGTGATGTAAATTATCTTTCGGCCCTAGTGCGAAAAGGAATTCGTAATCACAATTATGATTATGAGTTATTCATATAATTGTGGACAAGAATTGTTGATTGATGTTACAGGGATGAAACATTATTGGTGGACTAAGAAGTAGATAAAGACGATAAAACTTTTTTAAAAAGTGAGGATACATAACAAAAGACTACGACATCCCTCACTATACTACCACCAATAAGAAGAATACAAAAACATAAAAGGTCAAACCAATTTTAAGGCTCAATCCTACGGTTCATGCAACAGTAGATTGTAGAGTTCATGTCAGGTTTGACAAACAAACTAACAATTGTAACGTTGCAAAAAGATGATATCAAAACTTTAGAAGATATATTATTGGAAGAAAACAAAGGCATATCTACTAGCTAGTTAGTCAAAAGCAATTTGTGTGAAAAGAAAGAAAAGATACTGACTGATGTGACAATTCCTAATTCAGAAAGTACACTGACACAAAGCCTCAAAAAGTCAACATTAGAGATATCAAAGTATATATGTATTAAGTGCTCCAACAGAAAGATTTCAGAGAAGTATAAAAGACAACATCATTCAAATGAAGATAATGATGATGAGCACTGAACATCAATGCATAAGAAGAATCATCATCTAACATGAACATCAAGTTGTTCAACAAGAGAGAACATATAGTAAGGAAAAGTACTCTACGAATAGAGAAATGTTCAACGCTGCCAAGCCCAAAGAGAAAAGGATATTAACGAGATAATCTTGGCAGCACCTAATCAGATAACAAGATGTTGCTAAGAATATGTCAAGGTCAGAGCCGCAGAGCCAAAGACCAAAAAAACTAGGAAGCTCCAAAGAAAATGTGCCAAAGTCGCAGAGTCAAGGAAATTGAGGACATGGCAGATGTAGACACTCAAAAATTCGCATTCTCATTAAGCGTGTAGAGGGCGTAATCATCTTTCGAGAGACAAACACGGAAGTCAAAATCAAGCTGCACCTTGAGGAGGCGGCCGGAAATCATCAAATCAGACCCTAGAGACAACCCAATAATTGATCAATTTCTCACATATTGGCCTAAGAATTCCCAATTTGTCTATTGTTTTTTGCTTAATGAATTCCATCATAGACCTAATTAGCTTGTGCCTAGCTTCGAGAATTTAGGAGTTGAAACTTTTCAACATGTTGTTATCTACTACCCATGATTTGTTTCTGTTACTAAAGTAGGCTTTGCACCATATATGAGGTGAATAGTGCATGATATCCATTGCTCCATTTGAACTCATGTGACTAAACAACTTCATCTTGTGCTTAAATTCTTCCTCAAAGGTGGACCAAGCAGCATTCCATAATTTATTCTTCAACTTTCTACCCCTGTGTTTTTTAGACCAATTTACATATATATGGCGAGCATGCCATCTGTGTTCATCCTGAAGAAGTACATCAATAACAATTTGTATTAAACCCTACAAGTTAAACATTAAAAGTTACACAAAACTATGAAGGTGTACTGATTGCACAAAGTTACAGAAAACAATTTGGCATAGAAAACATTATAGTCAGAAACATTAAAACATTTATACTTTTTACATACCAGATATGAAGGTGTACTGTGTGACGACCCCAAAATAGGTATACATCATCCATCTTGAGTCGCCAAATACATGGTACAAAATTCAAATACAACTTAATAATACAACTGTCGTGTAAAATACGACAAAACATAAACTCTGAGTTTTAATACGAATATTGTCTTCTAGACAGTATTCAACTCAAATGGAGTCCTCAATACATTTATTATCACACTATTTCATAGAATAGTGAGGACTACTAATGCTATCATCTGGACCGTCACTCCGTTCCCCGACTAGTCCCGGCTACGTTCTCATTTCCTAAAGAGGATAATGAAAGTAAAAGGGTAAGCTTAACTAGCCCAGTAAAAAATATTATGACTAAGATAATGCAAAATAATTTATCGTTAGCCTTCAACAGTGTTAAACTGATAAAATATAACAAACATCGAGTTTAAGCTGCGGTGAACAATCAATCCATTGTAAGAGTCAAGTAGAGCATAAAATCTACTATCTTCTATGATTTAAAAGGTTTTTCATCACTTTTATCATTTGAGACTCAAACTTAATAAATAATCCACATCATCGAATCACCCCGCACTACTACGCCAATGATATTCTTTAGTATCACAATCACAAATTATCCATGCACTATGGGCCAAGGATATTCGTGTATTCATCAATGGTCATGATCATGCCAACGATAGCCCATCAATGCACTACGGGCCAATGAGGACTTTTACCACATCATTTGTAACATTACGTTCATGATTATCTTAGAATAATCACTCGGTAATAATCATACCAAGTCCATCTACGCACTTCAAGCCACGGATGACTTTCAACGAGGATATAAACATGAGGATGATGACAATGATATAAGAATTCAATAAAACAAGTTCAAGGATAAATTTTTAAAGATTTATAATTTAATTTATCCGTAAATCAATAACGCCCAAATTGTCAACACGATCTTTGTTTTGTGGAGTAAACTTCAAGAATAATATTGTACAAAAAATAATTTGGAATGAAAAACGAATCAATTTTTATCACGAATAAGTACCCGGGTGAATAGTACTCGAGTGAATAGTACTTCGAGAATAGTAACCCGTGAATAGTATTCTAGAATAAAAAGTTAAAACTTATCAAGAATGCTCGTAATAATATTTCCATGAAAAGAGATCTTTGGATGAAGCTTAAATATCAAGGATATTCTACTAATTTCATTGAGTATAGAAGCCAAAATTTTAACAAAACGAGTCTAAAATTGAAATCAAACGAAATAATATTACTTACATACTAAAGAGTATGGAAAAAATATTATTTCAAGCTTAATATGAACAAAAATAACATCCCTTACCTTGAAAAGAAGAGTATTCCAACCGGTATAAGCGGGGATATTCTTGAAGAAAACTTTCTTTATTTTTCTACGCTCAAAGCTTTCTAAAATTCTAAAGAAATACGCTCAATATTATAGAAGAAGAATTCTCCGATTACGGTGTGTTTTTCAATTCTAACTTAAGTTACTTATTTATATGAAAATCTTTAGAACGCATACAGAGACTAAATAATAAAATAATATTATTATTTTTCTACGCACACTTCTTTGAAAAAATTTCAGCCACCACAAGTGGGGCCCATTAAAAATTAGCCACCTTTCCCAACAACCAAAAGTGGGGCCCACCATATTTTTAAATAAAAATATTTAATTTCTAAAACTTCAATAATTCATAATAAATAGCCTTTTTATCAGAAAAATATGAATTTTATGTCCATTCCATACAAAATCGAATTCTCTACAACTTTGCAAATTTTTTTTTTCCAAATTCTAAATAAAAAATATCCGAAATCTACAAACGGATGATTTTCAACACCTCTTAAAATTCATAACAAATCATACGCTAATTTTTAACGGTTCAAAATTTATGGACATATACTCAACTTACATATGTATAACATATCCAAAAATTACAACGATCCAACGGTCGAATCAAAATTATAACACACGTAATAGAGCTTTAAGAACACCGATTTGATATTTTTTAATACCTCCAATCCGATAAAATACTGATAAAATACCTCAATATTAATTCCTTCATTTATAACCGCATAAAATAAATATTTTCCTATCCATCATTTATGTCCACATAAAATAAATATTTTCTTATCATATAAATCAATAATTAATTATTCACAAATAATATTACAGAATCACAATAATGACAACCAGGCCGTTCCTAGGAAATAGGGGCTTTTCGATAAGGATTTGTCCTTACTGGCGTGCAATTAGGTGACCAAACCTCTCATTGACAGAACTTTCAAAACATTGCCAATAGCGCTATCTAATAATATTATTCAAATAATATGAATTATTGATTTTGTAAAATCCCAAATTTTACGAATAAAGATTTAATTTTCTCGAAATATTTTTTTCAAAATTATGGTGTGGATTTGAGATAATGTTATAGTTGTGGGTAATATTTATAAATTTTGAAAGGTATGCAAGTTGTTATATAATATTCAATTGGTCGGGAAATATTCTTTTTGTCGGGGAATATCCGTACGACGGTACAATCATTTGTGGACCCCACAACGGAATTATTGTCGAATTGAGAAAACGACAAAAATAGTTTTATAAAAATAACGGCGGAAGTTTTACCGTTAAAACTGTTGAACTACTCGGTAGTAAAGTAAATAAGAATCTGGCGTGGTTGCGTAGTAAGAAGCGGTATTGATTATTGATTATCGATGCTTACGTGAGAAGTCACTCGTTTTGTTCAATTATTGCTACTGATAATTCACGCATAGATCTCACGTTATTTGATTCAATTATTGTCAATATTTTATATATTATTAAATCAATAATTGAGATGACGAAGTTATTAATATTATTATTTGCAATATTAACGATGTCTAGAAGTTCTGCCAAGGAGAGGTTTGGTCACCTAATTACGCGTCAATAGGGAGAAATCCTTATCGGAAAGCCCCCTCTTTCCTAGGAACGACCTGGTCGACTAATATTGTGAATTATAATAATAATGATAAATGTTGTTAAAAATATTGAGGTGATTTTTATGAGGTATTTGTTGTATTTTTGGATCCCTCATTTATCCATTTTCAAAATAATCGGATGGAGGCGCACAACACACCGTTTGCAATCCATCCTGGGAGTACCAAGATGTATCATGATCTTCGTCATACATTTTGGTGGAGCAATATGAAGAGAGAGGTAGCGATGTTTATCTCAAGGTGTCTAACTTGTCAACGAGTCAAGGCGGAACATCAAGTACCAAAAGGTCCATCAGAACCACTTGAAATTCCAGAATGGAAGTGGGAGCACATTACCATGGATTCGTTCTTCATCGTCTTCCCAAGGTTTCTCAAGGCATTGATGCAATTTGAGTCATTGTTGATAGATTGACCAAGTCTGCTCACTTTTTACCAATACGAGAAACTTATACACTTGAACGTCTTGCTCGTATGTACATAAACTAGATTGTAAGACTGCATGGTATGCCAATATCCATAGTTTCTGATCGTGACCCAAGATTCACTTCACGATTTTGGGTTAGTTTGCAAAAAGCTATGGGCACGGATTTACGATTTAGTTCGGCATATCATCCTCAAACGGACGGACAATCAGAGAGGACTATTCAAACTCTTGAAGATTTATTAAGACTCTGTGTCCTTGACTTCAAGGGAAGTTGGGATAAGTTCTTACCGTTGGTGGAGTTTTCCTACAACAACAGTTATCAAGCAAGCATTGGCATGGCTCCATTCGAGGCGTTGTATGGAAGAAAGTGTCGTTCTCCAGTATGCTGGGATGAGGTGGGTGAAGCAATGTTGTTGGAACCGGAGTTGGTACATATGACTACGAAAAAGATTTAAACGATCCGACAACGTATAAAAATCTCACAAGATCGACAAAAGAGTTATGCTGATCTTCATCGAAAGGACGTGGAATTCGAGATAGGAGATCATGTGTTGTTACGTGTTGCTCCATGGAAAGGAGTTACGAGATTTGGAAAGAGAGAAAATCTTAATCCTCGATTCATTGGCCCATTTTTAATCCTCGATCGAGTAGGGATTGTAGCCTATAGACTCGTTTTACCGCCAAGTATGTCTCGTGTTTATAACGTTTTTCATATATCCATGTTACGTAAATATGTGAAAGATCCGAACCACATTATTGAGTTAGAACCGGACGAAATAGCGGAAGACATAAAGTATGAAGAGGTACCTGTTCAAATCTTGGATAAGAAGGAACATATTTTATGCTCCAAAGTTATACCTCAAGTCAAAGTTTTGTGGATAAACCATGATGTTGAGGAAATGACCTGGGAGTTAGAATCTGAAATGAAATCAAGGTATCCTTACCTCTTCGATATACCAGGTATGTACCCTAATTTTGAGGGCAAAATTTCTTAAGAAGGGGAGGTTGTAAGACCCCAACTTTTATAAATAAAGATGAATTTTCTATAATTATCATTTTTGAATATTATGGAATAAATTTGATATAATGTTATAGTTGTGGGAAGTATTTATAAATTCTGCAAAGTATGCAAGTTGTTATATTATATTCGATTGGTCGGGGAATATTCATTTTAACAGGGAATATTCGTACAATGGTGCAATCATTGGTGGACCCCACAATAGAATTATTGTCGGATTGAGAAAACAACAAAAATATTTTTATGAAAATAACGGTGGAAGTTTTACCGTTGATATTGTTGAACTACTCGGTAGTAAAAAAATGAATGTCTGGCATTGATTGTATAAAGTAGTATTACGGTATTGATTATTGATGCTTACGTGAGAAGTCATTCAGTTTTGTTTAATTATTGCTATAGTAATTGTTGCATAATATCTCACGTTATTTGATTCAATTATTGTTGATATTTTATATATTGTTAAAATCAATAATAGAGACGATAAAGTTATTAATATTATTATTTGCAATATTAACGATGTCTATAAGTTCTGTCAAGGAGAGGTTTGGTCACCTAATTGCGCACCAATAGGGAGAAATCCTTATTGGAAAGCCCCCTCTTTCCTGGGAACGACTTGGTCGATTAATATTGTGAATTGTAATAAAGATGATAAATGTTGTTAAAATTATTAAGGTAATTTTTATGAAGTCTGCTTATTTTATGGATCCCTATTTTACCCATTTTTCAAAATAATGGGTAGAAAATTATTTAAAGGTGGGGCCCACATGTGGGGGCCACATGTGGGGCCCATATTTGTTGAAAAACTGATATTTGAAATAAGGGTTACGTAAAAGGGAGGGAAATTATATATATAGGTATGAGATGTGTGTATGGGTATGTGTGTATATATATATATATATATATATATATATATAAAGTGATATGAGTGAGATTGATATGTGTGAGAGTGACTTGTTGGTGGATTTTAGTGTGTGAGTGTGTGTGTGGTGGAGGGAAAATTTGGTGGGGAGAAGAAAAACGTAAAAGGAAGGGATTATATATTATATGTATATATTTAGTAAAAATGTGGTTATATATATATATGTATATATTATATTTTGTTATCATTGCCTTAAAATTCAATGGCCTGACATCCATGGCGGCTACAATTTCATCCGTAGAATTATCATGTGGTGCAATTAGTGAATCGATGATGTTATATATATATATATAATATATTATATTTTATTTAAAAGATTTTGCTTTAAATATGGATCACGATTAAAGTAAATCAATCTGGATAATTCATGAATTAGTTACTATGCATTCCATTTTTCTATAAATAAAGCTCATTCCTTCATTATTTTTTACTTAATTCAATCGAACTGCAGAGAGAAAATTTTTAGAGAAAAAAGAGAAAGTCTGCTACCTTTTCTTCCTATATCCGATTTCTTTTTTACAGTAAGGGATATTATTTGTTGTACTCGTAAGGGGTGTTATTCTTTTTTATTCATTAAGAGAATCGTTATTATTCCATTTCTTATTATTCTATTGGAATAACTTCGTATACGCATGATCACCCTATACTTGCTTTGACATTCTTCTATTATTACATCTTTTTTATTACATTTGGAACATCTTATTCGGTGTGTGTTTTACAGGACTGGTTAAAATCTTTATTATTATTCATTGGAATATCACATGCGTGTGTTTTACAATGGGACTGGTTAAAATCTTTATTATTATTCATTATTATTGTGTTGGAATATCCCATCATGTGTTTTACACCTACCGGTTCCGTCTTTATTATTCTCTGTATTTATTATTCTTTGGAACATCGCTTGTGATTGTGATTTTAATTCGGTTCCGATTATTATTATTCATTGAATAACACGTATACATGCCAAGTACCACATGCATGGTGATTTCGTTGTTATTCCATTCCTTATTATTCTCAGTTGGTTAAAATTTTGACTTTTATACTCCATGAAATTAGTGGAATATCCTCGATATTTCAAGGCTTCATCCAAAGATATATTTCATGAAAATATTCTTACGAGCATTCTTGAATTTTACTACTACATAAGCGAGATCATGTTGACAATTTGGACGTTATTAGTTCCTGAATAACTTAATTCTTGAACTTGTTTTATTGAATTTTCATATCATTGTCATCATCCCCATGTTTATATTTTGTTTAAAGTCATCTATGGCCTGTAGAGCATGGATGGACTTGGTATGATTATGACTGTGGATTATTCGATTGTAATCATGACCGTAATGTTACATATGATGTGGTAAAAGTCCTCATAGGCGTAGTGCATTGATGGACGGTTGTTGGCATAAGTCATGACCATTGATGAATACACGAATATCCTCGCAGTAGTAGTGCATGGAATTTGTGGTTGTGAATTCTAATGAATATCTTTGGTCAGTAGCAGGGGATGATGTGAATTATTTATTTGTCGAGTCCCAAATGATAAAAGTGATGAAAAACTTTTTAAATCATAAAAGATAGTAGATTTTATTCTCTACTTGACTCTTTTAATGGATTGCTTGATCCGCTGCAGTTAAACTTGATGTCTATTGTATTTTATCAGTTTAACATTGTTGAGGACTAATGATAATTTATTCTGCATTATCTTAGTCATAATATTTCTTGCTGGGCTAGTTGAGTTTACCCTTTCTTTCACTGTTCTCTTCAAGAAATGAGAACGTAGCTGGGACGAGTCGAGGAACGGAGTGATGTTCTAGATAATAGTGTTAGCTAGTAGTCCTCACTATTCTGTTAAATAGTGTAACAATAAATGTATTGAGGACTTATTCTGAGAGTGGATATTGTCTAGAAGGCAATATTTGTATTAAAACTCACAGCATGTATTTCGTCGTACTTTACACGACTGTTGATAATTAAGTTGTATTTGAATTTTGTACCATGTATTGGCGACTCGAGATGGGTGATGTATACCTATTTTGGGGGCGTCACAATTATAAATAGAATATATTATATTTTATTGCATAGTATCCTTTTCATTCTCCTATAAATAGGATGCTTAGTTAGAATTGAAAATCACACCGTAAGTTCGAGAGAATTCTTCTTCTATAATCTTGAGCGTATTTCTTTAAAGTTTAAGAAAGCTTTGGCGAGAAAAGCAAAGGCAAGTTTTCTTCAAGTATATCCCCGCCCTACCCGTCGGAGTACTCTTCTTTATAAGGTAAGGGGTATTATTCTTTCGTATTCATGAAGAGAGTTATTTTTATTTCAATACTCGTAAGGGTTGTTATTCCATTCGTTATTATTATGTTGGAATAAACTGTCTATGCGAAGTACCGCATACATGGTGAAATTCTTCTGTTATTCCATTCTTTATTATTCTATTGGAATAACCTGTCTGTGCGGTTTATCGCATGCCTGGTGACTTCTGTTGTTATTCTATTCTTTATTATTCTATTGGAATAACCTGTCTGTGCGGTCTATCGCATGCCTGGTGAATTCTGTTGTTATTCCATTCTTTATTTTTCTGTTGGAATAACTCATGCATGCAAGCAGATATCGCACGCACGGTGAATTTTGTTGTTATTCCATTTTTATTATTCTATTGGAACATCATGTCTGTGCGGATTACGCATGACCTGGTTCTATTCTTTATTATTCTGTTGGAACATCCTGTTTGTGCGGATTACGCATGACCTGGTTCCATTCTTTATTATTCTGTTGGAATATCCTGTTTGTGCGGATTACGCATGACCTGGTTCCATTCTTTATTACTCTGTTGGAATAACCTGTCTATGTGGATTACCGCATGCATGGTGAATGATCCTTTGTATTTATTCCTTATTAACTTGTGGAAATGATCTATCTACGCGGATTCTGCGCACGGCGCAAGCGTAAAATCCATTTCATAGCTTCATATATTCTATTATACTCGGTTGGTTAAAGTTTTGGCTTCTATACTCCATGAAATTAGTAGAATATCCCGGATATTTCCGCTTCATCCAAAGATCTTTTCATGGAAATATTCTTCCGAGCATTCTTGAATTTTACTCCAAAGCAAAGCGATTGTCATGTCGACAATTTGGACGTTACTGGTTCCTGGATAAATTAATTTATAAACCTTTAAAATTTATTCTTAAACTTGTTTTATTGAATTGTCATCATCCTTATGCTTATATTATGTTGTAAGTCATTTGTGGCATGTAGTGCATAGATGGACTTGGTATGATTATGACGAGGATTATTCGGTATAATCGTAGCGATAAAGAATGTTACAAATGATGTGGAAAAAGTCCTCGTTGGCGTAGATGCGTTGATGGATAGTTTTTGGTATGATTATGGCTATGGATTCTCTTCGGCCAAGGGTGCAAAGATGAATTATTTTATGGCATAATCAGGACCGTTGATGAAAACACGATTATCTTTAGTCCGTAGTGCATGGATAATTCGTGGTCGTGATACTAAAGAATATCCTTGACCTGTAGTGCAAGGATGATTTGATGATGTGGATTATTTATTAAGCTGAATCTCAGCTATAAAATTTATGATAAATGTTTTAAATCATAGATGATAGTAGATTTTATGCTCTACTTGACTCTTCTAATGGATTGCTTGTTCCGCTGCAGTTAAACTTGATGTTTGTTATATTGTATCAGTTTAACACTGTTGAAGGCTAACGATAATTTATTCTGCATTATCTTAGTCATAATATTTCTTACTGGGCTAGTTGAGCTCACCCTTTTGCTTTCATTATTCTCTTCAGAAAATGAGAACGTAACAGGGACTAGTCGGGGAACGGAGTGACGGTCCAGATGATAGCATTAGTAGTTCTCACTATTCTATGAAATAGTGTGATAATAAATTTATTGAGGACTTATTTTGAGTTTGAATACTGTCTAGAAGACAATATTTGTATTAAAACTCATAACTCACGTCAGTATATTTAAGGTTGTATTTGTATTCTGCATCAGTGTATTTGGCGCATTTCGTAATAGGTGATGTATACCTATTTTGGGGCGCCACAGATTTGATAATGGGAAATATCAATGATGACAATTATTGAAACAACAATAATATAAAATATCAACGCAATAATTATTGAATTAATAAAATAAAATATTGAATAATGAATTACCTGTAACAATTATTGCAGTAGTACCTTCTTTACGTAAGAATCAATAATTCAAAAATATTGTGTAATATCGTGTGTTCTCGTGTAACAACGCCAGACATCGTATTTTAACCACTAGGTATTCCAACGATTGTTAATTGTAAAATTTCTGTAGTTATTTATATAAAAGATATTTTGTCGCTTTCTCAATCCGGACAATAATTACATTGTGGGGTCCACCAATGATTGTGTTATTGCATTTGAATATTCCCTGTTAAAACGAATATTCCCTGACCAATCGAATATAATATAACAGCTTGTGTAATTTGCAAAATTTATAAATATTACCCACAACTATACCATTATATTAAATTCACTCCACAACATTCAAAAATGATATTTATAGAAAATTTATCTTTATTCATAAAAGTTGGGGTCTTACATATTGACTGCCATATCCCAACTCAAGTTGTTCTTGCAACAAATTCAGAAACCAAGTCTAGTTGATCTTAGTTTCACTCTTAACACATGCCCAAGCTATGGAAAAATTATGTTCATCCCCATCTCTTCGTAGAGCCACAAACAATTCCCCCTTATTTTATATCTTCAAAAAACACAAATCAAGCTCGATAATGAACCTACATCCTTCCTTCTAACCTCTCATGCACACATCTAAACAAACAAATATTCTTTTAAATACTCTACTCCATTCTCTTAATTAATCTGTGGACAATTCCACTTGCACTTTAGACCCTGAATTACTTCTCAACAGTTATGCTGCATAAGCCTCTAACTCCTTACACTTGGAAAATCCAACATTCACTTTCCATCTTGTCTCAACATTTTTTTTAAGCAAATATGAAAGTACACGTGAAAAGCTAAGACATTCATTTTCTAATTCTTAAAAGTTTCCTTCGACCTTTTGCCTTCGATTAAACTTAAGTTTGACGAATTGATTGCATAGCAAATATAGAGCAACGTCTTCCTCAATACTGATTAAACTTCTCTTCGACGAACTCATGAAGCACCTTCTTCTCGTCTCTTCTCTTCGATTTCGTCTTTTTTTCTTTGATTTCTTCTAATTATGGCTTTTTTGCCTCTTTTGAAATCTGAAAAACCCTTTTGTTATGTCTTCATGCCTCATCAACAAAATATATCTACGTGTTAGCGACGTTAGTTTAGGTGACATGTTCATTAAGGATAGGGACACAATTGACTTAAAAATTATAACGTCAGGCGTACTTTAAAAAAAAAAAAAAAAGAGTTCATGAGCTAAGTGGAATTTCGGATAAAACCACATGGGCACCTTTGTCCTTCAATTTTTTCATTGATGAAAATTACATTGTTAGCCAAACTATTTTGAGAAACACATATTTGTTTCCCTTATAAAAAAAATCCATACCATAAAAAAATATTCATTTTGATTAAAAATGTTGCCATCACTCATTTATGAAAAAAATGAAGTACATGGCATGTTAAATGCTCCAAATTTGACCTCCAAATTTACTGGATCATAACATTCCAAATAAAACATTGGAATTATTTGTCCCTTTATATATGGACATGAATAGAAAATTTAAAAACTATGTATTATGGGTGAAAAATGCTATTGAATATATTGGTATGTGATACATTTATATTTTTGTATTATTACAAAATCTAATAAATCTATGAAGATATTATACGCACTCAGACACTCATTAAAAATTAATTTTTTCACTCCTCACAATTAACAACACACTCCCGGCGTCCCGAAATTACAGGTATTTTGTTCATTTGCATCTCTATTTCATTATCCCTGGGTAACCCTCGGCAATCGACACAATCTCTCTAATCTTAGGGTTTGACAATCGACGAGAAAAATTATTGATTCTCCACCTCTAGGGTTGCGCTTTGTAGATCCTTGCAGTTCGTTCGGGTCTCAAGATGTTTTGGCGTATGGCGGGTTTGTCCACTGCGTCTCCGGTGAGTAATTTGATTGTCAGTGGCGTATATTTTTGAATTACTGTTTAGTTAGATCCAGTTCTTCTTTCTGTTTTCAGTATTGAAACGAAAATTTTGGAATTCTTCTGTTAGTATTTGGTTCCCGAGAAATGTGAAAATTGGGAGGATGTGGCATTTTGAATACTATGATTTGGCATGATAGTTGAGTGGCTTTTATTTATCAATTTTTTTTGGTTTTTAGGTATGCTCTTTAGTTTGGTAAATGTACTACTGGTAATGTGAGCTTTCTTAGCTCTTGAGATTATTGGATTTCTTTTGGTTATGTAGTTGGTTTATTGTTTATGTATGCATATCAACTCAACTTTTGAAGAATAAGAACTCAGGAGATATTGGTAAAGAAATTTATTAACAAATTTGTTATATCACTGTAGTGGTTGTTTAGTGAATAGGACTAAGAAGTTATAGTATCTAGAATGGAACCCACCACTGTAGTAGCCTAGTAGGTAAGATATGGAAGTAGTTCATGGACACTGTGTATTTTAAATTTTAATAAACTTGTCAAAAAAATTAATAACATGAAATGAAATATTTATCTAAATATGAAAATGAGTTTAACGGGAGGAAAGGTTACACTAGCAAGCTCCTTTCAAGCCAGAGAGCCTCATGCCAAAAATAGAGTAAATTATGAAATAGATTCATCTAAAATAAATAAATAAAGCATTTGTGGCTGAAAACTTCAAAGATTTGAAATAATGCCTAAATTAAATTTAACATAATAGCTAGTTTTATATTTTTGTCTGCCTAATGAAAGCTATCATCAATGTGTATCACCCCATCTCTTACGCCATTCCCCCCTCCTCCCCCCACAAACAAAACACACTTCAGAATTTGTTTCCCCCTCATTGATTTGATTGTACAAAGTTGGCCGTATTATCCATCTTCTACTTCTTGGGTTTATTCTATTACATATGGGTTGGTAGATAGTGTTGCTCTTTTTTATTTTGAGTGTTTACTGGGATTGTTCCACATTCTTTTCTTTAGTATACCTACTAATTTTAGCTAATTTTATTGAAGAAAAAGATGTTAATACTCCACGATTTATTTTATGTTATTGTGGAAGAATTGAATAGTAAGAAATAAAGCAAATAAAAAAATGGCTGAAAGAAGCTTATAAATATTATAGATAGTTAACAAAAGAAGGATACCTCTCTTTAGAAAGAACGGAATAATTTTCCTGCAAACAGTTGCACCTCAAACTTTGGGCAAGGAATGTGCCCATAGTTGTTACGGCGTCGCCTAGGCGACGCCGTAACGTCCAGTCGGTGAGAGACCTGCAAGGCAAGCGTGCGACTTGGTCGATGGCTGAAAGGCGAGCGCCTAGCAAAAACAGTCAACGCCTTAGACTACGCTGCGACAACTTGGATGACTATCCGGTTGGTCGAGCAACTTGGTGGGTATGATCGACCCAAATCTGAACTGGGTTAAAAAAAACGTCGCAGATCTCCAAAACATGCCCTAGCCGAGTTGACTCGCAGAGAACACAACACTTCAGCAGATCGTAGTTGATAGAAGAAATCAAAGTCGAGAGAGGCTGCTGCGATTGAGAGAGAGAGAGAGATACCGAGTGCGACTGGGCGAGAGGCTTCGCCTCTTCGAGATGATCGACTGGGCGAGAGGCTTCGCCTCTGCGTACTGCTTGGCTCCATTGTATCCCTCTTACTTTATTGTCATGTTAACTGATGGTTATATATATAATTATTATAATAATAAATATAATAAATAATTATAATAATAAATATAATTATTATAATTATAAATATATAAATATTATTAATAATTATAATTATATAATTATTATAATAATAAATATAATAAATAATTAAAATTATAAATAACAATTATAAATATAATTATTATATTATAATTATAAGTTATAATAATAAATATAAACTATTATAAATATTATTATTAAATTATAAATATATAAATATTATTAATATATAATATTAATATATATATATATATAATAATATAATAATAATAAATTATATATATAAATATAAATATAAATATATTATAATAATATAAATATATATATGTGTATATATATTTATATATGTATTTATTTATATTTTATATATGTACTCTTTACATTTTATCCATTCATATGTAACATTTATCTACTTGATGTGGTTTATGATTGTATAATTTATCTGCTTTATTTTTTAATTGTTATTGCTAAGTATTTACATAATTGTGTTTTTAATATTATTTCATAGTATTATGTTTTGGGTTTTAATGTATATGAAATTTTATTGTCAACATATTTGTTAAGTAAAATAAATAATATATAAATTGTACATTGTAAACGACTTATCGCCATACGGACGTCATGGCGGTCGCCTTGTCGCCTAGGCGTCCTGGCAGTCGGCTATTGCCATGACTCGCCGTGGTGCCGTGACAACTATGAATGTGCCTAATGAGTCCCCTGCTTAATTACTTTTGTGGTATTTAGATACTCTTTTAGATTGGCTGATGAGGAATGGGACATGAAGATTGGAGGATTATTAGAAAATTGGTTCATATTATTATGAACTAATTGGTTTTAGTTGGTAGTAATTAGGAGTCTAGGTTAATCAGGTTATTGAAGTATATCAGGTATCTACATTACCAAGTATTAACTGTTTAGGTAAATAGAATTATTTCCTAAATAGGTTAATTATCTCATCTTAATAGTATTAGAGTTTTACTTATTCTATAGTATTCGAGTTTATATGGTCTCTATGTCTTAGATTTTATATACATGTATGGTATCCCTACATAATGAAGAGAGTTGAATTATTTGAAATAAGTTTATTTGTTTTAGTTTGTAACTACCGATTACTTGAGACTTGGGAGGATATGGTTCTGCCACTTTCACCTTTCTTTCTTACTCCTCTATCCCTTCTCTAAACCCTTCTACACCATGTGTCCTGCATCCATGGTTTGGTGTTAGTTTCAAAAGAAGTTTTTGACTATACCATTATACATCTTTTTAGCAGTCTTCCCTAACTGTGCTGGAACACGAGTTTTCACTTTTCAGTGTAACTGCACGACTGATTCACTCACTTGCACTTTTTAAAGACACCATAGTCTCTTGCCTGTAGATATACGTAATAGACCATACCTTGTTATCATGCCATTCTAAATTTGAAAGTTGTGATTTCATAGTTGAATGTTTAAAGTAATTACTAGATATTTTATAAAAAAAAAGAAGTAGTAATTACTAGATATGATATGCCTGTCTTTTCAATTTCATACCATCACAGGTGGAGACGATTTTGGATAAGGATAACTTTACATTGGAGGAGCTTCTGGATGAGGATGAAATAATTCAAGAGTGCAAAGCTATTAATAGTCGCCTTATTAATTTGTAAGGCACCCCAATCAAATCCAATATTTAATACACTGTTTTACTTTAGCATGGAAATTTGTAAGGAACCGTATTAATTTTCTCAATGTAATTTGTTATCTGTATTCTTCTCATTCTTTGTACTTCTTTATGGTTGAACTATGGTTGCTTTTCGTGAATTTTTCATCATTGCTTTCCCTTCAAAGATGTAGTATGCATGACTTGTTTTTATATATTTCATATAAGAACCCACTTTATTGTGATTGTTTGAGGCAATCACATGCAATTGTGATTTTGTATGGTTTCTAATTCATATTCTTTACTAAACTTTCATGTCCAGTTGTAGCATGGAAATTTGTTGGAAACATACAATTAATAAAAACTCTGTTTGGATGGTACATAAGTAATCTTTGCATTGTTGTATCATTGTTAAATTTGATGACAATCTGTCTTGATTTGTACTCTTTATCCGCTTCATATGAAAAGCATCTATTTACTATTGAGTCATCTGGGATTTCTCTTGCAAATCTTTTTAGTTTATTTTGTTAGTATTAATCGAGCCGTGATATATTGTTACCAGTATGTGATATTCTTTTGGTCTGTTGTTTTAATTAAAGAAGCATACAATGTCGACTGAAAACATGTCTAAAGTTTGTCTGATGAAATCTGTTCTCATAGACATAAATTATATTAATATTTTAGGATTGCTTTCAGTTTTATCCTAAATTGATAATTATTAGTCAGTTTGTAATCTTTAGTACTTGTTTTTTTACTCTGGCCATTTTTTTGCAGTTTGCGAGAAAGAACTCAAATAGAACAACTAATTCGATACATAGTGGAAGAAGCTCCTGAGGATGCTGAAAAAGGGCGAACTTTTAAGTAGGTGTCTGTTGATGGACGTGTAAAGTGTGTTCCCCTGATGCTCCTCTGTACTCTGGGATGCATATTGTGATGGATTACTATTGATTGTATCCTAATGCCTAGATATGTCTAATGACAGGTTTTTCATTAATTGTTTCTACAGATTTCCTTTTATTGCCTGTGAAATTTTTACTTGTGAAGTTGATATCATACTAAAAGCATTGGTAGAGGATGAGGAGGTGAGAAGTTCTTACATTCTAATTTTAATACTCCAGGTCTAATATTTTTATTTTCATTCTTTGATATTCACTTTACTACTTTGAACAATCTAATTATACAATTTGGTTTTACATGTCTTTGTAAACAGTTGATGAATTTGCTATTCTCCTTCTTGGAACCAGAACATCCTCATAGTACGCTTCTGGCTGGTTACTTTAGCAAGGTATCCTTTATTTTACTCCAGTGGCTGTTCTTTTTAACACATTTTAAAGAGCATTCATGTTGTTGGTTAGGAATTAAGGGATTTTTTCCAGCTTATTTTAGGTTTCTCGCATCTTTCTCTTTGGAAGGCAATATCAGTTATTCTTGTTCTGATCTTTAATGCTTTGATTTGATATACTAGGTCGTCATATGCCTGTTGCTGCGGAAGACAGTTCCTTTTATGAATTATATTCGAGTAAGTCCATATTATTTTTCAGTTACATTTACAAAATTCCTTTTTTATGTGATGAAATGTATATTATTGTGGTGTATATATATCTAAACACAGTTGCACATGCACATTCATTAATTATGGTCATGTACATGGCAGGATTTCTTTATTTTGGATTACTTTTTATTTTTTGGGGTGTTACACTTCAGTATTCATATCTTTTTAATGAGAATTACTATGCGTCATTGTAATGTAGGTAACTGGAATATTCCTTTTCATATTTATTAAGTGGATGATTGAATATGTTACTTTGAGGGGGAGGGTAGAGGGGTGACAAGTAGGTGTTTTCTCTCCCTCTCTCTCTATACACACACACACACATATATTTGGGGAGGGGTCAAGGAAAAAATGGAAAGAAAATTTACTCTGTCGAAATGTGATATCCTTGTAATTTCTTTAATCTTGTTATCTGTAACATTACCAAAGAAACAATCAGTTTCTGTAAGTTTAAACTCTCCCCCCTCTGGTACTGCCGTACAGCTAGATTAAAAGCATGATCTAATTCAGTGTGTTTGTAAGTCTAGATCCACCACGGGTAAACCTTTTCACGCCTGTTGCACTCTTTTTGTTAATTCTTTTTTCTCTCTTGTTGACATAATAGGCTGATAGAGTAACAGATAAACATTGTCATTGATGTGGAATTGGTGCTGATACACTAATTGTAAAGATTAAAAAATGGAGGATTTTATGGTTGAATGACTATATTAGTATAATATGCTAAGAGAATACTTTAATTTTAGTTACTAAGCTAAGAAAATGAGGTTTTTTAAGATTTTAGCATGACACAATTATTGGGTTTTATAGTAGTAATCCATTTTATGATTGTAGTATATAGGGTACCAGGCATGCATGGTCGTGTATGGTCAGGACTCACGACTTGTCAAAATAGTGGAAATGAATTTTGCATGAATAGTAAAATAGTTCTTTTTAGATTATTCTACCAGTAAATTGTGCTGAATATTATACTATTTGGTACGAGCTTTCTACTTGCTTTTTACATGTGATGAGAGTAAGAGCTGATTGCTCCATTATGCATTTATGTAGGCTCATCAGGACATCATAAGGAAGCTGGTTGATCTAATTGGTACTACATCCATCATGGAGGTTTGTTGTCTAGCAATTGTTCGCATTGTTTTGTGTATGTGATAAAAACACTTGCTAATGCATTTCCCTTTGGATAGGTTTTGATTCGCTTGATAGGTGCTGATGAACATCTTTACACCAATTATGTGGACTCAATGCAATGGTTGGAAGAGACGGATGTATTAGAGATGGTCGTGGATAAGTTCAGCTCGTCAGTAAGTTGCATCTTTCATCTAATATCTTGAATTTAGAAAGTTTCTGTCAGAGTTAGATATATACCAGAAAATATATGTTCGTGGACTTGTTTAATGATTTTTGGCCAGATAAAGTGCTTTTCTCTGTGTTTCGTGCTCAGCTTTTGAGCTTTGCATCAAGTATAAATTCTCTCTGATTTTTGACCTTGTCATTGTGTATTTTGTACATGCACTCCCATTCCCTCTCACTGTAATAGTCCACAAAGTGGCCCCAGTGAAATTGTTTTGGTGTCAATTATCAGTTTTGAATTCAAAAAATAAGATCCACGAATTCAACGATCATCATGAATATGCACGTTTGAGTTGCTTTGTTCATTATTTGATGCTAGAAGTATATTTAGATGACTGATTATCCATATTGTTGATTTATAGTGGACTATGAATGCTAGAAACCTTGATGTTTGTAAGTGAAGTTTAATTATTTTTCTATCATAACAAAAAATTAAGTTATTAGTTAAGCTCTTACAGTCTTATGATATGGTTTTATTAACTTTTGAACATGATATTACAGGATTCTCCTGAAGTGCATGCTAATGCAGCAGAAACACTTTGTGCTATAACTCGGTATGCTCCACCAGGGTTAGCTGCTAAAATCTCCGGCCCAAGGTAGCATCTGTTTAGTATCTTGATTGGAAGTACACAGCTAATATTATAATTACCTTGCCTCACCATCTATTAAACATGTTTTTGTTTATCTGTGCCTCCACAGTTTTATAGGAAGATTATTTCGTCATGCTCTTGAAGACTCACGACCAAAATCTGTATTGGTATGCTCATTGTCTGTATGCATATCTTTGTTAGACCCTAAGAGGCTATCACTTGGAACATATTATACATACAATCGCCAATTGACTCATGGATCCGTAATAACCGCTAATCCTGATACAGTGGAAGGCATGCTGGAAAGTCTAGGTAAGTTCAACTTGCATGATATTTACTTTGAGTCTGTGTGTGCTAGCAATGATCTCCACCCTCATACAGAAGTCCTTTGGATATGTTGTGCAATGTTCTCATCATTATGTTAGTACAGCCTTGATGATTCTGTGTTTAATGAAGAATTACTATCGTATTTTAGGAAGAAGTTTTTTTACTTAATATTTCATGGCTTTTGCTGCAGCAGCTGCAATTTTTAAAACAACGAAAATTAGCCTCAACTTTGAAACAGCAAAAATTAGCCTCAAAATTTCCGTGTTCTAAAACTTGCTAGGCACAGACATAGGCGGTGGAGGGGACGCTTAGAGCCTAGGCCACCTAGGCATTGGTCTTGGGCAGTCTTATGTTTTTATTGTATATTGTTGCATATACTATATAAACATATGTTAGATATGATACAACTATGTAACATTTATTTGATGTAAAGATTTCAAATTTACATGTTTTTTTCCCCAGAAAACAATCATAGAAAGATTCATTTCAAGTATTGTAAAGCATCAAAACCTTTCATTAATTTGATTCGGTAGATGACTCATTCCTTATAGGCGCCCAGTCGGCTTAGAGGACCGCCTAAGGCCTAAGTAGGGGTCCTAGAAGGATTTTTAGAACACTGCATTTCGTCTTCGGCAATGTTTTAAAAGGCGCTAGGCGGGAGGCGGGAGGCGGAAGGTCAGGGGCGCCTAGCGCCTAGGGGTCCTAAGCGGGGCTTAGGCGGGATTTTTTATTTTAAACTAATTTTAATATTTTATCTTACATTTATCCAAACAAAACAATAATATAAAACAAAACAATATATAATAAAGATAATAAAGGTCTTTGGTTAAAGTTTAAACATATATCCATATTGCTAATGTCAAAGTTCAAACACAAACATGCAATTGTTCAAAGCTCAAACATATTTTTAACATTATTACGGTATTAGTTTTATTCATAAACAAGATTGCTATTAAATAATTTAAAATTTCAAGAATTTTATTCAATATTAAAACTTAAGAAACTAAACATAAATTTAAGAATTATATTGAATTAAACTAAATATTACAAATGTATCATTATTTATATAATTTGAAGTTGGTACAAGTTCAAAAAATTACAACTATAATAAAATTATCCATTTTGACTTGATATTGTTCACTTCTTGTTGTGATTTGATATGCTACAACCTGTATTATGAATATGGTAAATCGTTAGAAAAATAAATATATCAAGATATGGGGGTAGTTATTAAAATAAAAAAAACCTCTCCGCCTAGACTCCACCTAATTTATTGGAGGATTTTTTTTGCTGTCTAGGTGAGGCGCCAGGGGGCCTAGCGCTAGCGCTACTTTTTGTATGATAATCGATTCTGTTGAATTCTTGCAGTTGTTGGAAGCTAAATACCTTGAGTTTAATCTCGTAATTTTGCATTTGTAGTATTTAGGAGCAACTAGGCAAAGTTATAAATTATAGTTGGAGCCTTATATTTTGTTGAATTCTATTGATATGTGTTAAGATTGTGTTACAACACTAAACATGGTGATCTGAACAGCCTTCTTGTATATTTATATTTATATTCCGTTGCGCAAGGCACCTAAATGTATGAATTAGAAAGGGTATGGTATAACAAACGTGGAACCTTCGATGCTACCCTTTTATCATTAGTAAGAGCAATATAGATTGGTAATTATCATTCCAATGATTCTAAGTGGTTGACTTAGTGAAAAGGACAGAAAAGAAAAAGATTCTAAGAGAGTTGGCCTATGCCCCAAAAACTTTCAAATATTGGTGCAAATCCATCTTGGAAATTTTATTCCAATATACCACTCCCAACTTTGATTGAATGAATGAACCATCAATTTAAGAACCAAGTTTTGTACGAAACAATGGCACAACATTCAATATGAAGCAGCATTGCGTATTTGTACACATTCCACTTTTTAAAGCACTTTACTTTCAGCATATTATTGGTTTACTAGTTTGCTTATAAAAATATATGATTGGTAGACCAGTATGTTGGATCTGAATCCCTTCTTCCTATGGTGTGTATGGTGAATATATGGGAAAGTACTTCACATCTGTGGAAATTTGTGATACATTGTTTTGCTTCTGCTCTAGATTTACTATATTTATTTGAAAAGATTTAATAAGTTTTTATTTTTCAACTGTTTATACCTATATGCTTCCGGTGTAGGGGGTGGGGAGAAATTTTTGAAAGTGAGATATTATGGCATTATGACGTCATGAGGACCTACTCATTTTGTTGGTTCTCTGCAAGCAGGTGATTTGCTCAAGCTTTTGGATGTCTCATCAGAGGAAAATCTGTTGGTAACGACGTATGGAAAGTTGCATCCGCCACTCGGGAAACATCGTCTGAAGGTAATCTTTGTATAATTGGCATTTGAGGGAAATCTTATTCACTGTTGTTCGATGAGTAAATTGTCCTGTAAATAATAAAAATGAATTTGCTCAAGTGATAGTGACCAGTAAGTGTCTTTCAAGTCAAATCTCCTTGGTTTTAATAATTTGCAAAGACAATAATCTCCTTGGGTCCACCCACTCATAGGATTATGAGCGGTGAACATGGTTGGTGGGGTATTGCGTGCATTTGGTGGTTTATTTTGTGCACACCTAAGGGTAGGAGCTTCCACTGTCTTCAAAAAATAAAACAATAAAAAATAATGAATTTGCTTATTGTTTTGATAGTGGCAAAGTTATATAGGTGGTTTCATGGTCATTAGCTTACTAGATATAAATGTTACTCTATTCTAATTTTCAATCAAATGGAACTTTCAGATTATAGAGTTCATCTCAGTCTTGGTGACTGTTAGTAGTGAAGCTGCTGAGAATGAATTGATCCGCCTTGGTGCAATTGAGCGTATTTTGGAATTATTTTTTCAGTAAGGGCCCATCTGATATACCTTATCTATTTGTTTCATTATATATAGTGGAAAAAATATTCTATGTAACCTTACTTGATTTCTATATAACTGTAGGTATCCATACAATAACTTCATGCATCACCATGTAGAACAGATAATTTTTTCTTGCTTAGAGAGCAAAAATGCTCCTCTTATTGAACATCTCCTCCGTGACTGTAATCTTGTTGGGAAAATTCTTGAAGCAGAGAAGAATTCCACACTGGCTACTGATAGAAGCAAGGTAGTAATCAGTTCTTATATGATATGTGGAATATATATATATATATATATATATATATTGTATATTACTGTTAATGTAATTTCTTGTTGTTTATCTATTTATTCTTTAAAATGTAATTTATGTAAATAGCACACATATCACTGTAATGATATCTTTTTCAGGTAACATGCCTTGAATCAATATGGTTATTTTTAATTAGATTGAATGTGTCTTGCAGCCAACTGTCCCTGCTGAAGGGAGATCACCACCCAGGATAGGAAATATTGGACACATTACACGTATATCTAACAAGCTTGTTCAATTGGGGAATAACAATAGTGGCATACAGGCGTTTCTGCAGGTTTTCGCTCAAAACTTCATGTTTGTAGCCTTGAAATTTCTCAGTACTCAATGTGCAGCATGATAACTCATTCTTGAAATCTTTCTTTAACCTAACTTCCACAAAGGCTCTCTAACATAAATCCTCAAGAGATAAATCCATAAGGGTGCGTGTGAATGTCGGGACAGGATAGTTAAGGAAAGGAAAAGAAATAATATAACTGTTTTCCCCCATATGCATGTTTGGGTGTCATGGGAAAATGTAGCCCCTATTTTCTTGCTGGAAACATTTATCCTCATATTGCATCTTGCATTTTTTACAGGATTTTGTCTCGTGGGAAATTTTAAAATCTTACTTTACTGCCAATTTAAGCAACCAAACACTACTAATTTTCTTTATTTTAATTTTTCTGAGAATTATGTCCCTGTTTAAGATTCTCGACATCCAAACGTAGCCTGAGGGAATCAAGTTCGTTCTTGGTGATTGATGTTAAAATCCCTTGTTTCTATTAAATTAATATTACTTATCTGTAACATTAATGATTTATGGCTTGCAATTACATTTACACGTAGTTGTTTATTCCATATTGTATGAAAGTGTCCATTTTTTACTGGTTTCTGTGTGTGCTTGTCTGGCTATTTGTATTTGTTTCCCATTATATGTGTGCATGTGCGCGCGCGCGCGCACACACTCACATAGAGGAATAGAAGTATTCAGGCAACTTATTTATTGGTTTTTTGCTTCTGTATTTCTTGAACCTTCTAAGCTTTGAGTACGTGGTCTTTCTGTGACAGGAAAATAGTGAATGGGCAGATTGGCATTCAAATGTACTACTCAAGCGCAACACATTGGAAAATGTCTACCAGTGGGCTTGTGGGTGGGTGTACCTCAATTACAATTTTGGTTATTATTTTGTTAAATGATATTCTGAAAGAATTAATTGATAAATGTGTGCCATATTTTGTGAAATATTTAACTTATCAGAAAAAATATTTATGTCTACAGTTGTGTTATGATGATACTTGGGGGAAAAATAAATTTTCTTCTTTTAAAATTATACTTCTTTACGTTATTCAGAAGTCACCTAAACTTACTATAGTCCACCTTGTTCATGTGAGTTCAGCCCTTGTAAGTCTCAGGTGCGAGCAGTGTCGGGTTATAACGAGAGAACATAGGTATGTGTTTACTTAAGGTAAGAGGGTATGTATGAAAGAATAATAAGTAAGAATAAATTTTGAACTTGCCAAAAGATGAATTGATTATTTAAATCTAACTCCTCAACTAGTTATCGTTCAACTTTACCCCTGTTCCAGACATAGTGAACCAGGAAGAACATAGTTATGAAAACATTAATCAAGTTTTGAGTAATTGGAACATACCCAGTATTTCCCCAAAAGAAATTTATCAGTCAACTTTTTTGGATAATTTCAAAACTGATTATAATGTTAAAACTGTTGTAAAGGTTTATGCAATTACTTTTTACTTTTAATAAAGGTGGAAAAGATTTATTAAAAATTAACAGATAAATATTATTTTTTACAATTGGTATGAAAAATATCATGGTAAATGTAATGGTATCACTAAAGCTCAATGGACTAAAGAAGATAAGTCAAAAGTTTTGTCCAGTCATCCCCCACTTGAAACTGTTCTTTTATCCATTAAAAACACAACTGTTGTTGCCAGTCCTTTTAAAATTTCAGATGGTAATAAAGATGAAAAGAAAATCATTGAGTAGAATAATTTTACAAATCAGTATCTAGCAACCATGGGTAAACAGCTAGATAAAATTGAAGAAAAATTTGATGAAACTATTATTAAAAAACCAGATTCCAAATTAGAACAGCCTTTGTTAAGTCTACCAGAAAACAGAGTTGGTTTAGGTCTACCTAACCAAGACATAGTGAGCTTACCCAAGTTATTGATAAATTATTTAAAAAATTAAAAACTGAAACTGGAACTAGTGGTACTATTGCTGTCATTGATCAAATTGAATATGACAATGAAAGTGTTAGTCAATCAGATCAGTCTGATACTGTTTCAATTCCAGACATTAATGATCAGTTAAATAAATTAACCTTTAATAACACTAGCATAACAAAAAATTGGTATTTTAGACCTACTCCTCTGGATCTATAATTCGAAGAGCGAAATCTAGATAAACAATTTTCTGTTTCTTCAAATAAAATTTATGAATGGAATATTGACGGTTTTAGTGAGCAAGAAATCTTAAATAAGTTAAATCAAATGTCCATGGTAGCCAATAGCTATATCACCAAGTTCAACAATTTAACTCAGCCTGATATTGTTGAATTAATAGCTAGTGGATTCACTGGTATTCTTAGATCTTGGTGGGAAAAACATCTTACTGAAGATACTAGGTTATCAATAATCCACACTGTCCAAATGGATAATGACGGCAACCCCATCTTTAATGAAGATATTGGTGTTGGTCCATCAAATGGAGTTAATACACTTATATTTACCATAATCAAACATATTGTCGAAAATCCTAGTAATATCACGGAAAGAATTCACGATCAGTTAAGTAATCTCACTTGTCCCACTCTAAGTGATTTTAGATGGTACAAAGATGTGTTTACTTCTTGAGTTATGATGCAAAATAATAGCAATAAACCATTCTGGAAAGAAAAATTCGTCAATGGTTTACCTAACTTATTTGCTCATAAAGTTCGTGAAGAATTAAGTAAAGATTTAAGGTACATTGATTATGATAACTTATGGAGATATAATCAGTTATATACAAAAAATTGGATTAAAAATGTGTATTGATTTTAAACTCACTAAACAAGCTAGTAAAGATAAAAACAAAGCCAAATATGAGTTAGGGACATTTTGTGAACAATATGGTTTCATGTCGCTCCCTCTAGAAGAAAGCACAGACAAACATATTGACAAAAGTCACAAACATCACAAGAAAAAACACAGTCATCATAAAAATAAAAATCACGATAGTTACTATAATAAACCTAAAACATCCGGTAAAAAATCCGCTAAAAAATCCAAAAAATATGATAAGAGTAAAATTGTTTGCCACAATTGTGGGCAGAAAGGACACTATAAAAATGAGTGTAAAATAAAACAAAAATTATCCCAGTTAAATGTCTCAAATGAAGATACTGAACAACTGTTAGAATTAATGAGAATTGAGAACATCAGTAATGATGAGGGTTCTGATATTCCTTATTCCTCTAATACCAGTATTAGTAACAATGAAACAGATAGTGATAATGAAGAAGTTACTATATGTGCAGATAATTGCAATGAAAATTGTTGCAATAAAAGATTAAATGTAATTACTAAAGAAGAAGAATAAAGTTATTTGTTAATTGATTTAATTAGTAAAATTACAGATCCAGAGTTAAAGGTCCAGTACACAAGACAGTTAAAAGATTTGTTAACTAAAGATAATAATGTTAAAAACCAAATGATTAAAGCTAAAGATAAACCTATATTTAGCCTTAATAAAACTTTTGAAAGATTTAAATCACCAGTGTTCTAAAAATCTCCGCCTAGGCCCAAGGCGGCAAAAAAATTCCTCCAAGAAATTAGGCGGGGCCTAGGCGGAGTTTTTTTATTTATTTTAATAACTACCCAAACTAGATTTTGATATATTTATTTTTCTAATGATTTATCATATTCATAATACAAGTTGTAGTATATCAAATCACAACAAGAAGTGAACAATATCAAGTCAAAATGGATAATTTATTATAGTTGTAATTTTTTGAACTTGTACCAACTTCAAATTATATAAATGATGATACATTTGTAATATTTAGTTTAATTTAATATAATTCTTAAATTTGTGTTTAGTTTCTTAAGTTTTAATATTGAATTAAATTCTTGAAATTTTAAGTTTTATTATTTAATAGCAATCTTGTTTATGAATAAAACTAATACGTTAAAAATATGTTTGAACTTTGAACAATTGCATGTTTGTGTTTGACCTTTGACATTAACAATATGGATACGTGTTTGAACTTTAAGCAAAGACCTTTATTATTTTTATTATAGATTGTTTTGCTTTATATTATTGTTTTGTTTGGATAAATGTAAGATAAAATATTAAAATGGGCTTGCAATAAAAAATTCCGCTTAGGCGCTAGGCCCCCCTCGGCCGCCCGCCTTCTGCCTAGCGCATTTTAGAACATTGTAAATCACCCATTAAAGAAGTTACCCTCCTGAGTTAAATCAAGAAGTTAATAAACTAAAGAGAAATTTCTAATCTTAAAATAGATGTTTCCAATTTAAGAAAAGAAATTGAAGTCAAGAAACCAGATCTTCAAGCAATGTTCGAAAAAGCTAAAATCAGCATACCGTATTGATAGCTTAAATAGTGAAAAACGATTCGTTGAGCATCTTTGTAAAGAGAAAGCACCAGGCGTTTTTCTCTGGGCTATGCGAGGCGGAAGCCTTGATTTAAAGACCTAGAAGTCCCCAAAAAATTATGAAAAAATACTCCAAAAATTATAAAATAATTCATCATTACAATTAAGGTCATAGAAGACATAAATAACCAACGTCATAGTAATGTATCATTACAAAACATCAAAACAACATAATATCATCAAGTACTTATATAGTGATCATCTATCACCATGCAAGTATTGTATCATTTGTATCTAGCGGCTTGAATAATGGATCAAATCCTAGATCATCATCCCCATCCCCATCATCATCATCACTATCATCACTAAGAGGATCCTCCATGGAATCATCGTATCTAATAGATCTGTCATCCTCCTCATTGTCAGTGCTAAGATCCTCAAACTCAGGTTCTTCATCAATCAATTGCAATCCCTTCCCTTTATTTATAAATAAACAAGTGAATATATATTTAATCCAAATGAATATGTTTTTTTAAAGAACACTTTAAAGGCAACTTAAGTAATGACACTAACCTTTTGACATAGTTTTTGACGACAAAGTGTTTCTCTTTCTCTTTTGACTTCCTTGTTTACTACTTGTTCCCCGAGTCCCTTGCCCTCCAAGTGTAATCTCCCTCACATTAGTCTCTTCTCTCCCAACTGTCTTCTCATTCTCATGAGTCCTTTCACCCTCCATATCATCATTCCCAGAAGTCGGTCCCGAGATATTTTCATCATTTCCCCCCGCAATCCACTCATTATCAGATGGCACATTTTCAACAACCAATGGATCTTCTTCTTCCGTTAGTGCCTTTTTCTTGATATGCCGATCTTTCAATTTTTTATTGTACATAATATAAGCCAATGAGTTAAGCCTGGATGCGGGCAGTCGATTCCTTCTCTTTGTATCTATATTACAAGTAATTTAGCAATAGTGACAATGTCAGATCTCATAAAATCTTAATAAATGATTTATATCTAATAAATACCTGACTGAAAGCACTCCAATTACACTCACCCCAGAAGATGTGCAAGTTAAACTCAGAATCTTCACTGCAAAGTTTCTTAATTCCGGAGCTTCATCTCCATATGCGACCACCAATCAGTTGGATCAATATTAAAATATATATTAATCTTACCGGTACACGTTTAATCAAAATAAAAGCATAACCAAACATTAATCAACGGTACTTACCGGGAGCACGTTTCTTAAACGTGTTTTTGGCATTTGTGTAGCCAAATAACCCTTGTCTCAATCGGAATGCATCCATTTGCAAATCAACTTTCTCTCTTTCCACGGCGTTAGGAATAAGCTTGTCCATACAAGAGTACAATCCCACCTTAACTTCCGCTTTGGCATAGAAATTGTCTTCATATTGAAAATGAGGATTCAAATAATATGCAGCAGCGTGCAAATGCCGATGCAACTGATTATCCCACTTAGCATCTATTATGCTCCATATCTCTTTATAGGCCCCCTCCTCATTATCCAGATTTCTTGCAATCTCTTCTTTTGCATTGTCCACGACACCATATAAAATCCCATTCTCTAAGACCTTCTCCGAATCGCCATCCTCAATACACCTACTAGAGGTTTTGTGGTCTTAATCAGATATCCCACGCTACCCCAAAAATTCATATCACTCAAGATGATTTTCTCGCCTCCTTATCTTCGTGTTTTTTGCCCAAGCACAATTTGCCCCACTCCTAGATGTAAACATAGCCTCCAAAGGTCGTCTCAAACTATGATACTCTGCAAAGTTAAATAAGCAATGGTAAATCTAGTGGCGGCTAATTTGGCCGAAACAAGGTCTTTATTAGTGTTTGCCCTCATCAATGCCAAGACCCATCCATGATTATATATGAAGTTGCTTACCTACATAATGACATTCATCAAAAAATATTAATAATTCAAGTATTCATTGAATAAAAAAATTATAACCAAATAATAATAATAGTAATTACCTTCTTTGCCTTTGTCAAAGCATTTTTATGTTGAAGCAACTCTCCAAACTTCACAAGCATCAAATCAATGCAATGCGCAGCACACAGTGTCCACCACATACGTGACCTCTTCTCCATTAACATCCTCCCCGCCGCCATATAATTAGATGCATTGTCAGTGACTACTTGAATGACAAGGTCTTCTCCCACTTCCTCAACAACCTCATCAAGTAGTTTAAACATCAAATTGGTATCTTTAATCAGATCGATGCATCAATGATTTCAAAAAATACAGTTCCATGGGGTTGTTTACAAGAAAGTTTATTAGCTGTCTTCCCCTAATATCTTTCTTACCATCCGACAAGATTGACACCCCCGTATGTGCCCAAGTCTTCTTTACCTCCTCAATAAAGGCCTTTGTAGTCTTCTCTTCCTCCTTCAATATCCAAGAGCTAAGCTCGTATGGGGTAGGGGGTTTCAAAGCACGACCATAGTTCCCAATAGTCCGACACATTTATAAATGAAGGACTATCTGCAACATTAAAAGGAATCCCGTTTTCAAAGAAGAATCTACCTATATCAAGACAGACTGCATTAAGAGCCTCCTTTGAAAATACGGTACGCCTTGTAGTAGCATCATCATCACCAGCATCAACATCCACAACAAATCTGTTCATGGGTCCCCGAACTCCCCTCTCGGAGACACTACCCACACTTGAACCTCCCATTCCCAAAGATGGATGACCACCATAATAAGACCCACTTTGTATTTTTTCAGCTTTATCTCTGTCTTTCTTCCTTGGAGTCCATATTTTTCTTCATATATGAAGTCAGCTCTTCCTTCACTTCGCTTGGTACTTTTTTGCAAGCATCGACGTTACAATGATTACCCACAAGATGATTTTTCAACCTTGTAATCCCTCCTTTGCAAATTTTCTTACAAAAATTGCATTCCACATATAAATGAGCTTTATTAACTCCAGGGGCTGCGGTGCCATATTTTCATACTGGATCTTTCTTACCCATAATCTTAATTCATTGTGTGTAATAAAAAAACCAAATATAAGAATACAATATATGTTAAATATATGTTAATCACAACATATATAAAATATATGTTAATATATCATATAAGTTAATATATAACAAATATATGGTAATAAGTTAAAAAAACCTTAACAAAAATTAAAATTTTTTAACAGAAATTAAAAAACCTTAACAAAAATTAAAATTTTTTAACACATTAAATAAACCTTAACAAAAATTAAAATTACATTAACATAAATTAACAAAACCTTGTTATCTCACAAGAATTTAAGCCTGGAAGCCTGGAACCCACGAGGACGAGCCGAAGACCCAAGACCGCACCGTAAGAAGCCGAAACCCGCACCAGAAGAAGAAGAAGACGACCCAAGACCAGACGAAGAAGACGCACTGCACTGCATTTAAGGAAGGAGAGGTCGATATGTGAAGAGGTCGACGCGATTTTAGGTTAGCGAATTTATGAAACGAGTTCGTTTTAGGTTTTTTAAAACCAAACCAAGGCTCTCGCCACAGCGACGCTCGAGGCGTTAACGCCTGAGGCGACGCCTCTACTGAAAGAAGGCGTAAAGATCGTCGAAGCTCAAAATCGCGACGCCTCGCCTTTTTTTCGACGCACACACGTAGGCGCCTCGTATGAACGCCTTGAGGCGGACGCCGAGCGCTTTTTCGAACATTGTCTTCAAGTATATGATTCTTCTAGTGATGAGAATAATGACGAACCAGAATCATCGAATACTAAAGAAGAGTCAGATTTTCTTATTCAAGGTCTTTCACTTAAAAGAATTAAAGATATCACGATTTAAAAATGGTACATTTCTATTATTTTGGTAATTGATAAAACTTTTACGATACAACTTCCTGGCTTAGTCGATACTTGTGCAGATTTGAATTGTATTCAAGAAGGTTTAATCCCTACCAAATATTATAAGAAAACTAGTGAAAAATTAAATTCTGCCAACGGTAGTCAAATGGAAATAAAATATAAACTGTCTAAAGTTCATATTTGTCAAGATAATATGTGTTTTAAAACATCTTTTGTTTTAATTCGCAATCTTACAGATAAGATCATCTTAGGATTACCGTTTATATATTTGTTATACCCTTTTACTACCAATAACGATGGATTAAGCAGTAAACATCTAGGCAAAAAGGTAACATTTAAGTTTCTCATTAAACCTAAAGAAAGAGATTTAAGATTTATTCAAGATGAATCTATTTCTAACTCTTGAAATTTATTAAACTGTAAAACTTCTCATTTAAAATTCTTAAAAGAAGAAATTAAGTATAAGCATGTTGAAAGAAGAAATTAAGTATAAGCATGTTGAGAAACAGCTTGAAGATAAAAAGATTCAAGAAAAAATTGAAGAGTTAAAAAACTATTTAAGTAAAAATCTTTGTTCAGATTCTCCTAATGCTTTTTGGCATCGGAAGAAACATGTTGTAAGGCTTCCTACGCTAAGGAATTCAAAGAACTTTTGATTCCTACTAAGGCTAGACCTATACAAATGAACCACGAACAAATGGAATTATGTAAAAAAGAAATTAATGACCTTCTTAACAAAGGGTTAATTAGGCATAGTAAATCTCCTTGGTGATGTCCTGCTTTCTATGTTAATAACGAAGCAGAAAAAGAAAGAGTTGTCCCTCGTCTAGTCATTAACTACAAACCATTAAACAAAGTTTTAGAATGGATTAGGTATCCTTTACCCAATAAGGAAGACCTCCTTACTAGATTAAGCAATGCCACAATCTTCAGTAAATTTGACCTAAAGTCTGGATTCTGACAAGTTGTCATTCACCCAGATGACAGGTACAAAACAGCGTTCACTATCCCATTTGGCCATTATGAATGTAACGTTTAGCCATTTGGATTGAAAAATGCCCCTAGTGAATTTCAAAATATTCTTAATGATATTCTGAATCCTTTCAGTCATTTTATCATCGTTTACATTGATGATATTCTTATTTTCTCTAAATCCATTAAAGAACATATTAAACACTTGAATTCGTTCTTTAAAACAGTAAAAACCAATGGACTTGTTTTGTCCCCCACTAAATGCAGTCTTTTCCAGACTAAAGTTAGATTTCTTGGTCTCAATATTTATCAAGGTCTTACTCAGCCAATTGATAGAGCTATTCAATTTGCAGACAAATTCCCTAATAAAATTACCAATAAAACTCAACTTCAAAGATTTTTAGGATCGCTCAATTATATTGGCAAATTCTATGAAAATCTTCAAAAGATCTGCAAACCTCTCTTTTTAGCGTTTGCAAGATAACCCTCCCCTTTGGACTGACATTCATACTTCTGTAGTCCAACAAGTCAAAAAATATGTTAAGGCTTTGCCTTGCCTTGGCATCTCTAATGATTTGGCTTTCAAGATAGTTGAATTTGATGCTTCGGAAATTGGATTCGGACGCATCCTCAAACAAAAGTTAACTCCTACTTCATCTGAACAAATTGTTCGATTTCATTCTCGTGCATGGAATCCTGCGCAAATTAATTACAGTACTATAAAAAAGGAAATTCTTTCTTTAGTATTATGTATTAATAAATTTCAAAGTGACTTATTAAATTAAAAGTTTTTAGTCAGAATAGATTGCAAATCTGCAAAATATGTTTTAGAGAAGGATGTTGAAAACGTCGCTGCTAAACGAACTTTTGCCAGATGGCAAGCTCTTTTAAGTATTTTTGATTTTGAAATTGAGTATATTAAAGGAAGTAACAATTCAATTCCTGATTTTCTTACTCGGGAATTTATTAATTCAGGTGCCCCATATTCAAAATGAGTGTGCGAGGTGGTTCTAGTTCTCGTGGATCAGACCGCCCTTCAGGCCCTAGTAATCAGCCCAAAGAAACTTTGGTTCCACATCCAGTTAACCCAGTTCCCTTAGTTAATCTAGTTAATACATATCAGCTTCTTGGAACTATTCCCAAACTCTATAACACGGTTTTGGCCAATAATCCCAAACCGGTTGACCCGTTTTGTGACCCATCACAAACTACAATTCCTATTCAACCGTCTTCCCAATACATGCCCATTTATGAAGTTAACCTGTTTCATATCGAGCCTCATATGAAACCTAAAGATGATCCCATTAAACTTGCTTCCCAGTATTTCCCTGCTGGATGGCACTTTCTTCCCCTTGCTCCTTATAAATCCCTTGCGTATTATAAGGATATCCTTCTACAAACTGAGTCAATCCTCATCAAACCTATTTATGCTAGGGATGATGAATCCAAAGTCATTTATCACTCTTTGTATATTAAACAAATCGTTCAAATGACAGACTGGGGAAATCATCCCTCTGATCTTCGTCCACTTTCTAATCAAAAAATTTATTTTGTTATTTCGATTACATGGAAGCTTGGAACAAGATCTTCTTGTATCAGAACCAGTCTTTTAGTCATGCGTGGTTTATTCAATATGACCACAAATTCAAAAGTCAAATTCCCCTTTGGTTCATTCTATGGTGGTCGAGATTTGGTTCTTCTTTCGACCTATTTCCTAACCCATTAAAACCTCAAGTCAATCACTTCTGCAATCGTAGCCCATATAACTCAAAGTTTGAGGGTATCCCAATACTGTTGCAATTTGTTAGTAAATACAAAATTCCTTGGATCCTCAAATGGCAGTATAACCTTCTAACGCCAATTGTAGAGTCAGTATTTCAGTCTCCTTCTTCTAGTCAGAATTCTGTTTCTACCACTGTTTTAGCCATGGCACTTTGGTTTCCCGCATCTTTTTAAATGGTGGGATAAGTTTAATTTCAATAGGATAATTAGTCAAGTCCAGAAGGAGTTTCCTTCAGTCTCTCCTCCTCCTATTGTTCCAATTAAATCTATCCCTTCTAAAGGATCTTCAAGTAAGGCAAAAGAGTCAAAATCTAGCCCAACAAATTCTATTGATATTTCTAATATCAAGAATTGTTCAAGTTTAGAATTAAAACTCTTAGCTCAAGCCATTCAAGAAAGAGTCTCCAAGTTACATGAAGAAATTGAAGCTTCAGAATGTTCTTCTTCTTCTTCTAGAAAAACAGTTGCCAGTAAAGATGATGAAAATGAAGACCCATATGGCTCCATCAGCTTGCAAGATGCTCAAGACCCGTTTGCCTGACAACCCAGTCAAAGCTGCTGACAGCTCAAAAGATGCCAGTATACACTTCTACTTTCTCACCGAAAGTAGCATCAGTCACATGCTCCTGCTTTTCTACCAAAAGCAACTCCATAGTCAAAAGATCTGGCCACTTTGTCAAAAGCTGTTGAAAGTTAGGTTGCATAGTAAAAAGTCAGCACTGTTCATCAATAGTTAAAGTTGTCTGTAATCATTCACTTTTGTAATAGTTATATGTAATAGTTCATTCCTTATTCTATAAAAGGAATTCGAACTTATTTAGTTACACAGACTTAGAAAGACTCAGAGTTTTCTCTGACAAATCTTTAGACTCACTTCTCTCTCTTCTCTTCACCTACTTCTCCTATGTTCCAAGTAAATTGTAAGTCACTTTTGTTTTTTGTTTGTTTGTAAATATTTCTTTTCTTATATCAGTAAAACTGTTATGTTTTAGTAATTTCTGTTGTATTGTTGTATGCGCCACTCAGTTCTTCCTTATATAATCTATTCCGCCCTTAATATGGGTGCTTGTGTGTTACTTAAAACAGGGGGAAATTGTTTGCTAAAAATATTAGTTATTTGTATATATTAATTTCATTCTGTTGCTTTCCATATCTATGTTTTCATTTCGAAAGGGGTTGCTGTCACTGATGTTTTATCTACCTTGAGTAGTTACATGCTCGGTGGATAAGTTTAGAAATGACATCTACTGTGGTATTGCTGATATTGTATTTTTGTCAGTTTGTGAACACCTTAGATATTTGCACATGTTTACAACGAGAATGTAGGAGTAGATTTTCCCTCAATAACCTAGTGACTGTTTCAGTTTGTAAACCTCGGATTTATGTAAGTGAATGATTTGGTTCCATTTCTGATTGAAAAATCTAAAGTGTCATGTTCTTGAATTTGTAGTTTTGGTTTCAGACCATCTTTAGTTTTTCTGTAACAACTTCTTAGATATTGTTATGAGAAATCACATGATAATCTTCTTTGTTCAAATTGGTAACCTGATGTTTTCTTCTTTATTTTTTAATGTGATATGAATATGATTTCATCAACTGTAACAGGAGGCCCACGGCACTACAGGACCGGACTAGGGACAGTGACGATGATGATTACCAAGACAGAGATTATGATGTTGCAGCTCTAGCAAACAATCTAAGCCAAGCCTTTCGATATGGTATATATAGCAATGATGACAATGAAGAGGTACTGTCCATGTTGCTCGACATGCTTTTTATGTGTGGTTATTTTTTTTACTTTTTCAAATACATTGTATGTACTGGGATGTTGGCATCCTTTAGCACCTTATGAATAAATTTTTTTCAATCTCATACTTCTTACCTGTGGCTTCATGGTTGCGATGGTACCCTTTGAGTTGGCTGATCCCGAGGTGAATGAAAACTCGGGCTAATATACTCACTGAAGAGTAGGATCATGAAGAGGAGGTTAAGCGAAGTCTTAATTTAAGAAGCAGTGGATAGAAAAAAGTATAATTAAAGAGGAAAAAAGAAGTATGAGATTGAAAAAAATGTATCTTTTGAACAAAAAGTTCAAGACTGAAACTATTTTATAGAATATTCCTGTTTATTTTATACTATTATGGCATCTTTTTGGAATTAATACCTAGGTCTTTCCTTACATGGAATTCTTGCATCATTACACATAAAACAAATCTACTACTGATGAGTTTACCTGCACTATAAATTATGAGATTGTAGTTGGTGGAAGTATTAGCCTGAGCTTTCATTTAAGTCATCTGATCACCACATTTTGATTAATATTATTGTGACTTTTGTAAGTTAAAAAAAAATGATGCAGAACCAAGAATGTTACTCAATTATGTAGGTCTCCTGCTTCCTTGGCAACTTAAAATATAAAGTGATACGAACTTATTAGGCTCTATGAATTTTCAAGCTCAAGGAGGAAATAAAGTCGATTTAACGTTAAACATGTTTGTATTCTCCTTCTGATTACTTTAACAATACGCCATGTTTTGTGTGATCTGATATTAGCTTTGGTTGAAAGCCCTTTATTTTTGACCTCTAGCTTTTCTCAATACCTTTGTATTTTTAGTGATTCTTGTTATGCTATGTTGTAATATTTGTTGTAATCATTAACCATTTCTACTACGTTGTCCTACTTTTGATGTCCTTCCTTTTTCTTGATCCAAAATCATTTCACGTTTGAAGTTTAAGTTGTACATATCACCCATCCACATTCATTAAGATTACCATTTTACACATGAATTTTTTAATGTGTTAGGTTGTGAGGGGGCAGATTATGACCACAAAAATATTGATTTTGATTATTTTAATTGTGTAATTGAGGCCCATGATGGGTAATGTGAAACTGTCTCAATTTTGCAGAAGGGACATTTTAAATTATTGATTATACCTTTTTTTTACACATTTTATGTTTTTGCTGGTTCAGGCTCATGGCTCACTGGAACGAGATGATGAGGTATGTTCAAGTTTGTCTTCAGTGATGAACCTCATTTCCTTTCGTATTATCAATTAAATAAATTTATGGGAGTTCATTTGCACCAAAATTCAAAGGCCATAGATCCTGAAATACTGTGTTGTTCATTTTCTTCTTTATGTCCCTTGAATTGTCTTCTTTCTCCCCTCATGCCTTAAATGTTAAGATAAATACCGATCTACTTGCTTTCACTCTATATATATTTGATCTGCAAATGAAAAACCCTAACTTGTGGTGCACGCTCAAACCTTGATCTCACCCAAGCTCTTTGAGGGGATAAGTGAAGAGGTCAAGGGTCAATTCTCTGTATTTTACAATTAAGAAGCAACTGTATCTTATACAGATCGTGCTCTTGTGTTGGTAATGAAAGATGGTTACCCCTGGCTGGACCTTTCAATCGAAGAGCTAAAGGACGGCTTAGCCAAACCCCAACTCTTGTAAATCCAATTTTTCCATTTTTTGGATTCCTTGGAATTTGTTTTTCCGGTTCCTGTAATATCGGGCCTTGCACCTAGAAGCTCTAAATATATTAGATTTTGAGATGCTCTTGTGATTTTGTGTATTTCTGGAATATTATTGCACAAGCACGGGTATTGTCCATGCAAATATACCTAAAAGACATTCTGAGGAGAAAAAATATCCAACCTCTTCATAGAATATTAGAAAAAAAATCACGAAAAGTGGGTGGAACCCATGCACGCAAGATGTATATCAGAATATCACTTATGGGTCAAAAAAGGACCACATATGCATCCACTTCATTCCAGCTCCAAATTACCCGCAGAAAACACACTAAATTGACCAAGGAGCACCCAAAAATTAAACATGAGGGGTTCTTATCGGGGCTGCTTATGAGCAGGTTTCTGTGATGCCAGAAGTTAATGGAGTAGGATTTAGGGTCCAGTTATGATCACAGTGTGTGTCTTTTTTTCTTTTTCTTTTTTTTTTTTTTTTTTTTTGGGGGGTGTTGTATTGATATAGAGGTTTGATTAGTCAATTAAAGTTGGAATTTATTATTTAATCTTATAAATGTATAAGGTGAAAGGAATATATTTTTTTCCTTGTCAGTTTAGGTTTAGCTCGAGGGGATATGGTACATTTGTGTGGTATCCTAACAAGGTTTAGCTTGCTCATTTTCAAGTTTTTTGTGGATATGGAAGTGAATTATGTTTTTTGCCCGAAAGTGCATAATCGCGTTCCCCGACTGCACTACCTCGTCGTAAATTTTTGAAACTGTTGTTTGGGTGACATAATATGTTTTTTATAATATATGTATGATTTCTTGCAATCCATTGTGGTAGGACGTCTACTTTGATGATGAATCTGCCGAAGTCGTCATATCTTCGCTTCGGCTGGGAGATGACCATGAAAGGTACGTTGATCCTATTTATATGTTAAATGGGAACTATATTTTGTGTGATGCATTGGATCTTTATTGGAGATATTAATGCATGATATTGCAAGTATTAGAGAACAAAGTACATTTTTAACTGGTAGATCATGATGGTTTTTAGTTTTGATTGTTCTTTAGCTTTAAAACATTATCCTCTGCTCCTGTTGACTATCTAGAAGAGTACTTCTGGGACACCTTAGCTTTTAATTATTAGATCAAGCCTGTTTGAGTGCTCAACTTTCTGATATTGCTGATAGTATATTTCAGTCGCTGGACATGGTTAATACTTTTTTTCCCCATATTGTGCTTTCAGTGGATCGCTTTTTACAAATTCCAACTGGTTTGCTTTTGAGGATGATAGAATAGTTAAAGAGCTTACAACCAGTCCAGTTGCTTCACCTTCAGTAAATACCGAGGATACTGGTGTCATTGATGGGGGTGGCGATGATGAGGTTATTGTTGATGACTTGGTAGACGCTACAACATCTGAAGTGCCTGAACAGCAAATTTCTTTAGATAGTTCCTCACTTGATGATCTGTCCCAGGGCTTGAGGGAATTAGGGGCTGAGATTGAAAAGCCACCTGAATGGGTTGAATGGAGAGAAAGTTCAGATTCTGTTCAACCGACTGATGCAACTCCACATTCTGCCGAATCATCCATTGCAAATACAGATTCAATTGAACCGTCTAATGAAGTTACAGATTCTGTTGAACCATCAGATGCAAGTACTGATTTCGCTGAACCTTTGACTGCAGATAGGCCACCAGTTTTACCAATTGAGGAGTCTCAAGTGGAGTCCAAATCTCAAACTGATGATGTTGAGCCCTATACAGCAGATGCGTCTCCATCTTCCACTAGTGAGTCGATAGATTTGGGCAAAAGTAATGTCGGAGGATCATCAGAATCAGAAGATGCTGATTTGACCTCCACTCCTAACGAGACTTCAAGCTCTGAAACAAGTCATCTAATCAATGTGGCGAAGCCTAGTGAAATAGAAGGAACTTCTGGAGCTGCAGAACAATGAAGAGAAAAAAGTAATCTGCGAGTGAATATGATTTTTCAACATCAGGTTACTTGGTTTTTCTCTATATTTGTGCTACGTTGACGGTTAAGCTGGTGGGTAGCAAGTTCTTGGTGGAATATTTTTCCCTGTTGGTTATATCAGATGTATTTTCCGAATCTTGTGTACATTAGTTGTCAGGTAGCACTGATCATTCTTTCTCCCCCACCCGTAGGTTACTGGGTGCCGAGTATATCCCGTCCATGTTGAGGAAAAGATGGAAGGCAGGTTGTTTTCATTTCAAAGATTTCTTGCAAATGATCATTTAGGTTGATGTCTCACGTTTTAGCATTTACATTCTACTACTAGATGAAAGCTTATGCTGTCTGCCATATTTTAACAAGTCGTGCCCACTCGAACGTGTTTTTCCCAAACACAATAAAAATAATTGATGCATGACTTTCCACATTTTTTTTCTTTTTATAAACATGTTGTAAAGAAATCGTCAGTTAATTGATTTGGCTATGACAATTTAGTGGTGTATGGTAACTGGTAAAGCTTCACATGGTGGCGGTTTCTACTTGTGCTAGTTGGGGGGATAGTACTGTTTTGATAAGCTGCAGTTAGGTAGGTAGGTAGGGCAATATTTTAGACTGACCCATTAACCCGTCGATATAAACCTACGAGCATTTATATTAACAGGTTATGGAGTAAATGGGTAATTAGAAAAAGTGGGTAAAACTGTTGGATGAATCAAATACCCAGCAGGAGGTATTATACATACAATATAATACATGCGTTGTGCGGGATCACAGGGCAGATAGACAATTAATAATATTCTGTTCTAGAAATTCAAAATCAATTTAATTTACTTTTAGATTTAAAATTTAATTTTTAAAAATAAGAAATCTTGAAATAATTATTAGGACTCTTTAGATAGTTTAGAATATATATATAATTGTATTGTTTGAAACTTAATTCATATCAATTTTGTTTTTAAAAATCTCCAACATCAAACAGAAATTAAATTGCTTCCTTCATTCATTTGTTCTTTCAATTTTAATTTACAAACTGAAAAATCGATTTGATCTAAAAATTATATTTATTATTTATAAAACTTAACTGAATTTATACTAATTTAAAATCATGTAAATTGACTTACAATTCAAAATGTACTTCTAATTTAGGAACTTACTAGGTTATGATTAAGGTGGAAAAAATGGTAGATACATTCATCTTCATTCAAACATGTGTGCCTCTCTATGACAATGGTGTGTAGTTGCATTTTCACATGATGCAAAAATTGGATGCACTAGGCCAGTGTTGATAAAAGTAAAAACAATGCTCTCAACCACCATTAATAAAATTAAAATGTTACCACTAACAAACAGTCATGATTCTTTCCTTTCAACTGAAGACCTCAATTTATGAGAGCTGCAAAGAATGCACAGCAACACCATTCCGAGCAGCAGAAAGGCACCCCCACCTTCCTAAACGGGGTTCCTATGGAAAAGGTATTTTTTTTCAAATTAAAATGCCAGTCGCTACAGAAATCTAAACAGTTTCTATTCAGAAAAGAATAGGCATATATAAATAAACAGCATCCCAACTACAAAGCTATTATGAAACAACTCAACATATGCAAAAATATTATAACTGGGAAACATCAAAAATAGAGAAAAGGGAAAACCCTCACCTGTCCTACCCCAGCAACCAAAAACCGTCCTGATTTTGCAAAGGCCAACGAATTTACAAACCCAACCTGCATCAAGAGAAGAGTGTAAGCGTAGAACTGACTACAACTACCCATGAATATGATATTAAAACATTTTAACCTACATAACAGTGATTCCATCACAAATCAAATGGGAGCAGCTCATAAACAATATTCATGCCCATGCACAAGCTTACCTGTGGGAGCTCAAACAATGGCCTGATGCCTTTGGAGTCGCTTTCGATTTGCCAAAGACGAATTGAACCATTACCAGCTCCTGATGCAGCAAGATCACTGCTTCTACATACAGCAACTGAACCAACCCAGGAATGTGCTGATACACACAAGTTTTCAGGACTGTGGACGGAGTTTCCTGCAGTGATGGTTCCTAAAGATTGCATATCATTAGAAATCTGGATAATAATGATAAAGAAGGTGCCACAAAAACGCATCCACAGCTAAAAAGTGCAGTCGCATGGAACAAACACAATCCAGCTGTATGTTCGTATGAAATCACTATCCAGTAGAGATAGGGAGGGGGAGAGAGAGAGAGAGAGAAAGCGAGAGTGGCACATTGTTAGTCGCTAGTTTGCCTAAACTATTGAAACAGAAGTTGATTTTCACCTATATGCCCATTTAATAGTCCTTCATTTCCACTTTGTTCCAACTTGTTTGGAGCCTGCAAAGCATGTGCACTTCTAACAATATGAACTGGCTTCTTCCGCAATACACTCCATTGCTCAATACTTCCATCATCAGAACCCGATAAGAATTCATCGTTACTAATAAAACAACAGCATTCCAGTGATGATGCTGGAGCACGATATATTAATTGCGACTCCTCAGGGACCTGTTTAGCCAAATAAGAAAAGGATACATCAATGGCAGATAAACAATTAAAAAGATGTGAACACATTCGGATATATATGATTTACAGTTTACAGGATAACTTCTATGTGTACATCACAAAATATTTGGGATATGTTGTTTGATGATCACAGTAAAAAAGAAAATTCTAGAGGCTGTGCATACGTAAAGGGTACCTAGTATAATAACTAAATAAGTAATACCAATAAATTTAAGACTCACTTTCAGACTCCTAACCTTGTCCCTCACTCCCTCCTCCACCCCAAGTGGGAGCATTCTCATCATTAATTTATGTGAAAGGACAAGCTAAATATTTTGAAAATTCTATTAGTATCGGAAAATACCAAAGATGAAAAGTAGTACTAGTTTGTCTGAGAACATATACCGGGCAGCATAGGCAGCTGCCCTGCTGGAATTTTTTTTATAGGTATAGGGACATGACAAATATGTAAATTAATAAATTCATGGGGACAAATTAATGAAAGAGTACTTGGGACAAAATAAATTTCATAAACCAATTCTAAATATAAGTACAAAAATCTTCTTAGTTTTAAGGCTTGGTGAAATCTTATAACTACAAACTAGTTTATGCTTTGAAATTAATTCATAGTTTTGTTTGAATATAGAAAGCAAATTTGATTTGAGGCTTTGAGCATTTGGGGGAATCATTCAAATTGAACTATGACAAGTAACCGAAATAAGTTTGTAAATTGTATCTAAATATTTTTTATTTGAAATTTCTTTTAGTTTGAATTATGAATATTTATTGTAATTTGTAAATATTATTATGAAGTTTTCTTTATTTAACTTCAACAAAAAAAATTAGTTAAAATCCACCCCCTACTGGAAAAAATTTATAGGGGTTGTGGGTATTTTTTCTATAAATAAGAAAACAAAAGAGCAGGTTCCTAATTGAAAAAATAAGGACTACAGGGTATTTATCTATCACAAGCTAAGTTACAGGTTATACAATATGAGAAATTATTTCATTTAAGACGTGGCCCAATCCCCCCCCCCCTCCCCTCCTCCCCTTTCTTCTTCTGTACACAACACCGAGAAGATAAGCTCTAACTAGGAGTAAAGTAATACGAAATCCAATTTCCAGGAGGAAAAAAACTCCATAGGTAGCCTGATAACAAAAGGAAGGAGGGAAATTACCAAACTTTAGAAAAAATAATTGATTTCAAGTATTTCATCAAAGGTTAGATACGCTACGACATAAACTTCGGAAGCACGCATACAAAGAGAAATGTTGCTTACCTTCCACAAGTGCATAGTTCGATCACGTCCAACGGTCAACACCCGTTCTTTCCTCAGACAGTCAATATTTAACACATCACTTTGGTGACCAAATAATGTGGTTATGTAAGCCCTGTCTTCCGCATTCCACACCTTGATTGTTCTATCAAATGAACCAGAAAATAGTTCTGAAGTCCCTTGCCTGAACGTTAAGCATGACACTGGTCCTTTGTGGCCTGGAAAAGCCTGTAACGTAAATTATGGGTAAATTGTATAGCAATAAGAAACAAGATAAAAACATAACAAATGGGTTATCTACATCCTTTTGCACCAGGTGCTGTTACAGAAAGACACAGGCAGGAAAACACATAAATGTGAAAACTTATGATAGTGATAGCTATAGGATTCTAGGGGTTATACATGAAACTAACTTTAGGAGCCACATCACATCCTTTTTACTTTATATTAAATTTGTTATAGGTTTTAAGAGTCTCATCACCTAATAATTTTCTAGAAAATCATCACCGTGATAAATTGACAATACCAAATTTCAGCATTAAAAGCTCACATGAAAACATAATATTTTATATTATTGAGTTTTATACCAAATAATTTCACGAGGTATACCTGAATATGCTCTCGTGATCGAGTATCCCATAAATGAATATGACGATCAAGGCCACCACTTGCCAAATACCGACCATCTGAGCTAAGGGCCAATGCTAAAACATGTTTGCTGTGCTTTACTGCTCGCCCTTGTGGATCCTTTACACCATGGGATTTTAGTACTTCATCACTCGGCCATGCATATTTTTCACTCTTTCCACTCTCTATGTTCCAGTGAACAATAGTACCATCCTTGGAAGCCGAATATCCCCTCAAGTCATCTTCAGATAGAGCTACAGCAGTAACTGATTGCCGGTGTTTTACTAAAACCTGGAATCCTTCGGTTGTTTCTGGCTTTTGCAGCCTAGATACAATGAACAACATGAGTTTCTAATAAAACAATTTCCATAAGTGACATTTTCTAGATTATGAGAACGCATGTTCCTGCCATGATTTCCAAAAAGGGTTTCAGAAAATATAATCCAATCAACGACCCTCTGTTTGCAAAAAATAACTGCCCTTAGCATAGGTACCACTATATACCTATCAATTGTCAGATATAAATAATATCAAACTTATCTAATCAGAAACTTCCTCAAAGCTGCAAATTCGATTGTCCAAATGTGCAAGGCCGATACACACACATTCACCCATATGCCCGGATACACATAAGAAACCGATTTAAACTTTGAAATGATTATAAGTTGATTTACTATTTACGATATTTCATCAATTAAAACAAAACAGCTCACGTGTTTTAATTAAGCAGAAGTACTAGTCCATTACTTTTTAGAAATGGATAAATATGTATCAGACAATGGATAAGAGATGGTACCAATTTCTAAAACATGAGCTAATCAGACAATAACCCTTTGTAACAATACAACCACAATTATGCAGATATGATGCATAATTCAAAACCACATCATTAGACATTAATAATTTCAACAAAATCTATCTTATATAGCCTCCTTAAATATTTTAGATAAAAGAAGAAAATTTTACTTGCAAGAAGAAAGAGGATACAACAAAAAGTCCAACAAGAGAAAAAACACAGCAAAAAAAAGTTAGGGGAAATCAACACCCTCAAAGGCGAACCTCGCTCCATTCTCTATGCAATATTTTAATCAAACAAAGACATACTATGTAATATTTTAATCAAACAAAGACATACCGGGAACAACAAATATTCATGAACGAAGGGAGTGAACTATTCATGAACAAAGGGTGAAGTAACTAAGGGTCTTAAGTAAATATTTGAAACTAAACAAATTTTAGGCCAAAAAAAATCAAATAGACATCTATGAGTTTCAGCATAGGTACTCTATCAGTCTATCTACCAACTGCCAAATATTATACATGCAATCTCCGTCTATTAATAACAAGAGTGTTCACTTTTGAAAGTAGCATTGACCAAAACAAAATTTAACTCTCTCTCTCTCTCTCAAACACAGTGTTCACTCATTGACTCTGTTTTCCCTCTCTCATTTGCTCACTCGTTCTCTCTGTCTCCTTCTGTCATTTATTCGATCAGTTCTACGTATCACTAAATTCTCTATCTGCCTCTCTCATTTGCTCACTCACTCACCCTCTCTCCTCACACACACATCCATATATGCGAATTATAAATTGATTTTGACCTCAATAGTGTAATTCCAATGATGAAAAAGAAAAAAAAATTGCAGTCTTGTAGATAATTAACTCTGAATTAATTGAACCTGATTCAGTTACAACACTTCCCACAGTTCAACTAAAAAGAAAATGGTGACAAATTCTACCATTCTACCATTTGAGCCATATCAAACAATTAAGATACTACAACTAAAACATACAATTAAAACCCCACTAACTAGAAAACAACAATTCCCATAAAACTTCTCCTTAATTATTTCATTTGAAGGCATTGTTTGTTAGCACATAAATACCTTGAAGCAATTAATCTCCGAACACGCCCACTATCTTCAAGCTGCTCTTGCTGCAAAATATTAGCCACGCGCGAATCCCTCTCGCCTTCTCGAGCCCTCTCATCCTCACTTTCTCTCTCCTCGTCATCTTTTTCTTCCTCCTCTCTCTTCGCCATTGCCCTTACTTCCTCCAAATAAGCCTTAGCAATTCTCTTCCGCTTCTCGGCGGCCGTCTCCAACTCCATTTCCTCCGCCTCCTCCTTGCCGGAAATTGCATCCTTGAGTTCTCCTGAATCATCATCGTCACTGCTCTCCACGTTGTCATCTTCAAAATTGCGCCTGCGTTTTGAATCATTGTCAAAAAATGGGTCTTGTTGGATTGAAAATCTTTTCTTTACCCTTTTTGTTCCATTTTGAGCTGCTGGTACTTTCTTCTTCTTGAAACTTTTGTCCTTCATGATTAACTAACTGGAAACTATTCAAATTTGAGGAATATGGATGCAATTTTGCTTTTGAATATGTCTGAATTTTAAGAAAACACTATGGTTTAAGGTTAAGTTAGATAGGAGGGGAAGAGTACAGGGTTTAAGGTTAGGGTTTCTCTATGACGGAAGGGGAAAGGAGGAGTGAAAAGTTCTGCATCTTGGGCGGTCAGCCCAATTTATGTGGGCTTATTCAATTAATGAATATTTGAAATCAGCATTTGAACTTGTCTTTAGGCCCAATGGTGAATTGATGTTTTTTAAATAAATTAAAGGAACAATTACATTTTATAGTACATTTAAAAACATAATTACAAGAAAAGTGCACTCATTAAATATTTACACAATTAATATTTTTAAAATTTTATTTTCATTATTAGTACATATTTATGCTTCCTTTAATTATGGGTTGTGTTTTAATTTTTTGATGACATGGCAATTCAGTTTTTTTTTTTTAAAAAAAACTGAATTCGCGTTTTTTTGGGGATTGTGTTCATTTTAAATTTTTTTTGTTCCGTATGTCTTCTCTTTTCCTTTTGGAAACCCTTATTTGGTGTTTTGTTTACTTTCTGAACAAAACCTTATTCTTCTTCTTCTCTGTGTTTCTGACGATTTTTCGGGGTAGATTTTTGTTGTCGGCGTTTGATTTTTTCTTCGTGATTGTCGTATTTTGCTTCAGATCTAATTATTCTCAAGTTTTTTGGTTTGTTCTTATTTATCTAAGATTACATTTTTCTCGACTTCTTTCTCTCTTTTTTAGTGATGGTCTCCACTCGTGAGGAAGGCGTGGAGGAATGGGGGTTAAGAAAGTCGATAGAAGAGGAAAAGAGTTTGTAAGATAATTATTTGGAGGATTCAAGTTATCTGTAATGGTGAAGGATAGTAGTCCAAAGTCTTCTAAAGCAGGGAAGAGGTTATTGTTGAAATCGGATGTTGATGATAAGAATATTGGGAGACATTCGAGGAAGAAGGCGAAATCACTTTGGTTTATATTGATTAGATTTTGAAGGTTCTCTTGAAAAAAGTTGTCAAAGAGGATAAAGTTGTGGCTCATAATAGGAAAATGGTTCCCTGGCAGAAACATTTGAAGGTTTGTTAATTTTTTTAAGAATTATATTTTTAAGAAACATTAGATTTGGTTTTTGTGTTTTGATTTTATGCATGTTGGTGTTTTGGTTTGTATTGTTGTTTTTTTTGTTGTTCAGTAGTATTATTGATGTTGAATTTGTTGTTTGATAAAATCATTGTTTCCATTCAAGTGTATTTTTTGAAACACATTATATTATGTTTTAAGTTTTGTTCAATTTGTTGTTGTTAAAATTTTTGTTTTCATTCATATTTTAGTGTCTGATACAAGTATATTATTTTAAAGTTTTTTTTTTTGTGATCATACAGGTTGTTATTTGTTGTAATTACCTGTTAATTGTTAGTTGGTTACCTTCCTTTATATGTTTGGAAACTGATTTTTGTAATAGTTGTGAAAATGTATCATATTTCATTAGAGTTTGTGTTGTTTTAAGGATTGTTCAAATTGTTGTTGTTTAAATCACTGTTTTCATTTTATTTTAGTATCAGATACTATTAGATTTATTTTTGGTTACTACATTACATTTTTGTTATTATTTAGATTTATAATATCTTTGGTAACTTCTTTATTTTATTTTTTGTTACCATTATTGAAATGATTGGAACCCGAATGATACTATACTTGTTAACATGCATTTTGTTGCAATAGTAAGTAACATAATAATTGTTATCCTGGTTACCTTCCTTTTTGTATGTTTGGAAACCGATTTCTATAATAGTTGTTAAATTGTATAATTTTTCATTAGAGTTTGTGTTATTTTAAGGATTGTTCAAATTGTTCTTGTTTAAATCAATTTGTTTTCATTCTATTCGAGTCTCGAGATACTATTTTTTTTTTTTTTTTGGTTACTATATTTCATTTTTGTTATTATTTAGATTTATAATATCTTTGGTAACTTGATATTTTATTTTTGTTACCAATATTGAAATGATTTGAAAGCTAACGATACTATAATTGTTAATATGTATTTTGTTTCAAAGTATAAGTAACCTGCTAATTGTTATTTGGTTACCTTCCTTTATATGTTTTGGAAACTGATTTTTGTATTAGTTGTTAAAATGTATAATATTTTATTAGAGTTTGTGTTGTTTTAAGGAATTTTCAAAATGTTATTGTTTAAATCATTGTTTTCATTATATTTGACTAGTTAGCGATTACTATTATATTTATTTTTTGTTTAATACTTTAGATTATTGTTATTATATAGATTTATATTATTCATGTAACTTGTTATTTTATTTGTTGTTACCAACATGCAAATGATTGGAAATTATCGATATCATTATTGGTAACATGTATTTTATTCCAATAGACTAGTAGATCGATGATTGTTGATGATTTTTATTTAAAATTATAATTATTTTTGGTTATGATCAACTGCTGAAATTGTTTTGGTTATTATTGATATTTTTCATGTAAAAGTTTTTGGTTTAAAGTTTTAATGTAGTTTTTAATTTGGTTAATGTGTTTTTAATGTAAGTTTTTGCATTTTTGATTTGGGATCTATTCTACGAGGAGAATAGCCAAATTTTTTCGCAAAAGTAATTTATTGGTGTGATATGGATGTTCCTAATATTATAAAGAACAAATTGTCTGAGGTACAATTGAAAAAGTTTAGGTTGACATGTTTTGGAAAATTTTTAGAGTTTGGGCAGCCACAAATGTTTTCACAGATTATTCATCGTGCTTTGATTAGGGAAGTTTATCAAAGGGATGATGGGGAGTTCATGGTTTCTATTTGGTGAGAGGCGGGTAAGGTTTGGATTGCTCGAATTTTCTTTAATTTCTGGCTTGAATTGGCTAGGAAATGAAAATATTGATGGTTTTAAGGGGATTCAAAATTTGTTGGTGGAGAAGTTTTTTGGTGATGAGGTTGTCACCGATTCTACTATCGGGCAAGATATATAGGAGCGTTATTTTGATGATGATGATGAGGCGTTAGGATGTCCATTATTTTTTGGTTTTAATTTCATTCTAGCTTCCGTTTCCCGGCAATTATCTTGATCAAACTTTGTTCAACTTTTGTGTTATGGGGATATTGAAAGTTATCCATGGGGTAAATTTGCATTTCAATGATAAAGAATTCTCTATCCATCGGTGGATCAAGGGTCATGTAAGGAAGGGTAAGCACGGTGGGGTGATTTACAATTTTTATAGGGATGGTCATTGTAAATCTTACAAACTTAATGGATTGCCTTATGTGTTTCAAGTTTTTTTGTTTGAAACAATACCTACTTTGAAAGCCAGAGGATTTTGTGTTGATGACCATGCTGCAGAGTTGAGATTATTTAGATGGAGGGAGTTAGGAAAGCCTCCCAAAAATGAGAAATTGAATGACCTTATTTTTGGATCTGGTCAGGTATGTTGGTTTCCAGTTGCTTTATATTTGGTTTCCATTTATATTTTATATTGGTTTTTGTTATTTTTTTTTTGTATTGTTTTGATTATGTTTTATATTTAATCTTTTTGACATGGTATATTTGTTGTTATTATTATTTTTCAGTTGATCGTTCAGAATATTATTCCTACGGTTGATGAAAAGGTTCTATTGGGGTTAGATTTCCATTTTTTTAATGGAAATGATATTCGCAGCAAAATTTCTTATGTTAAAGTTGACTCATCAAGGAAGTTTAATGATATTGGGTTTTCTATTTCTGATGTGGAAGAAGTTATTGATAAACGGGTAAAACCTTTAGAAGGTAAGATGATGGAGATGAAAAAAGATATTGAGAATTTGGGTGTTGAGTTAAAAGACCAACTGGAAGTGTTTCAAATGCAGATTTGCATGGATATAAAAAAGATGATTCGAAAGTTGGTCAATGGTCAGTCTAGTTATAGCAAACATAAAAGTGTTTCTTTTGTTGAAGATGATGATGATGGTGATGATGATGATGGTGATGGTGATGGTGATGGTGATGGTGATGGTGATGGTGATGGTGATGTTGATGTTGATGATGATGTTGGTGTTGGTGATGGTGATGGTGGTGATGATGGTGATGGTGGTGGTGATGGTGGTGATGATGATGGTGTTGCTGATAATGATGATGTTGATGATGCTGATGGTTCTGCTGCTGCTGATTACGATGATGATGAGTTGGGTGAGAACGTTGATGTTAGTAATATTAAAGGGAGTGTTGATCCTCCTGTTAGAGTTGTTGTTGGAAATCAGTATGAGGAAGAGGATGCACAAAGTTTACATTTATTTTAGTTTTTCATTTTATTTTCATGATTATTAAGTAAATGCTTACTTTTTTTATTTTTTATTAATGATTCAAAGCAAGAATGTTGGTTTAAATTCTTCGGGGAAAGAGATAGTTGTTTATACTCCTAGAGGGTTAAAATTCATGTTGACGATGAAAAGGTTAATCATTTTTTAAAATGTTATTTTTTTAACTTGTTATATTTATAAACCTGTTTTTTTTAATAAATTGGAGAAGATGGATGATGTTCTAGCTTTGATATTTTAAGTCAATCTAGTGGAAAGAAAATTGTTGTTTTTACCCCCATTGAGGTCTGTTATTATTTTTTATCAGCAATTTAATTAAGTTGTTGTATTAGTTAGTTTGCTATAGTGTTTATGTTTGTATTGCTCAAAATTTTTGTTTGTGTCATGTATATTATCAAAACATTACAGGTAATAAATTCAAGGATCGAGACACTTTTATACTTGATGAGATGGTGTTTACAACTCAGATTTAATTCAATGTTTTGAAGTTGAAAAATCAACAGAAGACCAATTAAGCAGCAGATTCGCTTCGCTGCGAAGAGTCTTTGTTTTGAAGAGTCCTTTTACTTCAAAGTTTGGTTCAAATTTGGTTACCTCTTCGAGATGTGGATGTTAAATCAATTACCCCAAATTTCTATCAAGATTTCCAGATATCTCAGATGTGTATTCCTTCAAAAGATGAAGATGTTCTTTTTGAGCGTGATGGTTTAAGATTGGATTAAATAACCGGAAAAGGTATGTATATTGGAGTATAATATATTTTCATTATGTTTTTTAGTAGGATATAAAATAATTTCCTTGGTTTTTGCATTGTGTTATTGTTTTGAAGGATTGAAAAGTTTTCGGGTAACAATGACAAAATTGAGCCTTCATTCAGATTTGGGTCTGTGTCAATAGCTTCAAAAATGTGGTTTTACAAGCTCAAGACTCCAGGCCAGTGGCTTGATGATGATGTGAGTTTTTTTTTTACCTTTGAATACATGTTTTTTAGTTTCGGTAACCTTATTGAATTATATTGGTAACTATTTGAATATTTATTGGATACTATTATGTTACATTATTGTTTTTATTTTTCTCTGTTTAACTCTGATTGTTATTTTCTTTTTAATTTTTGTTCAGCACATCAACATATGCTTGTATTACATTCGTAAAGTGGCTAAGCACTCGAACCAAATTCAAATAAGGGTTACAACAACTGATTGTTGGTTCCATATCAAATTGACCAATTTATTTGAGAAATATTGTAATAGAAATTGTGATAAGAATCGTTGTTGGACTCGTGATATAAAGTGAGTACATTTATGGGTATCTTATGGAAGTCAACACACCACGGGTTAATGTCGATTTTGTTATGTTTCCAATTCATATGTCGCCTCTCGGTCATCATTGGTTCCTCGCCAGTGCTTGGCGTGCATCATGAGTATTTGTGGTTTATAATTCTCTTCAACAGATAGAATGTTATGCGCTGACAAATATTATGGATGTGTCATGTAGCCGTACATCTTTATTCTCCCCATAATTTTGTCTAGTTGCGGGTTTTGGAAGAATAGAACAGATATTGATTTCAATAGTGTTCCATATCGCAACAAAGGAGAACATGATATCATTGAGCTAGAATTTGCAGAGGGTATTCCGGAACAAATTGAAGGGTAAGTTTCCAATTACTTATATTTGTTCAGTTTTGTATATATAATGAAGTCTGTTTTGATTTGTGTTATATATTTATTGTTTTTTCAGCGATTGCGGCATGTTTACCATTTGTTTTGCGGCACATTTCATTCATCGGATGATATCTGAAATGCCAAAACCATTTCCGATACTTCAATACCGCAGGAGGCTATGTGTCAACTTGTTTAATCATGCAAGGAACAAACATTTAGTTGGATATGAATCTGACTCAGAATATCCAGGCAGATTAGCTACTGAAGAATAGTATGATTATGAATCTTGATATGGTTACTGGTTGTGGAAATTCGTTGTAATTATTATGATTTGACGTGGTTATTTGTTGTTGAATATTATGTACTTATTATGATGGTTGAATGATGTCATTACTAGTGGAAGTATGAGTATGTTTTGTTGGTTCACATTGTTGTTATTTGTTTTTTATTTAATTTTTGTAATTATTATCGTTAACATTTTTATTTTTTAAATGCAGTTGGTTTCTAAATGTTTATATGATGTTATCTATTTGAATTGGTATTGGTATCCAATTAGTATGGATAATATATTGTAAAAAACATTAGAAACATTAATAATGTCAGTACATGTAAATGTATTCAAACCAATGACAATGAGATATATGTTTGTAAAAAAACAACATTTAACTGTGGCAGTGGTTCTAAGCTGTGTAAAGAGAGTTTCCATTTATTGTAATCATGTTTACAAAGGTCAGGTGGGTTCAAAACCAAACAAGTAAATGACAACAATGTGGAAGTGGAGGAAAAAGCTAAATGAAAACTTAATTAATGTTTCACTTACGAGACTTGAATAGTAAAACAGAGACCTAAGCTGCTATACTTCCCCAACAACCGAAAATGAGTAGAATTGAATATGTGTCAACCGAAAATGTTTAGGGATTTAGTATGGATAATTATTTTATGTAATTTTATTTTTTTTAACATACTACAGTTTGTAGTCAACATTTCATTTACAGGTAACTATTTTAATTTTAAATAATAACCAAAATATACATAAATATGTTAGTAACATTTTATTTTATTTGTAATTAGAACTACTTGTTTTTTTAAAGATATTAATTAGAATAAAAACATCTTAAAAAGGGTAATCATCATATAACATGAAACTATATCACATTTTTCAAACTATTTTATGTTTTTTTCATTTTTATGGTAGTGATGGTTCAATAACAACATATATTGTTTATAATAAAGTGATTTGAGGTTTATGAAACATTTATATTAATTTAAAATACTTTTTAATTAATTTTAGTAATTTTATAGTTTTTTAACATGTATTTGCAGTAAGATCCAAAATTTCATTTACTGTGTATTTATTTTAGTTTTATATAGTAACCAAATATTACTTTTATAGTTTTTTAACATGGTATGGATAGTAGCCATAATTTCATTTACTGTGTATCTATTATAATAAGCAGGTTTTTTGGTTAACCAAATACATATATTAATTAAAATTAATATATTAATTTGATTGTTAGTACTTGCAAATTTTTTCAATTTACACTTGGTATCAAAATTGCATTTACAGTGTATGATTGTAGTTTTAGGTAGTAAATAAAATATACATCAATAATTATAATATACATTTGTTGATTTGAAGATATAATTAATTATTGTTAAAAAGAAATTAATGAAAATAAACATATTTCAATATTATGTAATATAAATTTTATTTATTTAATCAATAAAATGATTACAATATGAATATATATTGAGCAACCTCAGTAATCATCAATGAGTCTGTTACAAATTTTTTTTGTTAAAAATGAAATATATTACAACGTTTAAGGCTCCAAAATTTGTGGATTACTGCATGTTTTTTTGTTGTGTCCTTTTGTTTGCATAAATCGCATTTATCTCGAATGGTATTTTCGCATACATGCTTGTACCTTCCAATCTTTGGTCGTCCAGCTGGTCTTCTTGTATTTGGTGGTTTGACACATATGTTTTAATCTCGTCTGGAACATTCCAATTCTCTTTATCGTCTCAATGGCATGACTGAAGTTGAATATGTGTCCATCAAAGTTTTTTGGAATAGTATTTTGAGCAAAAATCATAACAAAACTCATATTCCGCTTTGCATAATAATTAATGAAGAAATGATGTGAGCAAGGTATTTCATGGTATTGAAATTTACGGCATGTGCATGTCTTTTTTCCCATATCCACGATAAATTGCTTGGTGACATCATAAACAGTAAAAATCACTAGGTCTGATGTCTCAACCTACAACAAATTTTAATAGTTTAGTTAGTATGTATAATAATTAATTTTTTTTTAAAAAAAATATATAGAATATTTAAAGTTATATGTATTGTTAGTAACTTATACGGTTTATATTGGTAACCAATAATTCATATCGTGGTTTCATATAAATGTTAATGATATTTTTTTTCCAAAAATGTGCAGTAACAATTTATGGGGTTTATGGCTGACCTTAAGTTTCTTTGACTCGTTGATATTATCTTTCAATCTTCTCTCAGCTGTCGTGGATAGATTTGTGAATGTTGATATTGCTGACTGTTTGTTTGTGAAATACCACCTTTGAACCATACAACGTAGACATTCAATCATCGATGCAACTGGAAGATCTCTAATTCCCTTGATTGCATGGTTAATAGACTCAGCGGTGTTTGAAGTCATTGTTGAATACCGCCACGATTCCATGCGTCTCGCACTTTTCTAGCTTAACTTCTTCCTCCGGATATGCTCTTATTCTAAAGTATCAATTGCATCAAGTTCAAAATTATATGTATGTTGAATTCTTACATAGTATAAGCCCTACAAATCATGCGTTGTATGCTTTTTTATCTCTTCTCCTTTCTTTTGAATCTGCATTTTTTAATATTTTCGAGAATATGGTAGGTGCATTAACTGCGGCATGACATCGGGAAACACAGTTAAGTCCCTTGATAATTGCTTCACGTATGCATTCGAAACGATGCAATCGTCTTCTCTAACACCACAAACATTTCTCAAATTGATGAAAACCATCTCCATGATGATTCATTTTCATTTGTCAACAATCGCTAAAAAGCAATCGGTATGATGTTCTGTTTGCATCTTGCGTGTGCTATGAAAGCGATGTACTTCGTGGTTCGATTGTATGAATGTCCCATCAACTACAATGATTGGGAAACAATGTTGCCAAGCTTCGATGGATGCTCCTATGCATGAAGAAGAGATATTTAAGCGACCATTTTTTCCAACTCCAATGATGTGATGGATCCCGAAATGAATTTTAAAGTAAGGTTAATGTAATTATATACAATAATTATTGTCCAGATTTGTAGATATGATTACTATGTGTATTACTTTTGCTTTATAATAACTTATATTTTTATGTCTTTATAGTGTTTAGATGGTATCTAAAATGATGTTTAATAGTTTCAATTCATTTAAATATTTGTTTTCTGTGAAAATCAAATTTAGTTTATCCCATTAAAAATAGGTAGTAGCTTATATAACGTATTTTGTAAGTGTTCAAACTTCTTAATTTGAGTAACCAAAATAGCTGAAACATTTAATAAGTAGTTTGCGATTGCTACCTGGATTTGTTTTTTGCAACATGTGTAACCAAGAAGGGATCAGAGTGTAGTCGTGTGGATTTCCTCTTACTTTTTGCATTCCTTTTTCCTTTGATCTCCATGCTTTTGGTAGGAGATGGACACGTTATACTCCGTCATCATATCTTCCACAATGTCCGTTGGTGTGTAAACCTTCTTTAAGTTAGTTAGTTTATGCTTAATGCACTCACTAACCATCTCATTGTTGCTTGTCATTCGTGATCTCCAAGCAATATGTTTGATTTAACAAGTGTGTACATCATTAAATTCTCTTACCTTGAACATAGTTGTTTTTAGAAACTTTGATGCTCTTAGTTTCCACTTGCAATTTCCATTGTCTAGGCAAACCAGAACAAAATCTCGTGCACTTGTTCTTTCCACCTTGTGTTGTCTGCTTCTTCGCTTTATGGAATGTAACCTTATTGCTTGTGAAAGGATTTTTTGTTTATGTAAGTTTGATGTATTTTGACTTCAAACTTATTTGGATCTGAAATGACCTCATCACATCAGACCGCAGTTGTTTGATATGTTCGCTTTCGATTGTTTCTTTGTCAATTACTTCAATTGCAACCGCTTTCAACATATTGTGATTCATTTTGGTCTTCTTTGTGTTGCCAACGTACTCAAATTCATAATTCCAATCGTGTCAATCTCATCAGGCGTTTCAACAGACTATATATTCTTCTTCATTTATCACGTTATATAAGTTTGTAGTCCCTCCAATGATTTGTTCATAATCTATAATTAGTGGAAACTTTCCATTTTCATCTGATCTTCTACTGACTTCCATATAGAATCTTAAGGTTGCTTCATTTGTCACCTTGATTGGAGGAATGTTGCTTTTAATCTGAAATTTGATTGCCAATTCCGTTGTGTTGTATTCCAGATTTAATGCAAGATATATCATGTTCTCGCATTTACGTGAATGAACAGTTTGAAGGTGCTTAGAGGGTCAGTAACCGAAATTTGTATATCAGCTCGCTGTCGGTCACGCCCGTTGAAGTAAATTACAATTGGAAGCATATCCATGGTCCGAATACTGAAACTGTAACATTCACACAGTAATGTAATTAGTATCCAAATCTTTGTACGTGTAAGAAAATATGATTGTTACTGTTTCACAAACTAATTTGTAACTGATATAATTTAAATGTAATGTTTAGATACTAAAGCAACTTTATTAAGTAACTAAAGTAGACGTATTTAGTATCAATTATTATGCATCAAAGTGCTTTCAGTTTGTTTATAAACAAATCACAAATTAAAATGACCTGAAGATGAAATACTATATATTAAACACTAAAAACAAGGAATCCAAATATAATTATATGAATTTTGCCAAATTTTGATATAAATGCTTCAAAAATATACATTTGTAACAAATAGTAGTTGGTAACTGAAATTACAAAATCAATTTAATTGGTTACCAAATTTAAACAATTCAGTAACCAAAATATACGTTATTGGTATCTATGTTACTGGAAAGTGATGTTTTCATTCATTCCATATCCAAAACATATATTATAATGAACCTGAAAATAAAATACTAAATATTAAACACTTAAAACAAGAAATCCAAATATTATTATATAAATGTTGCCAAATTTTATATAAATGCTTCCAAAATTGGCATTAGTAACCAATAGTATGATACATCGAGATTTCAAAAGCTATTTATTTGGTTACCAAATTAACACTATTCAAGAACCAAAATATACTTTATTGGTATATCATTTTATAAAGTAATGTTTTCATTCTTGACATAAACAAAACACAAATTATAATGTCCACGAAAATGAAATACTAAATATTAAAAACTAAAAACAAGGAATCCATCTATTTTTATATGAATGTTGCCAACTTTTTATATAAATGCTCCAAAATTTGGCATTAGTAACCAATAGTATTTGGTTGATGAAATTACAAAAACTATTTTATTGGTTACCAAAATAATATTAAACAGTAACCAAAATATACGTTATTGGTACCTTTGTTAATGTGAAGTAATGTTTTTATTGTTTCCATATGCAAAACAAAAATCATAATGTCGTAAAGGTGATTTTCCAAATGTTGAACACTTAAAACAAGGTAAACAAATCTTTATACGCATTTGCCCAAAACATTGTATGCGTGTCAAAATTGTTTTGAACAACAAATATTTACTGTTACAAATATCTCAACTGCAGTTGAATCCGTAGGTAACAAAAAATTATTTCAACACATATATTAACTAATTCGTACCTTTGTATTCCCTTTCCAGATTCGGTTTTATGATCACCATTTATATCTTTTCTTCGATTTTTAAACTTTGTGATCGAACCTTGTGTATGTCGATTTACGATACTGCTTTTAGATTTTATGTGCTTTTGAATTAGTCCTCTCTAGTATGTATGCTTCTGCTTCTTCTCGATTGATGCTTTCTTGAAGATGATCAATTAGTTGAAGATGATGAATATCTGTAGAAGCTTTCAGATTTGTTCTCATACGGATCATTCGGTTTTTTTTCGTGATTTTGGAATATTTTTTCTAGTTGGTAACTGACATATATAGTGGAGTTGTTTTCTCCTAGATTTAAGGTGTTTGTATTTCAGTTGTTTTGGTTTCTGTGATGTGGATTTGCACTACTATTGATATTATTATATATTATTGCATTATTACTATAATTTTTTAAATGGTACACTATTCTTGTAATATCTTTCTAATACTTGTATACTTATGTAAAGGACCCTAAATTAAAAACCATCTCTGAGTTAAAATTTTGGAAGACATTCAAAATATAAACTAAGCTTGGAACTCTAGTTTTTATATATAATATATATGAGGGAAAAAAAATACTCCATATAAGATTGACCTTAAATTACTTATCTAAGATCACTTTTCAAAGTAAGTCGTTCTGTCTATTTAGAATAAATTATATATCATTGATATCTCATAAATCATAACACCGTTTCAATTGATTTTAATAGGGTTAATTAATGTATTGATTACAGTATTAAGGATCAATTTTCATTGTGATTATGGAATATTTTATTATACACATTATTATGCATAAAAAAGGTTATAAAATGGTTATTACTTAATATTCCATCCAAAAATGAACAAAAATATTGACTAGATTAACGATTAACAGGTGTTAGTTATGTGGCAGAATCAGATTAATTGATGTTTTGGTCATTGCATTAGAAGTCGATTTTTATTTTGGTTACTGAATTTTTTTATTACATTCTTATTATCGAAGTACTAAAAATATTATAAACTAGTGATTTTATAATTTCTCGTTCAAAATATTAACGAAAAATGTGACGCCCCCAAAATAGGTATACATCACTCATTCTGAGTCATCAAATATCACACTATAAAAATCAAATACAAACTTCATTTATACAACTGTTGAACTGTCGTATAGAATACGACCACAGTTAACTGTGAGTTTTAATACAAATATATGTAACTCTCATGGTGCCTCGACCACAACCTTACAATGATACTTTACATAAAAGTATAGTCAAAAACTGTTTTAAAAATTAAAATCTTTGGGAAGTGTTCAAGGAAACCTTCGTACATGGGAGGTCATGCGTATAGGTTATGATAGATATCATATGTCCACAGAATTATCCTTGGTTGACCCAATAGACCCCAAAGAAAAATGAGAAGATTACTATCATCTTCTTTCCAATGGTGAGTCTTCTCTTGACATATAACTATATCCATTGTCTCCAAGTGAAAATTATATTTCAAATAAACTCCAAGATCATATAGGTAGTGCTCGTAGATATATTCAGCAAGTGGATGTGCACAACCATGTCTTATGCTAACACGAGGTTGTATGTCATTAGACATCTTGTATGATAGTGGCAAAACACCCTTCCAAAGTTGGGTTCACCTCACCCTATTCGGTTCACCAAAATTAAATATCAAATGACGTATACAATACGACACACATATCTAAAGTTCTCAATAAATTTATTTTCACACTATTTAGGGAGAACCTCAACAGCTATAGACCACCGTTTTATTCCCCTGTTATCCCTGCTCGACCCAGCTACACTCTTATTACCTGAAATAAATTGTGAAGCAAAAAGGGTGAGCACAATAAAGAATATCATGACTAAAGATAATTTACATCATCAATAGCCTTCATCAGAAATAAATCAGAGATTTAGAACATATGGTAGATGATAAAACTTTTCAACCATAGTTGCAGCGGAACGAACTAGCAATCCATTAGAAGAGTCAAATAGACCATCAGATCTATTATCTTCTCTATGTTAAAAGTCCACCGATAATGTTTTTATCCCTGTAACATCAATCAACAATTCCTGTCCACAATCATATGAATAACTCATAATCATAATTGTGATTCTAAATTCCTCTTCGCACCCAGGACGAAGATAATTTTCATCACCTATCTTCACCTGAAACATCAAAAATCATGATTATACCAAATAACAATTTATGCTCATATCATACTAATAAATTCATCTTTGCACTACGGCCAAAGATATTCATTAACAATTCATCTTTGCACTATGTGCCATGTACATCTCAGTATTTTAGAAGAGTCAAGAGAGAGCACGATATCTACTATCTTTACTTAATTAAAAGTTTATTATCAATATTTTATCATTTGAGACTCAGATTAATAAATAATCCACATCATCGAATCACCCCCACGACTACTGGCCAAGGATATTCGTTAATATCACATCCATGAATTAATATTTCATTCTTTGAGACTTAGCTCAATAATTAATCCATATCATCGAATCATCCCCGCACTATGTTTAAGGATATTCGTTAATATCACTACCAATTAATTATCTATGCACACGGTCAAAGATAATCGTGTTTTCATCAACGGTCCTGATCATGCCATAAAACAATTCATCTTTGTACCCTTGGACGAAGAGAATCCATAGCCATAATCATATCAAAAACTGTCCATCAATGCACTACGGGCTAATGAGGACTTTTACCACATCATTTGTAACATTACGGTCATGATTATATCGAATAATCCCTTGTCATAATCATACCAAGTCCATTTATGCATTATACGAGATGACTTTCATCATGATATAAGAATGAGAATAATGACAATGATATAAAGAATCAATCAAATGAGATAAATGATAAATATTAAATATTTATAATACAATTTATCCAAAGGTTCAATAATAACCAAATGTTATTAATCACTTAAAAATCTCATAATCTAATATCATTAATATTATAACAATATTTTAATCATTTCTTAAACTTATAAATAATTTATTTCAATTATTTACACTTTATCAAATAATGCATTTAATCATTCAAAATACCATACTCATAAAATTTCATCATCAATAATCAAATCTCTCATCCAAAAATCTGCATATACCCTATATAGGATTCCCAAGCCACAAAATCCTATTTTCCAATTTTATTACTTCATATAACATATTTAATTCATTTACTCATAACTAGTTTATTTTCATGAAAAATACCAAATCAGTCCCAAAAATATTTCTTTTATGGGATTGAGCATAATATAGTCTCATATTGAATATATATTTTTCTCATAATTTTTAAAATTTATTTACTATTTTTCATATGGCTAAAATTGCTGAATATTTAGACATTTATCATAAATTGTACTTTTGTCCAAAAATTCGAAAATTTACAGGATATACTCCTGTTATATACATGTACTCCCAATAAAAATTTCACCAATTTTGGAGTTAACCACAAGGAGTTACAAAGATTTATTTTTAAAATATTATTTTCTTATAAAATTCATAACTCCTAATCTATACATCCAAAAATCGTCATTTTTGGACACAATCTAGAAAACTAATCAAATTATCATTTTAAATTTTTCCAGAATTTTGAGGGTCAAAAAAATTACATTTAGCGCCTGGCGTAAAACCCTTTGAATGAAAATACTATTCATATGAATACGGAAGGATCATTCACCATGCATGCGATAATCCACACGCAGAAAAGTTATTCCAACAGTAATAATAAAGAATGAAATAATGTAAGAATTCACCATGCATGCGATAGATCGCATGATAAAGTTATTCCCAATGAATAATAAAGAATGAAATAACAACGGAATTCACCATGCATGCGATAGACTGCACAGACATGTTATTCCAACAGAGTAATAAAGAATAGAATAACTGAAGAATTTCATCATATATATGCGGTACTTGGCAGACAGACAAGTTATTCCAACATAATAATAAAGAATGGAATAATGACTCTTTTAGTATTGAAAGAAAATATTTTCATTAATACGTGAAACTGAAAGAAATAATACCCCTTTACAAAGTACAACAAATAATATCCCTTACCTTAGAAGAAACTAGATATAGGAGTAATGAAGAAGTAGAATACTTTTCTTCTTTCTCTCTATAGTTTTCTCTCTCAGAGTTTCAAAGTGAATTCGTAAGAAATAATGAAGGAATGAGCTTTCTATTTACAGGGGAATGGGTGAATAATAATAAATTCATGAACGGTCCAGATTGATTTACTTTTAAATGTATTTTATCCATATTAATTTACTATGCAAAGATTAATAAAATATTCTAATAAAACAAAATCTTTTAAATAAAATATAATATATTCTATTTATAATCTAAAAAAACGAATAACTTTATAAAAGTATTTTATTTTATATAAAAAGATTTTACTATGCAAACACTATGCAGACTGTGACGCCCCCAAAATAGGTATACACCACACCCATTCTGAGTCGCCAAATACATGGTACAGAAACAACTACAACTTTATTATCACAACAATAAAACTGTGAGTTTAAATACAAATATTATCTTTTAGACAATATCTATACTTAAATAAATCCCCATCACATTTATTGATACATTATTTTACAAAAATGGTGAGGACTACTAAACAACTCTCTCTAGAACCTTCATTCCATACCCCGACTAAGTACTCATTACATTCTCGCCTCCCGAGAAGAAAAATGGAACAACAAGGAAAAGGGTGAGCTCAACTAGCCCAAGAAAAGAATACTATGACTAAGATAATATACAACAAATTATCGTTAGTCTCCAACAGGAAAAAATCGATAGAATACAATGTAACAACAAGTTTCGGATCAATATTCGCAAATGAAATAATAATTCATGTAAGAGTTACGTAGAGAATGAAATCTACTATAATTTATGAATTTAACAGGTCCATCATCAATATTTTATCCTCGTAACATCAATCAATATTCATCTCAAATCAAATATTCATCTTTGCACTATGTGAGCAGAAGATATTCATCAATCGATCATGTTCATCTCAACACTGCTCATCTTTGCACTAAAGGCCAAAGATATTCATCGATCGGTCATGTTCATTTAAACACCGCTTCATCTTTGCACTCATGCTGTGCCAAAGATATTCTTCAGAAATCATTCATCTTTGCACTACTGTGCCAAAGATATTCAATAATATCATCATTTAAGACCGAGGATGATGAAAATATTTTTAAAGAACGAATCCGGTGAAACAAAATGACAAGGATTAAGGATTAAGGATTCGTACTTTGTTTTATCCATGTCCAACAATACCTCAAAAATAATCATAGTGGTGTAAAATTCAAGAATGATCAAAACATGGATACAATCAAAGCTAGTATCCGTAATAGATATTTTGGACGAAAAGAAGAAATTTTATTTTTCGATGAATAGTGTAGAGATATCGTGAATAAGGCCAGAGTATCGTGAATAGTAACTCGACACCAAAAGATAGAAATTCCAAAAAAAACATTTTCACGCCTACATGAATAGTACTCGTGAATAGTAACTCATGAATAGTAACTCGTGAATAAGTAACTCATGAATAGTAACCCGACATGAAAAATTCTAAATTTGATAAAACTTCAGATCAACATTTCAAAGATAATGATATCAAGAAATAATATCATTACATTAAAAAAATAATATCCCTTACCTCAAAGAATCAAGATTTTGGAAGGAAAGGTCAAGTGATTGAATGAAACTTAGATCGAACAAAGAACTCTCAAAGTATCTAAATACTCACAAAATACGCTCAATAATATAGAGAGAGAAAGAGAAAACTTTGTTTTCGGTGTGATTTTCAATTCTAACTTAGCCTCTATTTATAGGAAAATGTTAATTACCAAAAGCGGACTTCTAACTCGCAACCTCGATGGCTTTACTCGCTACTATTCTCACCCACCACATTTGAAAATTCAATTGAGCACATTTCTCACCAACCAAAAGTGAGGCCCACCAATTCTAGAATTTTCCACCAAAATCATTTATAACCTAAATTTACAATCGGTCACCTCTTAAAATTCATAATAAATTATACGCTCATCTTTAACGGTTCAAAATTTGTGGACATATACTCAACTTATATATGTATAACATATCCAAAAATTACAACGATCCAACGGTCGGATTAAATATTATAACTCACACAATAAAGCTGTAATAATACCGATTTGATCTTTTAATACCTCCAATCCGACAAAATACAAATAAAACATCTCAGCATTAATTCCTTCATTAATAACCACATAAATAAATCCATCATTTATATTCATATAAATAAATATTTCCTTATCATATGAATCAATAATTAATTATTCACAAATAATATTACGTAATCACATTTATGACAACCAGTCGCTCCTGTGAAAAGAGGGCTTTCAATAAGGATCTCTCATCTTGGCGCAATTAGGTGATCAAACCTCTCCTTAGATGAACTTTCTAGACATTGCCAATAATGTTATCTAATAATATTATTCAAATAATATGAATTATTGATCCGATAATGGGAAATATTGCGGATGTGACAATTGAAACAAAGAATAATATAAAATACCAACGCAAAGAATTATTGAATCAATAAAATAAAATCTTTGATAAGAATTATCTGTAACAATTATTGAGTAGTGCCTTTTACGTAAGGATCAATAATTCAACAATATCATGCAATACCGGTGTCTTCTTCGTGCAACCACGCCAGACATCGTATTTTAACCACCGTATTCCAACAATTTTAATTCAGAATAACTACGCCGTTATTTATAACCACCCAAACTTTGTCGTTTTCCTCATCCAATCGCTCAGTTATGGGGACCACACACGGTTACTGTCGCTACTGTCATACGAATATTCCCCGACAGATTTAATATTCCACGACCAAACGAATATTCCCGAAGCGATCTGAATATTCCACGACCAAACTAATATTCCCCGACAAAAATGAATATTTTATAACCACTTGCTTATTTTGAAATATTTGCGTATTTAACCCTTAACTATCCACATTAATCAAATCAACCCTTACTATTTCAAAATAATAAATAAAGGAAATTCCTTTTATTTAAAAAATTTTTGGGTCTTACATGAGACATATATATATACAAACACTATGCATAATAGAATATAATATATTATATTTATAATCTAATAAAACAAATAACTTTATAAAAGTATTCTGTTTTATATACAAAGATTTTACTATGCAAACACTATGCATAATAAAATATAATATATTCTATTTATAATCAAATAAAACAAAACTTTATAAAAAGTATTCTGTTTTATATAAAAAGTTTTCTGTTTTATTACATTTATAATAATAATAAAACAAACTTTATCACCATTATTATAATTCACAATATTAATCGACCACGTCGTTCCCAGGAAAGAGGGGGTTTTCCAATAAGGATTTCTCTCTATTGGCTCGCAATTAGGTGACCAAACCTCTCTTTGGCAGAACTTTTAGACATCGTTAATATTGCAAATAATAATGTTAATAACTTCGTCGTCTCAATTATTGATTTAATAATATATAAAATATCGACAATAATTGAATCAAATAACGTGAGATATTATGCAGCAATTACTGTAGCAATAATTGAACAAAACTGAGTGGCTTCTCACGTAAGCATCAATAATCAATACCGTGTGCTACTATGCAACCACGCGTTTTACTGTACTTTTACTACCGAGTTGTTCAACAGTTTTAACGGTAAAACTTCCGCCGTTTTTTTCATAAAAATATTTTTGTTGTTTTCTCAATCCGACTATAATTCCGTTGTGGAGTCCACCAACGATTGTACCGTCGTACGGATATTCCCCGATAAAAAGAATATTTTATATCAACTTGCTTACTTTACAAAATTTTCACATATTACCCTTAACTTTAAACTTTTATCAATTTAACTATTTACCAAAATAGAAAAATTGAATACTTTTATTTCATAAAATTCGGGGTCTCACAATCTCCACTCCTTATGAAATTTTGCCCTCGAAATTTACATACGTACATGATATTCGAAGAGATGAGAATACCTTGCTTTCTTTTCGGATTGTAACTTCTCGGTTATATCTTCTGTATCATGATTTTTTCATTGCTCATCTCTTGTATTTCAGATATCATTCTAGAATATCTCTTCAAAACAAAGGTTAATTGACATATCACATATTGTCAACTTATCAAGTAAAAATTTCGGCTTAGGTAAGTCACACACTAGCGAAGTATATTACTCGTCTCTCCCCTCCTAGTTCTAGACTCATATCTCCGCCAGCGACCATATCCCTAAGCTCTGATACCATTTGTGACGCCCCAAAAATAGGTATACATCACCCATTTTGAGTCTCAAGATATCACACTATAAAAATCAAATACAAACTTCATTTATACAACTGTTGAACTGTCGTGTAGAATACGACCACAGTTAACTGTGAGTTTTAATACAAATGTATGTAACTCTCATGGTGCCTCGACCACAACCTTAGTATGATACTTTACATAAAAGTATAGTCAAAAATTGTTTTAGAAATTAAAATATTTGGGAAGTGCTCAAGGAAACCTTCGTACATGGGAGACCATGCATCTAGGTTATGATAGATATCATATATCCAATTGAATTATCTTGGTCAATCTAATAGACCCAAAAAAAACGAGAAGATTACTATCATCTTCTTTTCAATGGTGAGTCTTCTCTTGACATATAACTATCTCCATTGTCTCCAAGTAAAAATTATATTTCAAATAAACTCCAAGATCATATAGGTAGTGCTCGTAGATATACTCAGCAAGTGGATGTGCACAACCATGTCTTATGATAACACGAGGTTGTATGTCATTAGACATCTTGTATGATAGTGGCAAAACACCCTTCCAAAGTTGGGTTCACCTCACCCTATTCGGTTCACCAAAATTAAATATCAAATGACGTATACAATACGACACATTTATCTAAAGTTCTCAATAAATTTATTTTCATACTATTTAGGGAGAACCTCAACAGCTATAGACCACCGTTCTATTCCCCTGTTATCCCCGTTCGACCCAGCTACACTCTTATTACCTGAAAGAAATTGTGAAGCAAAAAGGGTGAGCACAATAAAGAATATCATGACTAAAGATAATTTACATCATCAATAGCCTTCATCAGAAATAAATCAGAGATTTAGAACATATGGTAGATGATAAAACTTTTCAACCATAGTTTCAGCGGAACAAACAATCCATTAGAAGAGTCAAATAGACCATCAGATCTATTATCTTCTCTATGTTAAAAGTCCACCGATAATGTTTTTATCCCTGTAACATCAATCAACAATTCATGTCCACAATCATATGAATAACTCATAATCATAATTGTGATTCTAAATTCCTCTTCGCACCCAGGACGAAGATAATTTTCATCACCTATCTTCACCTGAAACATCAAAAATCATGATTATACCAAATAACAATTTCGCTTCATAATCATACTAATAAATTCATCTTTGACTACTACCAAAGATATTCATTAACAATTCATCTTTGCACTATGTGCCATAGACATACAATCGTATTTTAGAAGAGTCGAGTAGAAGCACGATATCTCTATCTTTTACTTAATTAAAAGTTTATTATCAATATTTTATATTTGAGACTCAGATTAATAAATAATCCACATCATCGAATCACCCCTGCACTACGGTCAAGGATATTCGTTAATATCACATCCATGAATTAATATTTCATTGTTGAGACTCAGCTCAATAATTAATCCATATCATCGAATCATCCCTGCACTACAGGCTAAGGATATTCGTTAATATCACGACCATGAATTATCTATGCATTACGGGTCAAAGATAATCGTGTTTTCATCAACGGTCCTGATCATGTCATAAAACAATTCATCTTTGTACCCTTGGACGAAGAGAATCCATAGCCATAATCATACCAAAAACTGTCCATCAATGCACTACGGGCCAATGAGGACTTTTACCACATCATTTGTAACATTACGGTCATGATTATATCGAATAATCCCTTGTCATAATCATACCAAGTCCATTTATGCATTACATGCCATAGATGACTTTCATCATGATATAAGCATGAGAATAATGACAATGATATAAAGAATCAATCAAATGAGATAAATGATAAATATTAAACATTTATAATACAATTTATCCAGCGTTCAATAATAACCAAATGTTATTAATCACTTAAAAATCTCGTAATCTAATATCATTAATATCATAACAATATTTTAATTATTTCTTAAACTTATAAACAATTTATTTTAATTGTTTACACTTTATCAAATAATGTATTTAATCATTCAAAAATATTATACTCATAAGATTTCATCATCAATGATCAAATCCCTCATCCAAAAATCTGCATATACCCTATATAGGATTCCCAAGCCATAAAATCTTGTTTTTCAATTTTATTACTTCACATAACATATTTAATTCATTTACTCATAACTAGTTTATTTTCATGAAAAATACCAAATTAGTCCCAAAAATATTTCTTTTCTGGAATTTAGCAGAATATAGTCCCATATTGAATATATATTTTTCTCAGAATTTATAAAATTTATTTACTATTTTCATATGGCTAAAACTACCGAATATTTAGACATTTATCATAAATTGTACTTTTGTCCAAAAATTCCAAAATTTACAAGATATACTCTTGTTATATACATGTACTCTCAATAAAAATTTCACCAATTTTGGAGTTAACCACAAGGAGTTATAAAGGTTTACTTTTAAAATAGTCTTTTCCTATAAAATTCATAACTCCTAATCTATACATCCAAAAATCGTCATTTTTGGACACAATCTAGAAAACTCATCAAATTATCATTTTAAATTTTCCGAATTTTGAGGTCGAAAAATTATTTAAATCGCTTCTGGCGTAGTAAACCCCTTTGAATGAAAAAAATAATATTCATATGAATACAAAGGATCATTCACCATGCATGCGATAATCCACATGTATGAGTTATTCCAACATAATAATAAAGAATGGAATAACAAAAGAATTCACCATGCATGCGATCGATCAAGACAGATCGCAAAGTTATTCCCAAATGTAATAATAAAGAATGGAATAACAACGGAATTCACCATGTATGCGATAGATCGCATGTATAAAGTTATTCCAACAGAGTAATAAAGAATGGAATAATGAAGAATTTCATCACGTATATGCAGACTTCAGATGTAGCATGTTATTCCAACATAATAATAAAGAATGGAATAACAGCTCTTACGAGTATTTGAAAGAAAATATTTCTCTTCATGAATACGAAAGAAATAATACCCCTTACAAGTACAACAAATAATATCCTTTACGAGTACAACAGATAATATCCCTTACCTTAGAGAAACCGGATATATAAGTAATGAAGTAAGAGTATAATACTTTTTCTTTTCTCTCTATAGTTTATCTCTGTAGTTTTAGTGAATTCATAAGAAATAATGAAGGAATGAACTTCTATTTATAGGAGAATGGATGAATAATAATAAATTCATGAACTATCAGATTGATTTACTTTTAAACAGACTATCCATATTAATTTACTACGCAAAGTATTAATAAAATATTCTAATAAAATAAAATCTTTTAACTAAAATATAATATATTCTATTTATAATCTAAAAAATGAATAACTTTATAAAAGTATTCTATTTTATATAAAAAGATTTTACTTATGTAAACACTATATATCGCAGATATTTATGCATAATAGAATATAATATATTATATTTATAATCTAATAAAACAAATAACTTTATAAAAGTATTCTGTTTTATACACTACTATAAAATACTAAATAGACAACACTTAAACAACAACGTTTTTATAAAAAACGTTGTGATATTTTTTTTAACAACATTTTTTTAAAAAACGTTGTAGATACATATAAAAAAACGTTATCTATTTATAAAGACAATTTTTAATTTAAAAAAAACGTTATGTATATGAAAAACACGGAGCTTATTGAAATTAAAAACGCTACCCGCCTCCCAGTCTTCCAACAATTGAAGCAGCTCTCCCCTTGATGTAAGTGAGTGAATTAGGGCTTCCTTTACTTTTCTTTCTATCTATTACTCTCTCGTGAGATCTATAGTTACAGATTGGTTCTACAAGAGGTTGGATTAGGGTCTGGATCATCAATGGCGGAGGAGAATATCAGATCTCGAGGTGTGGTGGTTCGATTTAACGAGCAAAAGGGTTACAGATTCATAAAACCCGACGACGGCGGCGATGATCTCTTCGTTCATTATACGGAGATCAAATCTGACGGCTACCGTACTCTTTATGAGGGGCCAGACCGTCGAGTTCTTGGTTGAGTTGAATAACAACAAAACCATTTTGACGTTACCTCCGCTCGTCCTCCGCCGCTACTTCCACTGATTTCCCGGTGGATTCGTCTGTTCCTGTTGCGCCACCCGCTGTGACTAAACCTCCTGAGCCTGTCAAGGCGGAAATTAGGGATCCGTTGTGTGGGAGTGATAGTGTGAGTGATCATAAGTATAATGGGAGCTCTACTAGCTCTTCGGTTGAAGATATTTCTCGCCAGGCTCAGCTATTACAAGAGGTTATTAGCTCCTCTTTCTCTAATTTTTGTTCTGCATTGCTATTAATATCTTTTTTCTTGTTGAATTTCCTGAGATTGGGGAAGACTGTTAAAATTTCTTGAAATCTCTGGAGTATTTTTCACAGTAAACAAGCTGAGAAATTAGAAGAAGATTAGAATCTAGAACTGCTTGTCAACATTTTGTATATTAGGAGATAGAACTTTCTTATTTGATTATCTTGTTACTTTTTTGCAGTAATGTTCTGTAACACTGCAAGTTTCCATTCATCATTTCAAATACATAGTATTTCCTGAAACTAATTGCCCTTTTTGTCACTACTATTGATAAATTGAATGAAGATTACTTCTTAGGATTCTTTTCGGAAGATGAGAGTGCTTCTTTCAAAATTGAACTTGTGATTACTTGATACTGCAAACAAGTTAGTTAGGTTTTCATGGCAGTCTCTTATAATGCCATAATAATATCTACTTAGCAATTGATTGTGGTATCATTTTGCTCATTAGAAAAACTATTTTTTCCAACCATATTTTGTTATGTCTTTTAACTCTGATTCCTGTTAATTATCAGACTCTAGATCTTATTGCTCAATTATGCCGAGAAAGAAGATACCCATTTCTAAGGCTTGATGGAAGTACATGAATTAGTAAAAGACAAAAGTTGGCCAACAGTTTTAATGATCAATCAAAGGTATTTATGTTTTCTACCTTTGAATTAATATTGAACAACTATATGCATAACAAGATTATTCCACATGTTGCAGGGTGAGTTTGCATTTCTATTGAGTAGCAAGGCTGGTGGTTGTGGCCTCAATTTGATAGGTGGAAACCGACTGGTTCTGTTTGATCCTGATTGGAATCCTGCCAATGACAAACAAGTAATTATTTGTGCTGGACATTTCAGTCCTTATAGATGATGGCTTTTATGCGAGTAATGAGAGGACTTTGTTTTGCATAATGCAATATTAAGTTTTTTCCCTTATGTTTTTGTTTTTCCTTTTTTACCATATGTAGGCTGCAGCAAGAGTCTGGAGGGATGGGCAGAAAAAGAGAGTTTATATCTATCGATTTTTGAGCACTGGTACCATTGAAGAAAAGGTTTTGATGTAACCTTTAAATAACAGTTATATTGCACAGGATAATCATCATAGTTTTCTCTAGTAAGTTTGATGAATCAGTCTAATTTTCTGTAGGTTTACCAGCGTCAGATGTCAAAAGAAAGGCTCCAGAAAGTTATTCAAAAGGAGCAAACAGATTCTAAGAACCAAGTATGTGAATCTTTGCTTTCTTCTCATCATGTAATTGACATTGCTCTCAAAGCATAATGACAAGTATTTTATTTGCAGGGGAATTTTCTTTCAACAGAAGATTTACGCGACCTGTTTACATTCCATGAGAATGTGAGGCAAGTTTATCCTCTTTTCTTAACTACTCATTGAAATTGAAGAAAAAATTATTCTCTATCTCTAAACACGCTATTATGTCACTACTGTATATGACATTACTCAATAGAAATAGCAAGTCATTATGCTTGGTAATTTCTATGTGACTAGGAAACATCTAATGCAACTATTCCGGCAAGATATTTTCTGAAAGAAAAGAAAGAAATAAAACAATACTGAAATTAAATATGGTGATTGGAGACCAGTTACATTCAGATCTTTCCTATGCTATATGTTAGTAATTCCCTATTTAATAAAAGATAAGTTTTAACATGTTGTGTAGAGAAGAAGTGTTTTTGTAAATGATTGATTGGGATGACTTTAAAGTTGGCAGAAGTAAACTATTGGACCTACTCACTGTTAGACCTAGCATTCCTGGTTTTATGTTTCATTACTTACGAGTTCGAATTGGATTCTGCTTTAATGAGCTGCCATTATCTTTAATTTCTGGTGTCTGATGTTATTGTTCTTATCCTTTATTCTTCATTAAAATTCTGTTCTAATTAACGATATCTGTGTAGTTTTGAAATTCATGAAAAGATGAAATGTTATATATGCCGTTATCTTGTGTATATACATGAGTTTATACTAAAATTGTTGATTACTAGCATTTGGGAAGCCTTATTTAGAAGATTTGTAATTTATCTTGCTTTCCAAGTGTTAGTGGCCAAGTAGTATATTGAAAATGTGGGTTTTTTTTCTTAATTGTATATTTGTTCTTATGTTTCAGTCGTGGCTATAAATAATTTATATGCCGCTCTGGGCTCACCACCTCTTCCTGGGTGGGTGCCAACTGGTGGAGACCCTTGTGCGGAAGGTTCACAAGGTGTACTGTGTGTCAATGCCAACATAACCAGAATGTATGGCTTTTATTTCTATATTTAATACCTATTTAATATGTGTTGGCTATATACTTAAGCTTTTTAGATTGACAGAGTTTTAAATGGCGCAAATTTAGGGGGTGTATTGGGCGAGAGCTTGGGAGTCTTTGCTTCTATCATACAAATGTAAGTTCCTTTTTTGATCCATCATGTTTTTGTGTAATAGATTTGTGTGAAAGTATTAGGACTTCCACTTGCCCAACATTACAATTATTTATGTTTTATTTAAAGGTTTTTTTTCAGAGGCATATGATTATTTACCTTTTTTTAAGCAGAGACATGAGCAATATCCACATTGGGGGTAATATTCCATCCAATTGTAAGGTATCTTATAGTTCCCATTGCTTCAAAATTTTTATATTGTGATGCAGGGCTTTGCTGTACCGAAGGAGGCCTATAGTTGGTATTGTATTGGCTACTTCTTACAAAATGACATTATTTGTGCAGTTCTGATCATGTTCTTCAAACTCCTTTACAAGGTTGGGTTATGGCCATTGTGAGTAATCACTACTATTCAGGCTTTTAATAGAAAGAATTTGCGAGTCCGAGCTGGATATTTTTTTTAATGTAATAGTAAGTAATATTTTTGCAGGTCATGGCACTTTTAAGTGGTTTTGCTGGAGTTTATACAGAGGTAACTAATCTAACTTTTATTTATTTATTGTTGTATAGGTGTGTAGACTTGCTTTGGATCAGTTTCTTGGCCAACTTAATTCTTATCAGATACTTGCATCCTCTCCCCCAATCTGCATCCTTTTTTCACCTATTAAATTGCTTAATCAATTGGACCTGGGTGATTTGGCAGGTTCTGGTGCTTAATTATCTGAACTATTCTCTTCATTGCGCAAGTATCTGGCCATTTGATCCCAGCTCAAGTAAAGTATTTGGGGCAATCACATAATACAGCTATCAAGTGTTCAGCTGATGTTGCTAGAACTATATTTTCATGTGAGATTTCAATCAAACATCTATTTCTAGTCCAATGTTTGTTTCTAGACCTGGTTTGATGCTAGTTTAGAATTAGAATCTCTTTACTTATCAACAAAAAGATGTTCAGAATTTCTCTGTTAATAAGGAATTGACAGAGATCCATTCAGGAGGGGTAACCATATTTTGGTAAGTTATTTTGTTTTTAACTTGTTTAATCTGTTTATTCACTTACAGTTCCTTTGTGTTTTAGCTTGTTTAATCTATTTAATCTGACAGAGTATGGTTACTGCATACTGAGCTGCATACTGAGGACTGCAGTATTTGGAGGGTGCAGAATGGGCCTTTTTAGGCCCGACTGTATTGTATCTACCCAATTTTCCCTTCTTCTTTGGAGGTCTTGTTCTACTCATTTTCTTTGCAGCCAATTGTAGTAAAGATTCCATTAAAATATAAGTGAATCCAGATATTCTACCGATGCAAAGCACAAGGTTCTGGACTCCATTTGTTGATCTCAAAAGAATATTTAGGCAGCCGATCCTTTGATCTTCCCTGGCGAATCTAATTTTCTGGTCTTGTTGTGGTTCTGTTACTTTTTTTCCTTCTTTTTTTTGTGTGTAATACTACAGGTTCTGCAGCATCTTATGGATGGCCTCATTTCTTTCACATTCAAGGCAGAGGAACTGCAGTGCTCTTTATTCCGTTATATTGTCAGGGAGCTTCTTTCTTGTACAGTAATGCAGCCGGTGTTAAACTTAGCTAACCCAAGGTAATCATTTTCATGGTCTTACATCCATGGTTTAGTTAGATGCTGTTGTTCTTTATAATTTTCTTCTTCTGTTGTGTTAGGTTTATCAATGAAAGGATTGAATCCGTGGCTATGTCGTTTCGAAAGGCTGATAAAGGAGCTGCAACAGCACATGTGGTTTCACAATCTAAATCAAATGGATGAGCAGCTACATGTAGAGCATATATGATAGTTTGGTATAAATTTTGTGGATGTAGTAATTTGAATTACACGAATGGTATTATTGGAATGTATTTTGAATGGTTGATACATTTTGGCTTTAAATTTAAATGAGAATTTAGACCTTTTAACTATATATCATGACATTAGCATATTACAGGTGCATTGGTAATGTAGGTGAATCAACCTTTTTTTTTCTTTTTTTTTTTAATCTACAACATTTTAAAAACGTTGTGTAATCATACCTTCTACAACGTTTTTTTTTTCGTAAAACGTTATTGGAATCATACCTTCTACAACGCTTTTAAGCATCTCGTTAATTTATGGATAACAAATCTATAACGTTTTTTCTTAAAAAGCACAGAATGCTGTTAACTACAACGTTTTAAAAACGTTGTGTAAAGGTGTCAAATAGATAACACTCTTAACTATGACGTTTTTCTGACTGAAACCACAACGTTTTTTTCGCGTTGTCTATTTACTGTTTTGTAGTAGTGATATAAAAAGATTTTACTATGCAAACACTATGCATAATAGAATATAATATATTATATTTATAATCTAATAAAACAAATAACTTTATAAAAGTATTCTGTTTTATATAAAAAAATTTTACTATGCAAACACTACGCATAATAAAATATAATATATTCTATTTATAATCAAATAAAACAAAACTTTATAAAAGTATTCTCATTTTATATAAAAAGTTTTTACATTTTATTACATTTATAATAATAATAAAATAAACTTTATCACCATTATTATAATTCACAATATTAATCGACTGCGTTGCTCCAAGAAAGAGGGCTTTCAATAAAGATTTCTCCCTATTGGTGCTCAATTAGGTGACCAAACCTCTCCTGGCGTAACTTCAGACATCGTTAATATTGCAAATAATAATATTAATAATTTTCGTGCGTCTCAATTATTGATTTAATAATATATAAAATATCGATAATAATTGAATCAAATAACGTGAGATACTTACGCAAAGAATTATCGTAGCAATAATTGAACAAAACCGAGTGACTTCTCACGTAAAGCATCAATAATCAATACTGCAAGTGCTACTATGCAACCACGCCAGACATCGTACTTTAACTATCGAGTAGTTCAACAGTTTTAACAGTAAAACTTCCGCCGTTATTTTCATAAAAATATTTTTGTTGTTTTCTCAATCCGACAATAATTCTGTTGTGGGGTCCACCAACGATTGTACCGTCGTACGGATATTCCCCGACAAAAAGAATATTTTATATCAACTTGCTTACTTTGCAAAATTTTCACATATTACCCTTAACTTTAAACTTTAATCAATTTAACTATTTACCAAAATAGAAAAATTAAATACTTTTATTTCATAAAATTCGGGGTCTCAAGAAAAACTTACTTAGACAAACATTTGACATATAGATGCGACATATTCTAATGATGTAACATGTGTGGGTTAGTTTGTAGAAACAAAATAAAATGTTCATCTAAGAAAAGAAAAATGATAAAGTCAGACTAATTATTTTAATACTCAATATTATAAGAAGATAACTAAAGTTTTAAGAAAAAAAGAACATAATTTAAAGAAACAAAAGCAATTAAAAATCAAAGTTCATCTTCCTTTTTTAGCCACGAACAATGGATTTATCGAAAAAAATGATATACTACACCTTATGTGCATCAACTCTTTCGCTCACCATGGAGTAAGTTGAAACTACAATTTCTCGTCGAAAATTTAGTTTAGAAAAATAGATCTTATACATCTGTATACTCGTCAAAAAAAATAAAAAAAAATGGAGAAAAGAAGAGCGGCAAATTGACGACGAAGACGTCTAAAGCTACTTGTTTTATTTCAAAATGAGAGTGAAATAATTTATATTAAACCGATTTTTACAGTAGTTGGCAGATTCGAGGAGTTTATTGGGTCAATTTTCTCATTTATAAGTGTATTTAATTCATGATATTATTAACGATCAATACTATATTTAATTGCAATAGGAAATCAACTCTAAAACGTACGGATACAGTAATATTCAAATGTTTGGGTATATTATGAAAGTTGAAGGACTATATCGTCACACAACTATATATGAGGGGTTAGTTTTATATTTCAGTGAATATTCCACAAACCGCTGCTACTGGCTTATAACTTATGTTCTAACTTATTAGTACTAACTAATAATCAATTATCTTTCAGATCACAGCTCCTCTGCAAATTCCCAAACTTTAATCACAATCCCCAATTTCTAGGGTTCCTCAGAATTTTATCGAATTAACAATGCTCGGTGGATTATATGGAGATTTACCTCCACCTTCCTCCACAGACGAAGAAAAACCCTCAAATCCCACCTCCAATGTCTGGTCTAGCAGTGTTAAAATGGCTCCCCCAACCCTACGCAAACCTTCATCCATATTCGCCACGCCCCAAACAATTCTCAAATCCCAATCAAAATCAAAACCCCCAATTTCTTCCCAACCCAGACCAATCCCTTCGCCGGCGGCGCCGGTGGTGGTTGTCTCTTCCAACGACGGCCCTGCCCTCGTGGGGGTAACCTCGTCTGTTAACGAGGAATACGATCCGGCGAGGCCGAATGATTACGAGGAGTACAGGAGAGAGAAGAAGAAGAAGGCAATGGAGGCGGAGATGAAAAGGGAGTTGGATAAGAGGCGGCAAGAAGAGGAGGAGGAGAGAGAGAGGAGAGAGAGGGAGGCGTCGAAGAGAGAAAGAGAGAGGGATTTGAGTGTTTCCGGTGAGGAGGCGTGGAAGCGGAGAGCCGTCATGAGTGGGGCAGTTCCGGTGCCAAGGTCTCCATCGCCGCCAGGGAATGGGGACGGGTTTATGATTGGGAAGTCGGAGACAAGTGGGTTGGGAGTTGGGGCTGGTGGACAGATGACTGCTGCACAGAGGATGATGGCAAAAATGGGGTGGAAGAAAGGGCAAGGGTTGGGGAAGCAGGAGCAGGGAATTACAACGCCGTTGATGGCAAAAAAGACAGATAGACGAGCTGGTATCATTGTGAATGCCAGCGAGAAGCAGCAGCAAGAGGATAAAAAGGTGAAGAGTGTTAGTATTAATGGTACACCAACTAGAGTGGTGCTGCTCAGAAACATGGTACGCGTGATCTTAGCCCTTTCAATTTCTTACTGAAATTCTTGTTGTGGGTGTTATAATAAGCATACATAGATTACATAAATTTGAAAATTTGACAAGTGTTATAGAACTGAGGAAATAAAAAGGATGAAAGATACAGTATTTGCTGAGTTTCTCTGGTATCTTTCTTTCATATGATAGGTATCCGGTGACCGGTATTTTTCTTTCATATGATAAGTGACTTTTTATAGGCAACGATGTGAAACACAAATTCAACAAAGATCATGAAATTAACAAATTCAACAAAGATCATGAAATTATGAAGTTGGCCATTGACCTAGTTTTAACTTTCCTGATTTTCTTGGAAATTTATTGTAACACTCCCCTTTAATTTCCTAAAATAGAAGATTATGTCTCATCTCTTGCTAAGAATTTATCGATCCATGAGACGTCGTCATCGTGGATGATTCGCTATTTAGTAATTTATTTATCAGTCTTTTTATTATTTTAGTTCATGGACTTGTTATCTATTGGTTTATTTTAGTATTAGGCCCAATTGTTAATCGGCTTATGATTATTAGAGTTTCTTTTTATTATAAATATGTAAGTCAGATTATTGGAAACACTTTGATATTGAAATTATCTTAATTATTGACTGCGATTAATACTTTTCCTCCTTACTACGGTTGGGAAACTCTAGGGGTAGTGGTTCTCTTGCGGTTGTATCACTCTAGTTCTTTTAATTTTTCTTATTGATTTACCACTTCCAATTAATTATTTGTTCATCAATTTTCGTCCTGCATCAAAAATTCAGTGGAAAAAAACTTAGCGAAGAGAAAAAAAATACATATCTTTTACACAAATATGGTATACTTTAATTAATTGTCTCATTAAAACCTTGTTAGAAAAAATCCATTGGGACCGTGACTAAGGAAAAAGAGTATAGTCTTCTCCTCAAAAGTAAATTATTACTCCTTGATGAAATGTTGTGATAAGTCTTTTAGTCGATTCATCCCAATCTTATTCCGAAGTTTTGTAAAGCTTGCTTTGATCAAATTTGACGCACATTAATATCACCCATTCTTTTGCAGTTCATGTGTGTAGAAAAATTTAGGTAAAATGTGTTTTGTTCTTGATCTATCCTTCTCTAAGTTGAGCAGTGCATGCAGTGTTATCTTCATACATAATTATAGGAATGTCTTTGATTGATGGTAATCCGAATGACTCTTGGATATGCTGAGTAATTGACCTCAACTAAACACATTTTCTACTTGCTTCATGTATTGCAAGAACGGAGAATATCAGAGTGATTTGAAGATGTGGTTGTCATTGTTGCTTTGTATATTTCTAGGATATAGTTGTGCCACAATATGTAAATATATAACCTATTTGTGATCTCTCATTGTTTGGATCTAATAAATATCATGCACCAACATATCCAACCAATTCTGACGTTGAAATTTTTGGATAAAATAACCCAAGATTTATACTTCTGCGGAGGTCTCTCAAAATGTGTTTGATCTAATCCCAATGCCTCTTAGTCGGAGAAGAATCAGATCTTGCCGCCAAAGAAGTCAAAAAAAGTAATATCGGGTCGTGTATAGATTGCAAGATACATAAGAGCACCTATTGCACTTAAGTATGAAACTTTTGGTCCAAGAACTTCTTCCCCACTTTCCAGAGCCCGAAATAGATATTTATCAACTTCTAGAGATCGAACCACCATCGAGGTAGTCAAAGGGTGAGTTTTATCTATATGAAAACGACTAAAAATCTTTGCAGTATATGTAGATTGATGAACAAAAATTTTAGATGCTAAATGCCCCACTTGTATTCCCAAACAGAATCAATGTTCTAAAAGGCGCTAGGCATGAGGGCCGCCTATGGGGTCTAGGCGGGGCCTAAGCTGAATTTTTTATTTTAAGCCAATGTTAATATTTTATTTTATATTTATTCAAACAAAACAATAATATAAAACAAAACAATCTATAATAAAGATAATAAAGACATTTGCTTAAAGTTCAAACACATATCCATATTGCCAATGTCAAAGTTCAAACGCAAATATGCAATTGTTGAAAGTTCAAACATATTTTTAATGTATTAGTTTAATTCATAAACAAGATTGCTATTTAAAATAATAAAATTTAAAATTCCAAGAATTCAAATCAATATTAAAACTTAAGAAACTAAACATAAATTTAAAAATTATATTAAATTAAACTAAATATTACAAATGTATCATCATTTATATCGTTTGAAGTTGGTACAAGTTCAAAAAATTATAACTATAATAAAATTATCCATTTTGACTTGATATTGTTCACTTCTTGTTGTGATTTGATATGTTACAACTTGCATTATGAATATGGTAAATCATTAGAAAAATAAATATATTAAGATCTGGTTTGAGTAGTTATTAAAATTAAAAAAACCTCTCCGCCTAGACCTGGCCTAATTTCGATTTTTTTTGCCGCCTTGCGCCTAGGTGAGACGCTAGGGGGCCTAACGCCTAGGCGGAGCGCCAGGGGGGCCTAGGCGGACCTAGGGAGATTTTTAGAACACTGAACATAAATTTGTCTTTCCAAGATTTTTCATCTCAAATTCATCTTTTAAATAGGCAGCAGTTCTTATGAATTCTTTAGGGGTACCTACAAGATTTAAATCATCCACATATCAACAATGATGGTAAAAGCACGTGGGCATAGTTGATTATTTGTATATTGTCTTTTATTAAATAACCACCAAGTCTATTTTACCACATATGACCAGCCTATTTTAACACATATAATGAGCGTTGCAACTTGATTGAATATATGTGACGGGGCTTTTGTGATTTAACCATTTTCAATTCTTCAGAAATTCTCATGTAGATCTCACTGTGAAGTGAGTCAATTCGAACTTCACTCCAAATATAAATGATTTAAATTTGAGCAAATTTTAAAGTTCGATAAATTATTCGAGCTTACTCAAATTGCAATTCTATTTATACTCAGATTATATTCGTTCGAAAAGTTCAAATTGTTCGGGCTCGATTCAAGATCGTGCTCGACTCGATAGCTAAACGAGTCTCAGTCAAATCTTATTTTATACTCGATAAATTTTGTGAACCAAAATCTAAATAACTCAATATTCGGCTCGACTCGGTTCATTTGTACCCTTAACAACATCCAATCAGATGTGTTTCCAAACCTTCCATGGTTGGATCTAGCAGAAAGCTAAAAGTGACGCCATCTATCATTGGAGAGTATGTATCCTGATAATCAATATCAAGTCTTTGTAAAAAACCTTGATCTACAAGTCTGACTTTGTATCTTACAATTTCATTTTTCTCATTTCGCTTTCGTACAAATATCCATTTATTTTCAACATAATCAAGGTTTTTAATGAGACATAATCTTTTTATCTTAGGAAATCAAAGGATAGTGTTACAATAAATGATTTCCTAGAAAGTCAAGAAAGTTAAGACTAGGCCAATGGCCTAGTCCATTATTTCATTTATTTCATGATCTTTGTTGGATTTGTGTTTCACATTGTTAGTATAAAAGGTTATTTATCAGATGAAAGGAAGTTACCGGAGAAATTCAGCAAATACTCTATATCTTGCATCCTTTTTATTTCCTCAGTCCCTTCGTCTGATAAGTAGCCTTTTATAGACAACAATGTGAAACACAAATTCAACAAAGATCATGAAATAATGGACTAGGCCATTGGCCTAGTTTTAGCTTTCTTGACTTTCTAGGAAATCAGTTATTGTAACAATAAGAATGATTTATCTTTAAACAATAGAGGCAACACTATAGTGGAATAGTAGCATATATTACATAAAATAACACAAGAAATGCTTCTAAAATATAGGTAAAAGCTGAAGCCTTGATAAACCTTTATAGTTTTGCAATACCAGAGCTACCTATAGTTTATAGTTTTGATAATATTGGGATGCCAAAATTATCAACAGAAATAAAATACTAGGATGACAACTTGTGTTTCTCCGAAATATGTCAAGCCACAAGTGTGATAGTAACCCTTTTCATTAAGTGATCTGAGCTAGTTGGTGATGTTGTAACAGGAATAAAACGATGGTTTGGAAATGGAATGTTGTATGTGAAGTAAATGCTTAGTGTGAAATTCAGTAAAATATGTTTAATTCTGTCTAAAATTTAATATTAAAAAGGGTGAATAATTCTATCCAAAAAAAAGAAAAAGAAGATTAGCAAGGATAAAGATCACATACGTATGTTTATTGACAACTCTCACTGTCTGCACTGAAATTTTTATGTTAAGCTGCAGACTTAACTTAAAATATTGTTAAGCATAGCTATTATTTGTTCTGGTCAAAGTCATTGGGTTGAGTGAGAGAATCCCTGTGGTCTCTTGTAAACTTGTACACAAGTAACTATTCTATTATTTGGCTCATGCACTAGGAGCTTCAAGGAGTTTCTTTGTCAGACCTTCATAGGTTTTTGCGGGCATTCCTTTAGTAATGCCCGGGATGTTTTTTCTACTTTTTCTTTGTGTTCTTTTGTTTTGGAGAATTTCTTGCTCCCACATGCATTGTAATTTCTTTTCTCCTTTGTTAATAAAACCTTAATGAAAATCTTCTTTTTTCAAAAATAATAACTAAAAATTGTAGGCATTGCGGAGCTGTTCAAAACTTCAAATAGACAACATAAAAATGCATATGCTTTAAACTTTGTTACTCCTGGTCCATATCTTAGACAGATCTTAATCTTAAAATAATGGATTTGACGAACACCATTCTATAGATGCAACCCTTTATTGTGCTAAATTACAAGTCATTTCTCACCTATAGCATGTAGGTTGTACTGAAGCATTCAATTGTATTCTTTAAGCAAATTGCTCTAACAGATCTAGAATCAATGCTCTCTTTACCTTCTCTAAAAAGTAGCCTAATTAGGATTTAGGCAAAGGCATCTGTTGCATTTGATGACACATTAATTTTATAAATTAACTTATATGCTTGATAGGTGATACTGGATTCTTCCTCCAATTTTCTGCGCTTACTCCCATATTTCTGATCGGCTTTGGGTTGGTGTTGATAAGCATGTTATAGTTATACTGACATGCATGTGTTTGGAAATAATAGTTGTGACTCTTGACAATATGCTTTGGGTATTATATTAATAGCTTTTTGGTTTTTACTTAATTTTTGAGTGAAAACCACCTTGTCACCAATGCTCTTAGCACCTCCTTTTGCCTTCGGAATCCAATCTATTGAAAACGGATTCATTAATCGGGATGGCGAAACAATCTAGAGACTAATTCATTTATATTCATCTATTGGGAAACAAAAAATCAAGAGCTAACCCTACAACTGAAATAGCGATGAAAAGAGTAAATATTAGCCTACGAAACCTTTATTTTCTTGGATCGCTAAATTTGGGTCAATCGAAGAAAATAAGAGAACAAAATAAAGATTCGTAATAACATTATAAAAATCGAGTGTCTTAGTTAATATTGTCTAGAGTTCTCATCAATATAATTGTTGTTTAGTTAAAAAAATTACCTTAGTGCATTAACTTGTAGAATCATGAAGTACCTACTTGGGAAAAGTTGTGGATCAGTTAAGGTTTTTTATGTACTTCATGGCACCAACTTAATACTGCTGATTTAGACTTTCATGGCTTGTTTGATCATGATGGCATGTTACATTTCCTCCTCCCAGTGTTCAAACATTAATTTTAGGATGATCATATGAAGTAGCAGTAGTTGATTCTAGATCCATCTACAAAAAGTCCGTGTTTTATTTATGCTAATGTCTGCATATGCTCTTCCTGAAAGGTGGGCCCTGGTGAGGTAGATGATGATCTAGAAGGTGAGGTAGCATCAGAGTGTGCAAAGTACGGGAATGTGACACGGGTCCTAATATTTGAGATAACAGAGCCAAACTTCCCAGCTGATGAAGCAGTCAGAATATTTGTGCAGTTTGAGAGAGCAGCAGAATCAACAAAAGCACTAATAGACCTTGAAGGTAGATTCTTTGGAGGCAGGGTGGTGCGGGCCTCTTTCTATGAGGAGGAGAGATTCAATATGAATGAGTTGGCTCCAATGCCAGGGGAAATCCCTGGCTTCACTTGAAACCACAATAGAACTTAAAAAAGTGTAAGTCAAGATATTTTTCCTCATTTACGATTTTAGGTAATGGTAGATGACTTTTCTTGTTGTGATTCCAAAAAAAAAATGTCAACTTAGTGAGAATTATTTAGGGCTGTACAGGTAACATTTAAACATTAGTGTATACTTCTTTATTATGCGTCTGGGCAGTTGGTTCAAGTTATGGATTTGAGATTATTAAGCTGTTGCATTGCAGCACTTTACTGAACTTCAGAGGCAACTTATGCAGATTGGGATCAAGTTTGACACTTGGTCTTTTTTGTTAGAATTTGTAGTCTTGGGGCGTTTGTTCCAAGAACGTATTTCTTGTTATGTAGTGGTAGTGGTAGAGTAGGTGGTAGAATTGAATGTCTCAAGTAGTTGTAGGCCTTCTTTTTGTTTTACTTGTCGGAGTAATTGGAAAAAACTGCAGGTGAAAATTTTGCAAACTAATCTTGATACGATGTACCATTGAGAAGCAGCAAATCGGAAAAGAGAAGATAAAAGCAGGCGGCTACATATATTTAGCAATCAGTATATATACTTAATCCCACAGTATGTAATATGGGTGTACGACAGTGACATATACTTAATCATATATGATCCTTGTTGAATGAACATTACTGCCCAAGGGTGCTGGAGGAGGGAGAAGGATCAAGAACGGCGGTGAGGTGAACCAACCGGAGTATTCTGGTTGGACGCCACATGAGTTATATACATTTGCTGCTGCTGGTGGTACAACGGTGAAGATGTTAGTACTCCTTCGGGAGGGTAGGCACCACTTGGTAGCCGTCCGTACATCATGTACATTGCAAGCCGAGTATTATTATTAATGTCCTGAGCCACCACAGAACCACCACCACCACCAGCAGAAGAAGAAATGTTGGAGCAGTAGACACCATAGTTCAACACGGGCTCTGCTGCTGCTGCATTATTCATGGGGACGGCGTTTGCAGGTGAAGCATTGGCTGAACATTCTCCGCCAATGAAGCTGCTGTTAGGTGTCGAGGTTCCGCTTTTTATGACTCCCGAACCACATGCTTGACATACATAACTGGAAGCCTGAAAAAATCAAGACATAAAAAAAAGAAGAGAGTTGATAAATGCGATCTATATATATTTTCATTTGTGTTGTACAGAAAAATTAAAATTGAGTAAATTTTAAGCGTTAATCATTTACATGTAAAAACAAGATAAGCAAATAGAAAGGGGGGTGTGTGTTTTGTATACGTTGGGTGGTCGTGGGGGAGTGATGGTGGTGGAGGATAAGAGGGACAATGAGGGGGAGGAGGAGCGATAGGTGGTGCCGTCGGGTTCAACAACCCAGCCGGCTTCCTTGGCGAGTTCACGGAGGACTTGGTTGATATCAGCGCGAGGGGAGAGGCCGTAACCACCGTGCTTGCGGAGGCCGTTGAAGATCTTGGTGGTGATGGACCTCCTCTGTCTCTCTCTCATCTTTGTCCTCTCCTTTTCCACAGCACTCCTACTAATCAGACTGCCACTCCCATTTGCTCCATTTCCACTCCCTCCTGCTGCAGCACCTTCTTTCATTCTGATATCTTTATGCCAGAAGAAACTGAAGTGTGGAAAAAAAAACAAGAGTTAGGAGGAGGAGGAGAGTGGTTTGGGATGTACTAACAGTTCCTATCTCTCTGTATATGCTTTTGCATGAGAGAGAGAGAGAGAGAGAGGAGAAGAAGAGAGAGAAAATCAAACATTATTTGCATGAGTATTAAGAGAGAGAGAGAGAGAGAGAGAAGGGTCACGCACTAGGACTGGCAGCTAGCTCCTCACAGAGAAACAGAAAACGAAAGGGATTGGCTGAAGAAGAACAGTGTACCTGATGGCTTTAGAGTGACAGATATCCATCCAATCATGAGAAAGATAGAGAGAGCAGGGTTCAGGAGGGAGGGAAGGAAGGAAGCTTGGAGTTGTAATTTCCAACTATTATTCATTTCATTTCTTTTAATTAGATTAGATTAGTTGGTTATAAAACATATGATATATCATCCACTTTTCTGTTTCCAATTTTTCCCTTCCCCAATACAAAGAAACAACATGAATGCTACTAGTAGTAGTCTACAAAAACACCTATGGGACTCGAGAAGGAATGCTAGTAGTAGTGATAAGTTTATTTTTTGATAAGTTAGTAATCACCAATGTAAGAATCTTGACACATGTAACCTCGTCTCATGCCACAAGACTCTATTTATCAATTGACCAACTTATCCAAAAATAAACTTCATGCTAACCACTTCCTAAAATTTTTTTTTGGAAAAGTATTCTTTAAAAAAAAATTAAGTAAAAATTAAATAATCGAGTTTAGTGTCTTACATTTGCTCACAGGAACATGAGATGGACCCCATTTACTATTAATGTGTAGAAAAAAACTTACTTGTGGAAATATGTGACACTTGCATTTATTATTATGTGAATTTAGTAATTATTATAATTGTAGATGGAATTATTGTAGTAGTTCTCAATGAGATAATTCACGTAAATTGTAAATCTCCATGTATCTATGACAAATTAACAATCTTAATTGGTACCAATTTTATGGATTTGATATCAATATTTGATGTCAAAAATACTAGTATAAACTATAACGTGCGTCTTTTATTTTAATTATTATTATTATTATTATTTTGTAATTTTACCCGTGAAACTATATTTCGCCGTCATTAAAAATGCATCTTTTGACATGTTCGTGAATAAAATCTATAAACCCCTAGTAATATAACCAAAAAAATGAACCACGGAATACGAACAGGAAAACAATATGGAAATTAATAGAGCAGATGTTGTGTCTTTATTTTCTATTTCTTCTTTGTGTCTCTCACTTAAATTTTGACATCTGACCTCTTACTTAACACTAATTAACTTTAAAATTAAATAAAAAGTCAGATGTCAAAATTTAAATAAACATGCTTTAATACGTGAAAAATGGCGACAGCTGCCCGCTTCTGGAACCTGAAACTGGAAACTGATGGAGTAAAATAGGAAAGAGTTGCATTGAAAAAAATTGTCTTTTATACTAGTAATCTCAATGCATCTCTCTTTCCTATAAAAATGCAATACTTAACAAAACTTGACCAACATTACAACTTTATTGGAGTTGAAACATTATTACACTCCTGCCATGGGGGCAAATGAGAAACTTGCTCTGATCGGTCGGAACTCGGTTTGAGAATCTTCTTCCTTTCACCAAGTCATCGCAACCTTTCCTTTAATGGTTGGGGGAAGCATTCCCTTATCCGAACTTGGTGTGGCCGACAAAGGAGCTTACAAGAATAAGCTAAGAGACGACCACTCTTCCTCTGACCTACATGAGGCAATGTTTGTTTATAAAAAATATATTTGAGATTGAACTATTTATCTTAATTTAACACAATTTTAAATTATTTTATCTTATAATAGAGATTAATATCTCTTTAAATAGTCCTATGGATTGTTTTTTGTCAGTCCTAAGTCTATTTATGAGTGATTATATAATCACATGATAAATGTAAGATTAATAATCCCCCACATTTTAAGCTATCAAATTTCTTTTGTGAGACTAATAGTCCCACGTTAAAAGACTAATGTGGGAGGACTAATAGTCTCTCATCAAAGGATTAAATAGTTCGAAATACATGCTCTTTGCAAACAAACATGACATTGATGTGGAAACTTGATAATTATAATGCTGCAAATGCAATGTTCTAAAAGGCGGGAGGCAGGAGGCGGGCGGCCCAGGGCCTAGGAGGCCTAGGCGGGATTTTTTATTCTAAGTCAATTTTAATATTTTATCTTACATTTATCCAAACAAAAGAATAATATAAAGCAAAACAATCTATAATAAAGATAATAAAAACCTTTGTTTAAAGTTCTAACATATATCCATATTGTCAATGTCAAAATTCAAACACAAACATACAATTGTTCAAAATTCAAACATATCTTTAACGTATTAGTTTTATTCATAAACAAAATTGCTATTAAATAATAAAATTTAAAATTTTAAGAATTCAATTTAATATTAAAACTTAAGAAACTAAACATAAATTTAAGAATTATATTGAATTAAACTAAATATTACAAATATATCATCATTTATATAATTTCAAATTGGTACAAGTTCAAAAAATTATAACTATAATAAAATTATTCATTTTGACTTGATACTGTTTACTTCTTATTGTGATTTGATATGTTACAACTTGCATTATGAATTAGGAATATGATAAATCATTAGAAAAATAAATATATCAAGATCTGGTTTGAATAATTATTAAAATAAAAAAATATCTCCGACTGGACCCCGCCTACCTCGCCTAATTTCTTGGAAAAAAATTTTGTTGCCTTGGATCTAGGTGAAGCGCTAGGTCAGGGGAGCCTAGCGCTTAGGCGGGGCACCAGGAGGACCTAATGCCTATGCAAAGCCTAAACGAAAAATTTTAGAACACTGTTCAAAGTATATAAACACAATCTCCCCCCCCCCCCCCTCCCCCCCCTCCCCTCCCCCTCCATATCCCTATCCCTAAAAACAACGGATGATTCTCAACACAATTCTGTCAATGACCCTCCAATACCTCTCCTTCCATATCCCCTTCATCATGTTCAAGATCAGATAGAATCCCCAGAAGCCAACACCATATCCCATCATTATGATCCCATAAAATAGATACTTCTCTTTAGCATCCTCACCAGCTCCCACTCTTGTTCTCTTGGTAGAAGAGTCATTCCTGTCGCATAATTTCTTAACACCAGGGGCATCACCACATAATAATTGATTCCCATATATTCCATAATCAGCATACAAAGTATCAAAATGTGGGGAGACAGGAATCTTCCCACTCAAATTGTTGTAAGACAGATTCAGAACGGTAAGAAAATCCAACGCTGCCATTGTCACGGTAAGAAAATCCAACGCTGCCATTGTCAGTGGTATCTCGCCGCTCAAAGTGTTGAAACTAAGATCCAAGGACTCTAAGCCCTTCATATTCCCAACAGTCTTCGGAATCTCACCAGAAAGCCGATTATGTGAGAGATTTAGCATATACAATCCTTGTAAAAGGCCCATCTCCTCTGGTATAATTCCTGTCAAAGCATTGTGTGACATATCTATTCCACTGGTGAATGAGTATACCAACCCCAACTGAAGTGATGATCCTTTGGCCACAATATTCAACTCAATACCAACAAACATGCCTGAAATAATAGAACCTAGAATAGCTCCATCCGTAGGTCGGTATGTCAGCATCTTCAAACCTTCTAATTTCTCAGGAATAGGACCAGAGAGACTATTATTTGAGAAACCTATGTATTGCAGTTTCTTTAACTGCATTATCTCTTGTGGGATTGATTCGGTGAACAAGTTCGAAGCTAGCACAAGAATACGGAGGTCATGGAGGTCTCCGATGAACTGTGGCATCTTTCCTTCAAATCTATTGTTTGCCAAATTCAGAACTTCTAAAGACTGAAATCCGCGAATGACACTTGGAAATTTTCCGTTGAAATCATTGCCATTTAAATCCAAATACGTGAGATTTTTGGCACCTTGGAGTTCAAATGGAATATTACCATCAAGGTTGTTTTCACTGAGGCTGAGAAAATTAAGTGACGTACAGTTTCCTAAACTGAGAGGTATCCTCCCTGACAAGCTGTTGTTTGACAGATCAAGGGTCATCAGCACATTACCCTCTCTGCAAAAAGATGGAGGAATTTGGCCGTATAGTTTGTTTCCAGCAAATGATATGTATTTAATATTCAACAGTTCTCCGATTTGTGTTGGAACATTGCCTTTGAAATCGTTACCTGATAAGTTAATGACTTCGACATTCTCAAGTCGAGAAGGAATGGGGCCTTGAAGCTTGTTGCTTGCTAAATTTACGGTTGTTGGCCACTCAGACCAGTGCAATCGAATATTTTGTGGGAGAGAACCTTAGAGGTTATTCATGGAGAGATCCAAGTAAGAGAGTGATGGCAGGTTGAACAACCAAGAAGGGATTGGTCCAGATAGACTGTTGTTAGCCAACTGTAAGAATAGAAGGTCAGTTAGATTAGAAATGAAATCTGGGATTCTTCCACCCAGATTACAAGACATAAGCTCCAAGACTTGGGAATGGAAGTTAGGCGGCAAGGACCCATTGTCGATTTTCACAGTCAATCCACTCAGTCCTAGACTTATCGCTTTCAGGTCAGAACTTTGGAATAAAGAGAGAGGGATATTTCCATTCAGTTCATTGAGGGCAATATCAAGGGCAGAGAGGCCAGGAAGCTGGCATATGCATTCTGGTAAACCTCCAGTCAGCAGATTGCCATATAAGTTGAGACTTTGGAGAGTGGTGGTCTCACAAATTGATTCGGGGATAGATCCTGTCAACTGGTTCTCCGCTAAAGACAGAAGTTGGAGGCTTTTTAAGTTGGATATTGATGGTGAAAGATGTCCTGTGATGTAGTTCCCGTTAAGCTCTAATACTTCCAACCTTGAAAGGTTCATAAATGAAGAAGGTATGGCCCCTTGAATTGAGCAATTGTCTGCAGAAAAATAAACCAACATGGTGCTGTTGGCGAGAGAATCCGGGATTGAACCAGTTACTTGTGTATATTGTACATCCAGTCTCACTAGGTTCGGCCAGGGGACGGAAAACATGGAACTCAGGTCAATGGTGATACCATAATTGTTTCCCACTTCAAGTCCTTTAAGCTGAGGAAGGTAAGGGATTGGACCTTGCAGATAAGAGCTTCTAAAATCAAGAACGGAAAGGGAAGTAAGATTTGCTAGCTGCTTTGGTATGTGGGATGAGAGATCATTGGAATCCATAATCAAAGAATAAAGATTAGTGAGGTTGAGAAGATGATCTACAGGAATTCTTCCAGATATTCTGCAGTTGGACAAGTGAATTTTACTGAGGTTGGAAAGAAATGATATTGGTTCAGCCCATCTGGTTGACTGAGATGCCTCGAAAAGATCTATACCACTCAATCTTAGTTCCTTGAGGTTAGTAAGCCTTTGCAGCCAGTTTATATTCGAGGAAGACAGCTTGCCATTATTAATATATGAAGACATGGAACCAAAATTGACCCTTGAAGAAGATGTTAAGTTTATAGAAATTGTGGACAAGTCAGAAATCATATAAGAACAGGAGATATCAAGCTTGGTTAATTTAGTAAGATTGGCGAGTTGTGTTGTAATGGAATCTTCAAACATAGCATTCGAGAGGTTGAGGTAAGTTAGCCTTGTGAGATTTGCTAATCCAGAGGGTAACTTAGATGACATAAAATTGTTGAAACTGAGGTCTAGGTAACGGAGATTGTCAAGGGTGAAGAGAGATGGAGAAATTTTACCTCTGATGGCAGTGGATTTTGTGGAAATAGAAGAAGTTGAAACCAGTTCTGAATTAAGGTTTAATAGGACACTCTCTGGATTGGGGTTCCGGAGGCTCAAAGCTATAACAAATCCTGAGCTTGAACACTTGATTCCTTTCCAACCGCAGCATTGTTGACCTTGCCATGAATTTAACTGGTTTGAAGGCTCCATAAGTAAGGATTTAAAATCTAATAGAGCTCTTCTTTCAGCATCAACGCAACCAGTAGCAAAAGACAACAGAATATTGAATACAAGAAAAAAGAGAAGAGGAGAAAATATATGCTTCTGATTCATTCTTCTGGCAAGGGTTGAGGCTTTTCAGAATTTTATTTTATTTTTTAAAAAAAGGAAGGGAGATGACAAGTAGGACTTTGATGTCCTAAAAAGTAAACCCTTTTAGGCACTGCTAACTGCATAAATCAATTTTTAATACTGACCAAATGAATCTGGGATTTTTATTTCATATTTAAAGCATTTTCAGCATCTTTCCAATCTTGGCTCAAATCTTTACATGCAAATTGTAGAGTATTTTTCTTCAAGTTGAGCAGGAAGTTCTTTAGAACTAGATTCAACTTAAAGCGACACAATTGTTTACGACAATTTTACTGTATTGTTAATTATTTGCGATGAATTTTATATCGTCATTAAATATAATATTTGTGTCGTTAAATATATATTGGGTAAAATCCCCTCTATTACACTAATCCTTTAATTTCCCCAAATACATATTTAATAACACACATTATTTTTTAGCAACAATTATTTGTGATCAATTTTATTGTCACCAAATACAATATTTATGTCTTTAAATATTTATTGAAAGAAGTTGAATAATATGTGTAATTGAGGGGATTATATTCTAGAGAAAAATGAAGAATATGTGTAATGGAAAGATGGATATACTAGTATATTAATACAAAGAGTTGGTTGACTTTGTTATGTCTTTAAGGTCAGCAAATAACAAGTGGGAAAAAAGCTGACTGGCAGATAAATTGGAATATTAATGGGATTGTCAAAGGTTGGCTTTTAATTAGCTGTAATTGGCACTAGTACCGCTGGTACTGCCTGGTATGCTTAGTTAGGAAAAATGTTTGCCACGCAGATTAAATTAGAGATATAACTGGGTCGGTTTGAGGCCGGCTCAAATTTTTTTTTTCACCATCTTAATATCTCAGCAACAAATGTGGAACTCACATATTTACAAGAAAACCACTAGATGTGTAAAAAGTAATAATACAGGAAGTCAAATAAATCTAATGTCTTCATCAGAATATCAATTAATTACTAAATACATTATTAAGGGAAACTAGAAATGAATCACAATCATAAAAGTAATCATGTAATGTGATAAGTTTTAGAGATGCCTGTTACTGAGGTATTTCAAGGTCGGGTCTTCGGTCTAGTGCTCCTATTGTTGAATCATCTGGAAATGCATCCGGATAGGTAGCTATAATCTTTGCCTTCAAGCTCCTGAAAATTTTGAAAAAATGACAAAAGAAAAACATCAAAATATTTAGCTACCAATTGGGGATCTAGACTTATATATAGTTCATGAATGTAATTATATATAGGAAGAAATTGAAAGGAGAGGAGGGGATGATGTACCACGGAAATTGATCAATAAATAATTAATTGGAAGTGGTGAATCAATACGAAAATTAAAAGAACCAGGGTGCTCCAACCACATGAGAACCACTATGGTAGGGTTTTTCGACCGCAGTAAAGAGGAAAAGTATTGATCGCAACCAATAATTAGGAATAAAGAGTTTGACATGACTTACAAGCATATTTATAAAAAAATAAACTCTAATAACCCTAATACCAATAACAATTGGGCTTTAAATAAATAACCCAATACTGAAATAAACCAATAAATAAGAAGCCCAACAAATTACATAAATAGACAACTTATAAATAAATAACTAAATAGCAAATCATTCACCACGAAGACGTCTCACAGATCGATCCCTATCAACATTCCCCGACTGCGAAAATGAAGCCTCTAGCGAAATGAAAGCCTCTTATCTCTCCAAAAGGTATAGATCAAGCCGACCGAAATTCTCAGCATCAATCCATGTACAATCATGTTGCGCCACTTCACCAAAAACTGACGGTAACCACCCTGCCTGATCGCCAGAACCCGCTCATCAAAACATTCTCAATAACCTCTGTTGTACGCTATTCGTATGCATTAGTGCTAACCTCGTCTTAGCATGCACTTTCTTCCATGTGCCACGAGGTAATCTCTTAGCACGGTGTCGCAACATCACTCAATCATTCTCATTAAACTCTTGATACCTGCAATGAACATCTGCAACAAACTTATAATTTTCATTGCTCAAATTAATTTTCTTTCTTATCTCAGCATGCAAATCATGAATATATATGCAAAAGGCTCCACAGACTCACTAGCCCTATATGCAGAAGGAAGAGAAGCTAAATCAACAGGTTTCCTAGGTTGATAACTAGTGTAAGCCTGAAAAGGACTAACTCCAGTTGAACGATTAACTGAGCTATTATATGCAAAATCAGCCATAGGTAAAACCTAATCCCATGTAAACACATGATCACTCACAAGACAACGTATCAAATCACCTAGACTCCTATTAACAACCTTAGTGACCATCGCTTTGTGGATTATAAGTAGTGAAAAACTCAAGTGTGGTTAACTCATAAATTTAACATCTCTATTAGAAACTATAGTCAATGGTAACCCACGCAATATCACTACCTCACTAAAGAAAATCATAACAATATGTAAGACATTATTAGTTTTGCTGTAAGGAATAAAATGTGTTATCTTAGTGAAACGGTCCACTACAACAAAAACTGAAAGGACGTCATAAATGAGGATGTAACCAAAATAGACCACTACAAACTTGCCTATGAAGACGTAGCACTAGCACCTGATTCATAAATCTTATAAACGTGTTGTGGACCTGTGGTTAAGCCAAAAGGTAAGTCCGTCGCCTGTCTTAAAGACAGTCTTCCTATCATCTCCCTCTCGGATGCATATTTGGTGAAAACACGAGCCCCAATCATCATATCTAACATGTCATCAAACCTAAGTATGGGAAACCTATACTTGATGTTGATCTTATTTATGTCTCGACTATCACATCACATCCTCAAACTCCCATCAACCTTAGGGGAGAATAAGGTTGGAATGACATAAGTGCTAAGACTCTATCTAACAAAGCCCTTCTTCCTCAACAACTTGCCGACCTTTCGTCTCATCTCAGTCTGCTCTGTGGATTGCATCCTATAATGTGATAAGTTAGATAAAGAAGACCTTAGAACAAGGTCAATGGCACACTGGATGTCCCTAAGATGTGGTAACCCATCACACAACTCACTAGGCATCATCGGAAAACTCATGTAGAATCTGCCTAACATCACTAAGAATTTCTCTACTACTCTACTCAGGAACATCTTTCACCTTTCTAGCCACCACGGCATACACAACATTCTCCTCCAACACACTCCGGTCAAACTCCTTTCTATTAAGAATATGGAGTGATTTGGTTTGTTGGGTAAGTAGGCTAGTCTCCTCTGGTTGACTCTTGGACAACACTCGGGTCTCAGGTGCTAATGATATTTTCTGCCCCTGACCAGAATAAACTGACCAATTTCACCAACTTCGTTTTGGCGAATCGCACCTTCCTATCCTCAAACATCTTATACCATCCAAAATACTTCTCCATACTAGACAACCAATCAAGGAATGCATTGGGATCAAATCTACTGTCAAACTCTGGAGCATTTAACTTGATTTTCCTATAGTCATCATCATAAGGATCAGGGCCGGCCCTGAGTTTTGAAGGGCCTAAAGCGGACAACAACAAAATGGGCCTTTTTCGAATTGCTATTAAGATAGGCATAAAAAACGAAGAACTTTTACTGAACAAAAGAGCATCAATACAAAAGAATACCAAATATAATAACCGACTATTTTAATATTTCTAAAACATCATTTAGATATCACATTATCACTAAGTCAAACAAGTAATCAGTTCAAAAACATCACTTGAATATCATCTTTCTTGCAATTTTAGCAGCAAAAGTATTAATAATATCCGTACAATCAATCTTATCCGCCATCTCATGTTCAATGAATAGGATGGATAATCCATTCAACCTTTCTTGTGACATAGTTGAGCGGAGGTAGTTCTTAATTAGCTTCAACTTCGAAAAACTTCTTTCTCCAGAAGCAACCGTAACAGGGATAGTCAATAATATCCGATACGCAATCCACACATTTGGATAACAATCCTCCATCAATTTCAATTGATTGAGCACTTCAATTGGTTTTGTTATCTCTTTTGGTAAACCTTCTCTGAAGACTTTCAATTCCGAAAACAACTCATTTCCGTTGAAATCGGAAGTTCCTTCATGTTTCAAAGCATCTTCTAATTTAGAGCAATACATCATTAAACGTTCATCGGTTGTAGACTTTAACTTGTTCACATCAAACAAAAAACCCAAAATTTCTTTATATTTCTCAAACTGTTCAAACCGGCTCTTAAGTGATGAAAGAGCTTGATCTACTATAGATAAGAAGTAGTTAACTCTAAATGATTCTTCAGCCGAAAGGGTCACCTCTTCACTCCCATTCTCATCAAAATGTTTCTTACGATGAATGACACACTTCTCGTAAAATACGGGTTCAACTTCCATTTTGGACGCAATTGCCTTAGCTTCATCGATAGCCTCCGCCAAACCACTTTCTCTATATTTCTCAAGAAAGGAAATAAGCCCATTTAACTGATCAATGGCAACATCAATATGCATATCTTCTTTTTAAGGTCTTGCCGACGAAATGTTAATCGCAAATAAAATAGTATGCCAAACAACCATGCTAACTAAGAATCCAAAATCCTCAATCAGATATCTTACTAAGGCATCGGCTTCACTCTTTTCGCACCAAAGATCTTCACGAGAATCGCCAATTCAAGTAAAGCCTCTCGATTTACGGAGCTTGGTATCTTATCGCTTCTAACACTTTCAACACGGCTTTCCCAACGCGTTTGTGATAATGACTTAACAAAGTGAGATTTGCAACATGTTTTATCAAAACTTGCCATCGCTTGGTAGAAGCCGCAAACAAACAAAAGAGACACGCCAGACAACTCCAAAAAAGATATAGCTTTGTTACAACGGTTGGGCCATATCGCAAAGCATGAGGTTAAGACTACGGCAACCACACGGCGTGTAAAATGCTCTCAGATTTCTATCGAGAAGCCTTTTTTGAACACCTTTGTGTTTCCCTTTCATATTCGAGTTTGTTATCATATCCTCGCCTCTTATATCACTAATGTCGAGTTGAAGAGTGGACAAGACTTCTTCTAGTTCACCAAAAGTCCGGATCCCGCCAGATCTTCCACTTTCAAAATTGTAAGAAGAATTCCTCCACTTTTGGTGTATTCATCAAACATCCACACATCGTACATAAGTGACATTTGTTCTTCGTGACTTATATCTGGAGTACAATCAAGAATCACGACAAAATATTTTGCATTTTTTATATTACAAATCATTGCACTTTTGACATCATCAGCAAGCATTTGTATCAATTCATTCTAAATTTTATGGCTAAGATAATGGTAATGAATCTCACCTTTCAAAATCCGGCGAAAGTGCTCTTGCATTATTGGATCATATACAACAACCATTTCGATTATGGTTAGAAAAATTCCATTCTTCTCTTCATAAATCTTCTCGTTATCTCCACGAAATGCTAAATTCACTTTAGCAAGTGCTTTCACAGCAGCAATTATCCTTACTAGCACCCCTTTCCAATGCTCTTTCTCTTTGTTGATTTGATCTTGCACACTTTTGTCGATTGTTTCATTCTTTTTCAATCTTCTCTCTAATTCAATCCATTTGCTCATGCAAGCAATATGCTCGTTACTACCTTCATGACTTTTGAGCCTTTGACCAATATTTCTCCAATTTCTCAAGCCATTAGTAGCCAATAAAGTATTGTTTTCACCTTGCGCAAACAATTTACAACAAAAGCAAAATACTTTGTCGGAAGCACTTGAATATACAAGCCGCCTCCTATCTTTCTTCTCTCCATTTGACAAACGACTGATGTAACGAAAGGAAGTGAAATGCCTACCCTCTGTATCCTTAGGAAATTGATCCCCATCTCTTCTTAAAGGCCCTCTTTCAACTACAAAGTCAATAAAATTTTGATCAATTGTGTCCCAGTTGCTTGGATCATCAATGTCTGTAGGTCCATATTCACAATCCAAGCCTTCATTGTGACCTTCATCATTCATATCTTCATGGTATCTCTCATTCACGCATTCATTTGGTTCCTTTGCAAGGACTTCCGTATCGTCCGCTAAATTTTTGTGTTCTTCATTCCCCGTATCTACTATTTGTTCTTCATTCTTTGACTGTTCAACCACACTAGAACTCTCCTTTTGTTTCTTACTACCAAAAAATTTATCAAGTGAACCCGCTTGAGATTGAACTAATTCATCCGACTTTTTCTTTCTTTTTCTTTTTTCAGATCCAGACATATACTTTTTAGGAGCCATAGTGAATTAAAATTTAAAAATCTGCAAATTAATTCATATGCCTAAATTTAGCAAATATTAAAATATTTGAAAAAAAAACAAAACCATTTGGGCTAAATAACCTAAACCAACACAATTAAGTCTAGAAATCAAAGATTGTTATAAATCCGACCCAATTTACATGTATAATTAGCACACCAATGTTCATATATATTCATTATTCACAGATTCACATATTCATTAGCACACCATTAATGTTCATATTCACCAGCTTGAGCTTTAGTAGGATTCACAAGCAACCGCAGCTTTTTCGCCATTAATTTCATCATAACATATCACAATCAAATCCAACTTAATTACAGAGGATATATGTACAATAGATTTATCTCGTGATTATCAAATAATTAATTCCAACATGCTTTAATTATTTGAAAAAACCACAAGAGCATACTAGCATTCAAAATCTCGTAGTAGCATTCATTCATTCAATACCCAATAATAGCATTAAAAAAATCACGGACCGAGTAGTAAAGATAAAAAATCCAGAGTAGAATAAACAAATCTCTCATAAACAAAACAATTAATTTTAAAACCCTAAAAAATAGAATTAATACCTGAAATTGAACTATTGAAGGAGACGAAGAGAAGATCAATTGATTATTTGTGTGAAGGAGATGAACTATTTGACATTTGTGTGAACTGAGTCTGTGATTTCTATTAGATCTTCATCTATTATCGTTTGTTGGAGGAGAAGAGGAGTAGTAGTAATTCTCTTCTGCTAAACTTCGACCCGCATATCTCGTGAACCTTAGACTTGTTGGCAAATAGGCAAAAATAGACGGACTAATAACCTTGTTAAGTTGGACATCCACAGATACTATCGGACCAATATATTATTTAGGGGACCGGGGGCCCTAAAAAATTTTGGGCCTAAAGCCCAGGCACCTTGGGCTTTAGCCCAGGGCCGGTCCTGATAAGGATCATGCCTAGGATGTTTATGATGTCTAGAATGTGGGTTTTTTGATGCAGGACAGATTTAAGCTGAAGAATGAATGGAAATTAAACTAGGTTTAAACGCAGAATCTCTAAAGTGTGTCAACTCCACGTATCAACACCAAGATGGATAAAATACCTCTACAATACATTTACGGTATGAATAAAATAAACAAGTTCAATATCAATAGTACGTAGTCTCCATGACTTGTGGGGATTACATCACTATTTAAAGAGACAAAATCCTAATATTATTTGAGGAATAATAAAAGTACTAAACGACTAAAATACCCTTACTAATAATTTCTAACCACTAATTAATGTCATAAATCCCCACTAATAAATAAAATATATAAATCACATTAACTACTTTTATATTAAACATAATAAAAACTCCAAATAATAAATATAAAAAATCTCTTCTTTATTCTTGACTTGGAGTCCCCATCATTTTCGACATGCCCATTCCCATTATTCCCCTAAGGTTCCACTAGAGCCTGTTTTTGTTCAATGTGTAATCCTATCATTCATTTGACCCACTTGTGTAACTATGACCACTAGTTGATTCTAATTTCTTCTAAAGTAGCTTGGAGACGTGTAGTCATGATGCAAATGCAAGTGCAAAGCTGAGATAATAAAGAAATTTAATTGAAGCAAATTAAAATTACAAGTTTAAGCCATGCAATCGCAATCCCAAAAGCTAATAACAATAATGATCAAAGAATATGCAATGAGATGAAATAATATGCAATTTTAAAAGAACAAATCCAAAACAAGCTTTCAAAAATGTTAGAAGTAATGAACGAAGAAAATTCAAGTGATTAAATATTGAAAATCCGAATATTTAGAATGAAATATTTACTTTTACCTCTTTTTTTATTGGACCAAATTGATGAGAAAGTATGAGACTGGGGGTGAAAAGTGTCAAGGTTAAAAGTTTAGGACTCTTTATGCAAGAAACGGGGGTGAAAAAATGTAAACTAATAAGTTGTGGGACAATATTTAAATGGAAAGCGAAAGTTTAGGGTACTAAAAGGTAATTTGCAAGGTTTTTTTAATTCAAATTTGGAAAGTTAGGGTTACCTCCTTATCTCCAAAACAAGTTTTTTTTTTCACTATGAACAACTCCGATGAATAGTAATTTTTTAAAACTCAAAATCTTCCAAAAACTAAGAAATTGATGGAGAAACATTAAGCTCAGATGCCAATAAGATGTAGTACATAAATTAATGAACAAATAATTAATTGAAAATGAAAAATCAATAAGAAAAATTAAAAGAACTAGGGTGATTCAACCGCAGGAGGAGAACCACTACCCGTAGGGCAATAAGGACGAAAAGTATTGATCACAACTAATAATTAGGATAAACCAAGCCCCTCATCATGGCTCAATGGTAAAAAAACTATGAGGTCTTGTTAAATTTCAGTCGAATATAGCAAAAAAAGAGAAGAATAATTTCAATATCAAAGTGTGTCCAATAATCTGTCATGACTTACATATTTATAATAAAAAGAAACTCTAATACTCCTAAGCCCATAAACTAATAAATAACAAATCCACGAACTAAATAAATAACTAGACATTGATAAATAAATAACTAAAATAGTAAATCATCCACGACAACAACGTCTCATGGATCGATCCCCGTCATATGTCCATGTTGCATTCTATGCAACTCATAGTTGAGGACTGAGGTGAGGGAGGTGTGATGTGCACAATTTCATTACCCATCAACATAAATAAGATAGAACTATTTGCAGATCCTTTTTCTTTTTCCTTTATAATTTTATAAGTAAACTAATCTCAAAATCTTACCATCCAACTCCATCCTTTTTCTTTTTCCTTTATAATTTTATAAGTAAACTAATCTCAAAATCTTACCATCCAACTCCATTGACAAGCCAGAATATGTAAGCTACATAAATAATCATATCTCCAAAAAAATTATGTAACAAGTAATAAGTTAATCTAATGATATTTAAATTAGAACAACTTACCTCAGCTTTTGAAATATATAGTCAAGATCAGACTTCATAGACTTTAAAAGACGTGTATTGTTAGAGAAATCACCGGACACCTCGGCAAAGCAATGCTCTGAATATTCATTAAAATGCGAAAGAACTGCATTGCTGTCCTGCAACCTTCCCAATCTGAAATGTGCACAATCAAAAGTTTAAAAATACAGTATAAGGAAATAAGTCACTAAATTCAAGGAACCATCTGTAGTTAAGTAAGTTAACACTTCAAAAATCTATCTAAAGAGTAATGAGGAGGGAAAATATACAAAACAAAAAAAAATCTTAAAGAATATACAAAATTAATGTCTAAGAATCTTAGTAACAGTAAAACTAGAATCCACAATCGCAAAAGAATATGCAAATGACAATCATTGGACAGCAAAGTATGTTTTTAGCCACAGAGATGCATCATTATTTTAGGAATGTTATTCACAAATGTAAAGGAGCACCTCTAACATTTATCCAGGTAATCATACCTGGATGTACTAATAGCACATAGGAAGTGATTCATTTGGCGTCGGTCAGTCAGTCAGAACTTACTCATATATAAATGTAGTATATGTTAGTATATATTTTGTGAAGATTCACTAAAAACAATGTTGTTATAGACTATAGTAAATTACAATATGTTATTTGGAAAACAGAATGCCTCTCAATTTTGCTTGAGAGTAGTCAAATGAAGTTAAAAATCTCCAATAGATTCCCACTTGATCTGAACATCTACCATCATCACAACCACTACAAATGCCTAATGTACCATCACATATACAGAAACTGGAAGGAATTCGACCAATTTCTCAAATTATCCAAGTATTTGACATTCCTAAAAGCATTTAACCTGAAGTCTATGTACAGAAAAGTTCAGTTTTTTTGATACTCCATTGGTTCCACAAAAAGAGTACCATATGGAAAAAAAGGAAAGAAAAAAATTATTCCACAAAAAGAATCCTCAACAAAACAATTTCATCATCATGCCACCACTAGTAAATTAAACACTAATTTAGGATAAACATGGAAGAAAAGTTTGAAAATTTTGTAGAAGTTCAATTTTTTATACTCCTTCCATTCCACAAAAAGAGTACCATAAACAAAACAAAGGAAAAAGGAAAAAAATATTAATTCCACAAAAAGAGTATTTTTATGATGATTGTATAAAATGACATAATTTTCTCATATATAACAACCCAACTTCGTTACCATGCGATCACACTACTAAATTAAATAGTAATTTAGCATAAACATGGACGAAAAGTTTGAAAATTTTGCAAAAGGAACTATCAGATTGACATGATCGAGAGAGAGAGAGAGTACATGAGGTTTTGCAATTGCTTGAGAGAATCCAAATCCTGAGAATCTATCAGAGTCTTGAACTCATTCGACACTTCTTCCGATGCTAATCGTATCGGTTGTTTCTCCGATTGCTGCTCCTCCATCGTCTCTTTACTGTCACTTTCGCTCATGGCTGAAGCTTCTGCTTTGCGAGGAAGAAAACATTATGGACAATTTGGATTGAGAAAATGAGCAAATTTGGGCCTCCAGTCTCCTCCGGGCGTGGGCTAAATTTGGTATTCCTCCGTGTGTGGGCTAAATGGGTGACGTAGACGTTTAATGTTGCAATGACCCAATATGAATAATTGTATGTGAAATATGGCTAAACAAATTTTTTTCTTTAATTATCATTAATTATGCTTATTAATAATAATTTATGATCATGTATGTGTTATTATGAATATGATTAAAAGTGCCAACTCACAAAAAATATTAATCCCTACAGAGAATTAATTATTCCGTGACAGTTTAAATTATACTACTATTAATTATTATTTTTAACTCGAATGAATGAATGTAAAACTAACTAAAATTTCGAGTAAACTCAGCTATTTATGATTTTAATTAAAGTATACATTTTATTTCTTGTTAGAAAACTTTTCATCTTTTCATATATAATATAAAATAATAAATAATAAACCATGCATAAAAATTAATATCAAGAAATAATATAATAGTCGGTCTAGTGATAAAATATCTTTTTTTAATTATGCACATATAATATACAAGGACAGAGAATAACATGCCGCTACAACATGTAAATTGTAATATTAGTATTTATAATATTTATATTAATAATAATATTATTAATATTAATATTTTATAATATTAGTATTTATAATATTTATATTAATAATAGTAATAACTAATATGAATATTAATGCTAGTATTGCTATTAGTCTTATTAATATTACTTACTAATAATTCATTGTAATTTAAGCTTTTAATTTTTGTCCAACTCAATTTGAAACTCGACCAAGATTCATATGAATAGAACGACTATGAAAACAAGTAAGCAGAGCAGAATTGAATCCAAGAATTTCTAATAATAATATAAATTAGTTATTAATATTAATAATATTAATATTATTAATATTTATATTAATAAGAATAATAGTAATACTAGTATTAATAGTTATTACTATTCTTAATATTAATATTAATAATATTACAAAATATTAATATTAATAATAACATGCGCTACAAGTTGTTGCGTCATAGCTTTTTTTTTATTACTCCAAGCAACCGGTTATCATGGATACAGATTTTAATTATATATATATATATATATATATATATATATTGTAAGACTCCAACTTATTATTAATGAAATTTAATTTCTCTAGTTATTATTTTAAAATAGTAAGGGTTGATTTGATTAATGTGGATAGTTATGGGTAAAATAATTAAATATTTCAAAATAAGCAAGTGATTATAAAATATTCATTGTTGTTTGGGAATATTCGTTGGGTCGTGGAATATTCTTCTTTGTGGGAATATTCGCATTTACTTGCATGTAGATCTTTTGTGGGCCCCATAACGAAAAGAGATTGGATGAAGAAAACGACAAATATAAGTTGTTTAAAAATAACAGTAGTTATTACCATTAATCTTATCGTTAAAAATACTCGGTGGTAAAAAAACACAAGAATAGCACCAGTATTGCACCAATTATTGATTCTTACGTAAGAAGACACTACTCAATAATGGTTACAATAATTATCGCTCAAAGATTTTATTGATTTAATAATTGTTTGCGTTGATATTTTGTATTCTTTGTTGTTTCAATAATTGTCATTACACAAGTATTTTCATTATCGAAGCAATAATTCATATTATCCGAATAATATTATTAGATAACATTATTGGCAATGTCTAGAAAGTTCGCATCTAAGGAGAGGTTTGGTCACCTAATCATTACCAAGAAGAGAGAAATTCTTATTGGAAAGCCTCCCTTCCAGGACCCGCCAGGTTGTTAATATTGTGATTCTCGTAATATTATTTGTGAATAATTAATTATTGATTCATATGATGAGAAAAATATTGATTTTATGTAGATATAGATGGAGAAAATTTTTAATGTGACAATTGTTGAAAATTAAAATTTTATCTTTTCCTCGATAAAATAATTTATTTAAATATATTATTATATTTTAATAATATAATAATGGTGATATTTTTTACAAACGAATGTGGGATATATGAGTATCTGAGGAGGAGGAAGAGTATTTTTGTTGTAATAAATGTTTAAAACATGTTAAACATGTCATGGACCCCATTTATCGATCGAAATTTGACTATAACTTTGTAAAATCGTCTGCTTGTGGATTTCGGTCAATTTTTGTTTGGAATTTGGAAAAACTTTCTTCTCAGAAAGTTGTAGAGAATTGAATTTCCTATAAAAAGTTGCGAGTTTCAATTTTCCGACAAAAGGGCTATTTATTGTGAATTATGAAGTTAGGAGTTCAAATAATTGATTTTAAAAGTTTTAATTGTTTAAAATAACAAAACGTTTTTTGTGGTTGGTTGGTGGGCACATGTGTTGCAAAATATGCTGAAATCAGAATTTCCAAGTTTCATGTATGATTTATATAAATTTATTAATATTTTATTAAATTTTCTACTTTGGTGTTCTAAGCAATTTCCTATAAATAGGTGCTTTAGGTTAGAATTGAAAATCACACCGTAAAATCAAGTTTTCTCTCTATATTATCGAGCGTATTCTTGTGAGTATTTTGAGTATACTTTGAGTATTTCTATACTGGTCTCAAGTTCAAGTCATAGCCTATATCCCAGGTGTTCAAATTTGTAAGATCGATCTTTCGAGGTAAGGGATATTATTTTTTTTGTAATGATATTATTTCTTCAATATCATTATGTTGAAATATTGATCTGAAGTTTTTTATCAAATTTGGAACTTTTGGTGTCTGAGTTACTATTCACGATACTCAAGACTATTTACGATATCTGAGATATTTATTCACGAATAATAATACATTATTCATCGAAAAATAAAAAATTTTCTTTTTCGTCAAAATATCTATTCTGGATACTAGCTTTGATTGTATCCATGTTTTGATCATTCTTGAATTTTACACCACTATTGTGACGCCCCCAAAATAGGTATACATCACCCATTCTGAGTTGTCAATACATGGTACAGAAACAACTACAACTTTATTATTACAACAGTAAAACTGTGAGTTTAAATACAAATATTATCTTCTAGACAATATCTATACTCAAATAAATCCTCATCACATTTATTGATACATTAATTTACAATAATGGTGAGGACTACTAAACAATCCGTTCTAAAACCTTCATTCCATACCCCGACTCGTACTCGCTATATTTTCGCCTCCTGAGAAGAATGGAACAAAAAGGAAAAGGGTGAGCTCAACTATCTCAGTAAAGAATATTATGACTAAGATAATATACAACAAATTATCGTTAGTCTTCAACAGGAAAAATTTAATAATACAATAGACAACAAATTTTAAATTAATATTCGCAATGAAATAATAATTCATTAGAAGAGTTAAGTAGAGAATGCAAACTACTATCTTCTATGTATGAATTTAAAAGTTCATCGCCTATCTTTTATCCCTCGTAACATCAATCAATATACATCCGAATCAAATATTCATCTTTGCACTACATGTGCCAAAGATATTCATCATTGGTCATGTTCATTTAAACACTGCTCATCTTCTGCACTAAAGCCAAAGATATTCATCACCGGTCATGTTCATCTCAACACTTGTTCATCTTTGCACTACAGTCCAAAGATATTCTTCAGAAATCATTCATCTTTGCACTACAGGCCAAAGATATTCAATAATATCATCATTTAAGACTGAGGATGATGAAAAATATTTTTAAAGAAACGAATCCAAAGTGAAACAAAATGACAAGGATTAAGGATTAAGGATTCAGACTTTGTTTTATCCATGTTCAAAAATACCTCAAAATAATCATAGTGGTGTAAAATTCAAGAATGATCAAAACATGGATACAATCAAAGCTAGTATCCGAATAGATATTTTGGACAAAAAGAAGAAATTTTATTTTTCGATAAATAGGTCAGATATCGTGAATAAAGGCAGATACGTGAATAGTAACTCGACACCAAAAGATAGAAATTCCACAAAAAAATATTTTCACGCTTCATTTAATAGTACTCGTGAATAAGAACTCGTGAATAGTAACTCATGAATAGTAACTCGTGAATAAGAACTCATGAATAGTAACCCCGACATGAAAAAGTTCCAAATTTGATAAAAAGTTCCAACCAATATTTTAGATAATGATATCAAGAAATAATATCATTTGAGAAGAAAATAACATCCCTTACCTCAAAGAATCAAGATTTCTAAGGAAAGATCTAAGTGATCTTTGAATGAAACTTATCTTGAACAAAGAACTCTCAAAGTATCTAAATACTCACAAAATACGCCAATAATATAGAGAGAAAGAAAGAAAACTTTGTTTTTCGGTGTGATTTTCAATTCTAACTTAAGCCCTCTATTTATAGGAAAATGTTAGCCTACCAAGCAGACTTCGACCTGCCACCGATGGCTTTTACTCGCTACTATTGCCACCCACCACATTTGAAATAAAATTCAGCACATTTTTTCACCAACCACAAGTGGGGCCCACTCAATTCTAGAATTTTCCACCAAAATCAATTATAACCCTACTTTCCGAATCAAACACCTCTTAAAATTTATAACAAATCATTCGTTCATTTTTAACGGTTCAAAATTTGTAGACATATACTCAACTTATATATGTATAACATATCCAAAAATCACAACGATCCAATGGTCAGATTAAAAATTATAACTCACGCAATATATCGTAAAATACTGATTTGATTTTTAATACCTCCATTCCGACAAAAATATTGATAAAACACCTCAACATTAAATCCTTCAATTATAACCACATATAATAAATAAATCCATCATTTATATCCATATCAAATAAATATTTTCTTATCATATAAATCAATAATTAATTATTCCCAAATAATATTACGTAATCACAATTACGACAACCAGTGCAGTTCCTCAGAAAGAGGGGCTTTCCAATAAGGATCTCTCTCTTCATGGCGCCGCAATTAGGTGACCAAACCTCTCCTTAGATGTAACTTTTAGACATTGCCAATAATGTTATCTAATAATATTATTCAAATAATATGAATTATTGATCCGATAATGGGAAATATCTTTGCAAAGGACAATTATGAAACAACAATAATATAAAATACCAACGCAAAGAATTATTGAATCAATAAAATAAAATATCGAATAAAGAATTATCGTAATAATTATCGAGTAAAGTGCCTTCACGTAAGGATCAATAATTCAACAATATGCAATACCGTGCGCCATCATGCAACCACGCCAGACATCGTATTTTAACCACCGGTATTCCAACGCCTTAATTCAGAATAACTACCCGTTATTTTTAACCAACTTATATTTGTCGTTTTCTTCATCCAATCGCTTTTCACATGGGCCCACACATGGTCGCTACTTCGTCGCATTTAATATTCCCCGACAAAGATTTAATATTCCACCACCAAACTAATATTCCCGACAACAATGAATATTTTATAACTACTGCTTATTTTGAAATATTTGCGTATTTAACCCCTAACTATCCACATTAATCAAATCAACCCTTACTATTTCAAAATAATAAATAGAAAATTAAATTTCATTAATAATAAGTTGGGGTCTTACAACCTCCCTCCTTATGAAATTTCGTCCTCGAAAATCGACGACGATTCTGGTGTTTCAAAAGGTGAGGATACCTCGCTTTCATTTCCGCTTTCCAATTCCCAAGTCATTTCTCTATAAAGCATGATTCCTCCACAAAACTTTAACTTGTGGTATGACCTTTCATACGTGGGACATGCTCCTTCCTATCCAAAATCTTGACAGTACCTCCTCATACGTTAAGTCTTTGGCTATCTCGTCCTGGTTTCTAACTCTATAACGTGGTTCGGATCTTTCACATATTTACGGAAATGATATGTGAAACACATTATGAACACGAGACATACTTGGAGGTAACGCAAGTCATAAAGCTACATTTCCTACTCGGTCAAGAATTTGAAATGGACCAATAAATCGTGGATCGAGCTTTCCTCTCTTCCCAAATCTTGTAACTCCCTTCCATGGAGCAACTCGCAATAATACATGATCCCCTACACTAAATTCCACGCCCTTTCGATGAAGATCCGTGATAACTCTTTTGTCGATCTTGCTGCGTTTGTATACGTTGTCGAATCATTTGGATCTTTTCTAGAGTATCACGTGTGACGCCCCCAAAATTAGGTATACGCCACCCATCTTGGGTCGCCACTTACATGGTACATAAATTCAAATACAACTTACTAATATAACTGCCGGTACAATACGACATAAACCGTGAGTTTGAATACAAATTTTGTCTACTAGATATTATACAAACTCAAAAAGAGTCCTCATTACAAATTTATTATCACACTATTTCATGAATAGTGAGGACTACTAATGCTATCATCCGGACCATTACTTCGCTCCCGACTCGTCTCAAATGGCTATGTTCTCATTTCTCAAGAGAAACGGTGAAAGAAAGGGTGAGCTCAACTAGCCCAAGAAGAAATATTATAACTAAGATAATGCGTAATAAATTATCATTAGCCTTCAACAATGTTGTTAAACCGATAAAATACAATAGACAACAAGTTTAATCTGCATGTAAATAAGCAATCCATTAAAAGAGTCAGTAGAGAATAAAGTCTACTATCTTTTAGGTTTTAAAAGGTTTTCATCAATTTTTATCACGAGACTCAAATTTTAATAAATAAACCACCACATCTAATCATCCCTCGCATCATGGTCAAGGATTTTCATCAAATTATCAATGGTCACGACTATACCGAATCACCCCCGGTCATAATCATACCAAAAACTATCCATCACGTGCATTACAAAGCCATCGAGGACTTTTGTCACATCATTTATATCAAGTCATGTTTATACCGAATGATCCTCGGTCATAATCATACTAAGTTCATCTACGCATCGCGTAAGCCAAAGATAACATAATATAACATGAGGATGATGACAATGACATAATAATTCAATAAAACAAGTTCAAGAATTATTTAATCCATGAATTATTAACGCCCAAATTATCAACACGACATCGTTTCGTAGAGTAAAATTCAAGAATGATCGTAAGAATATTTCCATGAAAAGATATTGGATGGAACGCAAATATCAAGGATATTCTACTAATTTCATGGAGTATAAGTCAAAGTTTTAACCAACTGGGTATAATAAAGAATGGAATAACAAAAGAAATCACCATGCATGCAGATTAAGATGTGACAAAGTTATTCCAATGTAATAATAATAACGAACGTGTCGTGAAATTCACAACACATGAGGATGTTCCAATGAATAATAAAGATGGAACTGCATCAGGTGTAAAACACATGAGATAGGATATTCCAACAGAATGATAAAGAGGCGGAACCAGTCCTGTAAAACACATGCATGTGATGTTCCAACAGAATAATAAAGATTTTAACCGTGTCCCAAAAAACACATGCATGTGATGTTCCAATGTAATAATAGAAGAATGTCACCAAGTATAGGTAAATCGCAGATACAAAGTTATTCCAATGTAATAATAAGCAATGGAATAACATAAGGATTTCACCAAGTATAGGGTATGCCGCGATACAAAGTTATGTATAGGGTATGCCACTTTTACAAAAGTTATTCCAATGTAATAATAGTGAATGGAATAATGTAAGTTCTCTTCAAGAAGAAAGAATAACACCCCTTACCGTAAAAGAACCGAATATAGAAGTAGTGAAGTAAAGTAGAATACTCTTCTTCTTTCTATAACTTTCTCTCTATAGCCTTCTCTCTATAATTTCTCTCAGTAGTTTCAATGAATTCGTAAGAAAATAATGAAGGAATGAGCTTCTATTTATAGGAAAATGGAATGCATAAGAATTAATCCATGAACGGTCCAGATTGATTTATTTTTAATCGACGGCCTATATTTAAAAGAAAATCTTTTAAATAAAATATAATATATTCTATTTATATAAAAACATTTTACTATGCAAAACACTATGCAATACTATGGAAAACACTATGCAAAAAAACACTATGCAACACTATGCATAATAAAATATAATATATTCTATTTATGTAATAACTTTAATAAAGTATTCTATTTTATATAAAAAGATGTTTCGCTTTTATTACGTTAATAATACTGAATAAAACAAAACGTCATTATCGCTATAATAATTCATATTATTAATCGACAATAATGGAATCAAACCGAGTGACTTCTCACATAAGCATCAATAATCAATACCGTGTGCTACTTACGCAACCACACGACATCATCGTATTTTTTTACTATCGAGTAGTTCAACAAGAACTACGGTAGAAACTTCCGCCGTTATTTCAATAAAATATTTTTGTCGTTTTTCAATCAAATAATAATTACATGCTAGGTCCACCAATGATTGAGTCATTGCATTTAATATTCCCTCGCTAAATCGAAATATTCCCCACCAATCGAATATAATATAACCACTGCAGATACTTTACAAAATTTATAAATACTACCCACAACTATAATATTATCTCAAATTCACACCATAATATTAAAAATTATTTCGACAAAATTTAAATCTTTATTGATAAAATGGGGTCTCACAATCTCCCTCCTTATGAAATTTCATACCTCGAAATTAGTGGTACGACACGGTATGATAAAGAGATGAGGATACCTTGAATACCTTTATCGCTTAAAATATTAAATTCATCTTTGAAATCGCCAAAGCTATTCATTAACAATTCATCTTTGCACTAAAGCTAAAGATATACAAATCAGAAACCAATAATGCCGAGACGTAGCTTAATAGTATCACAACCATGAATTATCCATGCACCATCGCTAAGGATATTCGTGTTTTCAATTACTACCATGATTATACCGAATAAATCCGTGGTCATAATCATACCAAGTCTATCAATGCACTACTACCAAAGATGACTTTTACCACATCCATGAATTAATATTTCATTCACGAGACTCAAATTTCAATAATTAATCCATATCATCGAATCATCCCCGCACTACGTGCCAAGGATATTCATTAAGATCACCACCACGAATTATCCACGCACTACTACCAAAGATAATCGTGTATTCATTAAGATTATCACGACCACAAATTATCCATGACTACTACCAAAGATAATCGTGTATTCATTAAGTAATGCACCATTAAATTATCCATGCACTACTACCAAAGATAATTGTGTATTCATTAAGTATCACGCACCACAAATTATCCATGACTACTACCAAAGATAATCGTGTATTCATTAAGATCACGCACCACAAATTATCCATGCACTACTACCAAAGATAATTGTATTTTCAATTACTGTTATGATTATACCTAACAATCCTCGGTCATAATCATACCAAGTCCATCTACGCACCACAGCCACGTAGATGACTTTCAACATAATATAAGCTATTGAGGATAATGATATAAAGAATCAATCAAATGAGATAAAGGATAAATATTAAACATTTATAATATAATTTATCCAGATTCAAGAATATCCCCATGTTATCAATCACTTAATAATCTCATAATCTAATAACATTAATATTATAATAATATTTTAATCACTTCTTAAATTTATAAACAATTTATCTCAATTGTTTACGCTTTACCATATAATGCATTTAATCATTCAAAATGCCATACTCATAAAATATCATCACCAATTATCAAATCCTCTCAAAAAAATATGCATATATTCTATATAGGATTCTCTAGCCATAAAATCCTATTTTCAACTTTTGTTACTTCACATAACATATTTAACTCATATGTTCAGAATTAAACTATTTTCATGAAAAATACCAAATCAGTCCCAAAAATATTTCTTTTCTGGGATTTAGCATAACATAGTCCCATAATGAAAATATATATTTCTCTAAATTTTAAAATTCATTTACTATTTTTTAAAAATCAATTTCTAATTAATTCCTTAAGAAATTAGCTACCTCAAGTTTAACTCTAAAATTCCCAAATCTTGGCAAGACCTTACACATGTTAACGTGAGCTTCTAGTTTAAATTTCATGGTCATCTGAGTTATAGAACTCGGTTATAGCGTTTTTTTGTCGGAAAAATCTAAATATTGAAATAGTCATAACTTGCTCATTTTAAGTCAGAATGAGCTCATTTTTGGACAGGAGGTACTTTATACCATATACTTTCATGTCCCAAAAGGCCAGAATTTTTCTCATAATTTAAGTGGCCGAAATAGCCCCTTAAAGTTTCTGGGCAGTAGCATTTTGAAATTTACAGCTTTGGCCTCCTTTGCTAAAAATCAGTCCACACAAAAAATCTACAACACCTTTTCCAGTAATTCCACTTGGATTAGTTAGGTAACTCATAGATCTAACTCTAGGACTTGACCACATTCAAAAATTCAAAATATAATAGGAGATATGGTCTATTGAATTTCATGTTACGTTTTTCACCAAAATCTGATTTTCAACTCCTTGTGATTTCTAAGAAACTTTCATGTTTTCACATACTAACCAACATAACTCATCATAAAACTTACTAATACCACGAATACCCATAATTTTCATTAGTCCAATGCTTTTATTATGACTTTCATCATAAACCACGAACTGCTCATTTAGTTGAAGAAATATTTGAGGGTTTAAGAAATGGGTTTTTGATCGGGGTCAATACAAAATTCGATTTCACGCCTAAGTAGGCTAAGAAGTCTTCAAGAATACGCCAGAAATTTATTAATAATAGAAATATCATTCAAAATCGTGACTCTCATCCAAGACTTGGATAAGACGTCACATTGATACCAACTGTGACTTCTATCCCTTAACCTAGATAAGACCTCACAATGATACCTATAAGTTTGCCATCTTCATTCACGATGTCGCCATCTGAAAAGTCCTTTTTTGCATTCCACACAAGGAAGTCAACAACGAAAGGTTCGGGGCTCTTTACTTATGGCTTGATATGACAATAATTGACTTTTAGTAGTTTGGTTATGAATATGAATAAAAGCTAACAACCTTACTTAAAAGAATGATGAGTAGTTAACCAATTGATTCCTAAAATACCATCAAAGGCAAATATTTTCAAAGAGATAATATCGACAGTAACGTGAAAGTGTTTATTTGAAACAACAAGATTAATAAACAAGTGGAGGTAACGAAGGTTTCTCCCAACGAAGTTTCAACCAATAAGTTAAAGTCTAACTTCTCCGTAGTCAAATTTAAATGTTGAACGCAGTGACGAGATAAAAGAATGGGTAGAACCCAGATCTTATAAGGTATAGACTTCGCAAGAATTTATAATTAACTAACCCGTGCTAACTTCGCTCGAAGTCACTTTCTTTTTAAGAAGCCATGAAAAACGCTTCATGTGAAACCACCGACTTTGTTTTATCCAGATCCGCCTTTGGTACCACCGTCCCCAATTTGGACTTGACTTTTGGTGCACGATAAAATCGAGCTAAATGACCTTCTTCTTGAAATTTCCACTTCTATTATCTTGGCCATGATTACCACCAATCAAGTGGTTACCATTCTCGCATGATAATTTCTCCCACGATGGTCATCATTGTTCGATGGTCGCTATCACGGTATGATTATTATCGTGTTGTTGGTCATTACCTTTTGGTTGAGTGACTCATTTATCGCGCTCCAATAACCGAGCCCTATTCACAACATCTAAATACAAACACCGCCACAAAACAAGGGTTAATTAACATGCAACATATTATCACTATACTCGACCACCACCAATTAAATACCAAATAAACTTAGGTAGGTCATACTAGCGTAAGGAATTTCCGCCTCTCCTCCTAGTTCTATTCTCACCTCTTAGCCGTGGATCATATCCTAAGCTCGATATACCAACCGCGACGCCCTAAAATTAGGTGTATACGCCACCCATCTTGGGTCGCCACTTACATGGTACATAAATTCAAATACAACTTACTAATATAACGTAGGTGGTACAATACGACATATAAACCGTGAGTTTGAATACAAATTTTGTCTACTAGATATTATACAAACTCAAAAAGAGTCCTCATTACAACTATTATCACACTATTTCACGCGAATAGTGAGGACTACTAATGCTATCCTCCGACCATTACTTGCTCCCCGACTCGTCCCGCCTATGTGTCTCATTTCCTCAAGAGAATAAAGGTGAAAGAAAGGTGAGCTCAACTAGCCCAAGAAGAAATATTATGACTAAGATAATGCGTAATAAATTATCATTAGCCTTCAAACAAATGTTAAACCGATAAAATACAATAGACAACAAGTTTAATCTGCAAATAAATAAGCAATCCATTAAAAGAGTCAAGTAGAGAATAAAGTCTACTATCTTTTAGGTTTTAAAAGGTTTTCATCAATTTTTATCACGAGACTCAATTTTAATAAATAAACCACCACATCTAATCATCCCCGTATTCATGGTCAAGGATTTTTATCAAATTATCAATGGTCATGACTATACCGAATCACCCCCGGTCATAATCATACCAAAAACTATCCATCACCGCATTACAAAGAACATCGAGGACTTTTTTGTCACATCATTTATATCAAGTCATGATTATACCGAATGATCCTCGGTCATAATCATACTAAGTTCATCTATGCACGTAAGCCAAAGATAACATAATATAACATGAGGATGATGACAATGACATAATAATTCAATAAAACAAGTTCAAGAATTATTTAATCCATGAATTATTAACGTCCAAATTATCAACATGATACCGTTTCGTAGAGTAAAATTCAAGAATGATCAGAAGAATATTTCCATGAAAAGATACTGGATGAAACGCAAATATCAAGGATATTCTACTAATTTCATGGAGTATAAAAGTCAAAGTTTTAACCAACCCGGGTATAATAAAGAATGGAATAACAAAAGAAATCACCCACGCATGATTCAGACATATACAAAGTTATTCCAATGTAATAATAATAATCTAACCAGTCGTGAAATTCATAATCAACGTGATGTTCAAATGTAATAATAAAGATGGAACCAGATCCTGTAAAACACACACGAGAGGATATTCCAATGTATCGATAAAGAGCGGAACCAGTCCGGTGTAAAACACATGCATGTGATGTTCCAACAGAATAATAAAGACGGAACCAGTCGGTGTAAAAACACATGCACGAGGATGTTCCAATGTAATAATAGAAGAATGTCACCAAGTATAGGTAAACAGCATATACAAAAGTTATTCCAATGTAATAATAAGAATGGAATAACATAAGGATTTCACCAAGTATAGGGTGCCACAGACATACAAAGTTATGTATAGGTATGCCACTTTTACAAAGTTATTCCAAATGTAATAATAGTGAATGGAATAATGTAAGTTCTCTTCAAGAAGAAAGAATAACACCCCTTACCGTAGTAAAAGAACTGAAATAGAAGTAGTGAAGCAAAGTAGAATAATACTCTTCTTCTTTCTATAACTTTCTCTATAGCTTTCTCTATAATTTTCTCTCTGTAGTTTCAATGAATTCGTAAGAAAATAATGAAGGAATGGGCTTCTATTTATAGGAAAATGGAATGCATAAGTAATTAATCCATGAACTATTCAGATTGATTTACTTTTAACTGACTACGGCCTATATTTAAAGAAAAATCTTTTAAATAAAATATAATATATTCTATTTATATAAAAACATTTTACTATGCAAACACTATGCAATACTATGCAAAACACTACGCAAAACACTATGCAACACTATGCATAATAAAATATAATATATTCTATTTATGAATAACTTTAATAAAGTATTCTATTTTATATAAAAGATGTTTCGCTTTTATTACGTTAATAATACGAATAAAACAAAACGTCATTATCATTATAATAATTCATATTATTAATCGACAATAATGGAATCAAACCGAGTGACTTCTCACATAAGATCAATAATCAATACCGTGCTTACTATGCAACCACACGACATCGTATTTTTTTACTACCGAAAGTAGTTCAACAAGAACTACGGTAAAACTTCCGCCGTTATTTCAATAAAATATTTTTGTCGCTTTTCAATCCGACAATAATTTCATTGTAGGGTCCACCAATGATTGAGTCAGTTGCATTTAATATTCCTCGCTAAACCTAATATTCCCCACCAATCGAATATAATATAACCACTTGCATACTTTGCAAAATTTATAAATACTACCCACAACTATAATATTATCTCAAATTCACACCATAATATTAAAAATTATTTTGACAAAATTTAAATCTTTATTGATAAAATCTGGGTCTCACAATACGTATCTTAACTCGGGTCCCAACAATGTTGCTTCACCCACCTCATCCCAACATATTGAGAACGACATTTTCGTCCATATAATGCTTGAATGGAGCCACACCTATACTTGCTCGATAACTGTTGTTGTAGGAGAATTCCACCAATGGTAAATACTTATCCCACCCGCCTTGAAGTCTAGGACACGTAGTCTTAATAAATCTTCAAGAGTTTGAATAGTCCTCTCGATCGATTGTCCGTCCGGTTTGGGGGGATGGTATCTTAGAACTAAATCGCAAACTCCGTGCCCATATCTTTTTGCAAGCTAACCCAAAATCTTGAAGTGAATCTTGGGTCACGATCCCAAACTATGGATACGTGCATGCCATGCAACCTCACAATCTCATTTACGCATATACTAGCAAGACGTTCAAGGAATAAGTCTCCAGATCGGCAAGAAATGAGCGATTTGGTTAATCTATCAACAATAACCCAAATAAGCATTGATGCCTTGAGAAACCGTAGGAAGACCCGTAATGTGAAATCCATGGTAATGTGTTCCACTTCCATTCCGGAATCTCAAGTGGTTGCAACGGACCCTTAGGTACTAGATGCTCCGCCTTTACACGTTGACAAGTTAAACATTGAGATAAACTTTGCAATCTCTCTCTTCATATTGTTCCACCAAAATGTATGTCAAGATCACGAGACATTTTAGTACTTCAGGATGGATTGCAAATGGTGTATTGTGTGCCTCCATCATAATCTTGTTCTTCAAATCGAGTCGTTAGAACACAAAGGAAGTCTGCAAGTGGACTCAATTATTCCTTCTTCATCAATTCTCGCTTCCTAATAGCTCCTTCTTGTACTTTCTTCTTCATACGCATCATCTCCCGGATGCGGTGGCTCGATCAACCTTAACTTTTTCTATTAAAGTTTGCTCTACGCCAGATACTTGAAATCATCGCACTCGCTCCTCGCGATATGATCTTCTACTCGATCGTCACCACTACCACGCTCGCTTTACCGGGATGGTATTGAATAGTGTGGTCGTAGTCTTTCAATAGTTCGAGCCAACGTCACGTGCCGCGATGTTGAGTTCTTTTGAGTGAAGAAATATTTAAGGCTTTTATGGTCCGAATATATCTCCACTTTCTCCCCATATAGATAAGTGCCTCCATATCTTTAGCATAAAAACGATCACGCCAACTCTAGATCATGAATAGGATAATTCCTCTCATACTCTTTAAGTTGTCATGAGGCATAGGCTATGACTTTCCCACATTGCATGAGAACACATCCTAACCCTTTGCGCTCGAAGCATCATTTGTAGATAACAAATCCATCCGAACCAGATGGTATTGTTAGAACAGTGCCAAATAAGTCTCCTCTAAGCTCTTGGAAACTCTTCTCGCATTCTTCATTCCAAACGAATTTTGTATCCTTCCGAAGTTAGCCGAAGTTAATGAAGTAGCGATTCGAGAAAACCCTTCCACTTAATCTCCGATAATAACCAATTTAAGCCCAAAAAGCTACGTACTTGATCCACCGAGCTTGGGTTGTTCTAACTTTGTATTGCTTCAATCTTCACGGATCAACAGATACTCCATGTTTCGACACCACGCGCCCAAGGAATGCTACTTCCTCAAGCCGTAACTCGCATTTCTTCAATTTGGCATATAGTTTGTTTTCACGAAGCCTTTCGAGTACCAAATTTTCAAATGGTGCTCATGATCTTCACGACTTTTGGAATATATAAGGATGTCATCAATAAAAGACAACAACAAACCGATCCAAATATTCCTTGAATACTCGGTTCATCATATCCATGAAAGTCGCAGAGCATTAGTTAGTCCGAAAGACACGACTAAGAATTCATAATGCCCATACCGAAGTTTCAAGGCGTCTTTTGAATATCCTCGCTTTTAATCTTCAAATGATGATATCCGTAAGCTAAGATCGATTTTGAAAAGAATTGTGCCTCTCAGAAATCGGTCAAACACGTCATCAATACGAGGTAGAGGATACCTATTCTTGATGGTGACATGGTTCAATTCTCGATAGTCAATATAAAGTCGCATACTCCCGTCTTTCTTCTTTACAAATAAAACAGAGCACCCCAAGGAGATGTACTAGACGAATGAAACCGATGTCCAACAATTCCTCGTAGTTGGACCTTTAACTCGAAGTTCAATAGAGCCATTCGATATGGGGTTTTAGAAATGGGCTTTGTATCGTGTTCAAGATCAATAAAGAATTCAACTTCACGCCTCGGGGTAGACCGGAAGTTCTTGAAATACGTCGGAAAGTCAATAACAACAGAATATTATTCAAATTTGACGTGTCTTTATTCAAATCCATAACATGGGCTAAGAAAGCTTGACATCCGCTTTTTCAATAAACGAATAGCTTTATGATTAGATATGATAGTGATTGATTTTAATGGTTTAGTTGCTTGAATTGCATAACAACAGTTGGTTAGGAATATGAAAACTAACAACCTTATTAAAACAATCAATTTTGGCATGATGAGTAGTTAACCAATCAATTCCTAAAATCACATCAAAAGCAAGTATCTTTAAAGAGATAAGGTCAACAGTAAGATAATGGTGCCAACTTGAATCAAACAAGATTTATAAGCAGTGGATGTGATGAAAGTTTTCCTAACGGAGTTTCCACGAGATAGGTCAAAGTCTAATTTCTCCGAGTCAAGTTTAAACGTTGAGCACATGCAGGAGAGATAAATGAATGGGTAGCACCCCAGATCAAGTAAGGTATAAACTTCGCAAGAATTTATAAATAGCTTACCCGTGATCACCTCGTTTGGGTTCCTCGATTATGACCGACCACAACAAACGCTTCTTCCCGTAATCGTTGACTTTGACTTTTTCGGGACGATCTTTTGAGTCACCGTCCCCTCATTGAACTAGGTTTCGCTATCGCATAATCTCGAAAGCGATATGTCCTTCCTTTCCACAACTATAACATACCTTGAATCGTTGTTGTGGGCTTGACCGATATGTCCCTCTTTTCCGCATTTGTAGATATATGACCGGTGGTCGTTTCCTCCCTTAGAACCCGATTGTCACGCTTAAGACTCGCGTCTTCACATAGTCGTTGTTAAATCTCTCTTTTTAAAATCTCCTCCCGACTCGCTTCTTCTTTTTTTACGACCATGATTACCACCAGAGTGGTAACCATTTTTGTCCGTCTGTTCGCTTTTCTCCATTGGTTATCATTATTACATTGATCGCTATCTCTCGTACGATCCTCGGTTGTGGTCCTCGGTTGACCGTACTCGTTATCCCGCCTAATAATTGAGCCTTGTTTACAACATCCGAATAAAGATAAAGTTTATGAGAAATGAGATATCGACGTATCGCCGGTTTCAAACCTCTAAGAAACATCCGCCATATCGTTCCTCATTCTCCACCAAATGAGGTGCAAACCGGATAACTCTGCAATCTTTGCCTCGCATCGAGACACCGCCATGTTGTTTTGCTCTAATCGATGAACTCCACTTCCTTCATACGACGAACACTTTCGTGAAAGTATTTGTCATTAAATAGTCTCTCAAACGCCTCCCAAGACATGCCGAGTCTGCGGTTTGGATGGGTACGCTTCACGACTCCCACACAAAGAGTCCGCTCTCCACGGAAATAAAGGTGGCGAATGGAACCTTCATTGCTCTCCGCGCATCCCAAGACATCGAATATCTTAGTAATTTGCTTGACCCATGTTTCCGCCCATGATCGGATCGGCTTTCCCTTAAATTTCGTGGTCCCAACTCTTTCGAACTGCTTTGGTCGTGACAACCCGTGAATTGCTATCATTTCTCCTGTATTTTGAACACGAGTCTCCTCGTCGATTTTGCATGAATCGCAAAAAGCTTCTAAACATCCCTCGCTCATAATCGCTTCAATGGTGTTGTTCACAGGAGGAACATTGCCACTGCTGACGTTCTCCTCGTTGGTGAGTACAAAGCGTCTCCACTGGCCTCATTTCCATTGTTAATATTCTCAACGACATTCTCAAACATCGCTATAAAACAAGGGTTAATTAAGGAAATCAATATATCACATAATATCCCTATATATCTTGACTAACTAACAAATAAGCTTAGTAGACACACTAGCGAAGGATTTACTCTCTCTCCCTCCTAGTTCTATTCCCCGATCTCCGCCAGAGATCATATCCCTAAGCTCGATACCAACCGTGACGCCCCAAAATAGGTATACATCACCCATTCCGAGTTGTCAATACATAAGTACGTAAACAACTACAACTTTATTATTACAACAAGAAACTGTGAGTTTAAATACAAATATTATCTTCAGATAATATCTATACTCAAATAAATCCTCATCACATTTATCGATACATTATTTTACAAAATGGTGAGGACTACTAAACAATCCTTTCTAAAACCTTCATTCCATACCTCGACTGCGTACTCGCTTATATTCTCGCCTCCCGAGAAGAATGGAACAAAAAGGAAAAGGGTGAGCTCAACTAGCTCAAGAAGAATATTATGACTAAGATAATATACAACAAATTATCGTTAGTCTTCAACAGGAAAAATTTAATAGAATACAATAGACAACAAATTTTAAATCAATATTCGCAATGAAATAATAATTCATTAGAAGAGTTAAGAGAGAATGCAAACTACTATCTTCTATGTATGAATTTAAAAGTTCATCGCTCATCTTTTATCCTCGTAACATCAATCAATATACATCCGAATCAAATATTCATCTTTGCACTACAGCCAAAGATATTCATCGATTGGTCATGTTCATTTAAACACTGCTCATCTGCACTACTGTGCCAAAGATATTCATCATCGGTCATGTTCATCTCAACACTTGTTCATCTTTGCACTACAGGCCAAAGATATTCTTCAGAAATCATTCATCTTTGCACTACAGGCCAAAGATATTCAATAATATCATCATTTAAGACTGAGGATGATGAAAAATATTTTTAAAGAAACGAATCCAGTGAAACAAAATGACAAGGATTAAGGATTAAGGATTTGTACTTTGTTTTATCCATGTTCAAAAATACCTCAAAATAATCATAGTGGTGTAAAATTCAAGAATGATCAAAACATGGATACAATCAAAGCTAGTATCCAGAATAGATATTTTGGACAAAAAGAAGAAATTTTATTTTTCGATGAATAAGGTCTTAGTATACGTGAATAGTGTCAGATACGTGAATAAGGTCGATATCGTGAATAGTAACTCAGACACCAAAAGATAGAAATTCCAAAAAAAACATTTTCACGCTTCACTTAATAGTACTTCGTGAATAAGAACTCTCGTGAATAAGTAACTCATGAATAAGAACTCGTAAATAAGTAACTCATGAATAAGTAACCCAGACATGAAAAAGTTCCAAATTTGATAAAAAGTTCCAACCAATATTTCAAAGATAATAATATGAAGAAATAATATCATTCGAGAAGAAAATAACATCCCTTACCTCAAAGAATCAAGATTCGGAAGGAAAGATCTAAGTGATCTTCGAATGAAACTTCAGATGAACAAAGAACTCTCAAAGTATCTAAATACTCACAAAATACGCTCAATAATATATAGAGAGAAAGAGAGAAAACTTTGTTTCGTGTGATTTTCAATTCTAACTTAAGCCTCATTTATAGGAAAATGTTAGCCCAAGCAAGCAGACTTGACGACCGCCACCGATGGCTTTACTCGCTACTATTGCCACCCACCACATTTGAAATAAAATTCAGCACATTTTTTCACCAACCACAAGTGGGGCCCACTCAATTCTAGAATTTTCCACCAAAATCAATTATAACCCTACTTCAAGAATCAAACACCTCTTAAAATTTATAACAAATCATTCGCTCATTTTTAACGGTTCAAAATTTGTAGACATATACTCAACTTATATATGTATAACATATCCAAAAATCGCAGAACGATCCAATCTACGATTAAAAATTATAACTCATGCAATATATCGTAAAATATCTTGATTTGATTTTTAATACCTCCATTCCGGCAAAAAATATCGATAAAACACCTCAACATTAAATCCTTCAATTATAACCACATATAATAAATAAATCCATCATTTATATCCATATCAAATAAATATTTTCTTATCATATAAATCAATAATTAATTATTCCCAAATAATATTATGTAATCACAATTATGATAAACAAAGCAGCTCCTCAGAAAGAGGGGCTTTCCAATAAGGATCTCTCTCATCTGGCCGCAATTAGGTGACCAAACCTCTCCTTGTATGTAACTTTCTAGACATTGCCAATAATGTTATCTAATAATATTATTCAAATAATATGAATTATTGATCCGATAATGGGAAATACGTGCAAAGTGACAATTATTGAAACAAAGAATAATATAAAATACCAACGCAAAGAATTATTGAATCAATAAAATAAAATACCGAATAAGAATTATCGTAACAATTATCGAGTAGTGCTTTCACGTAAGGATCAATAATTCAACAATATCATGCAATACCGCAAAGGTGCTATCGCGGCAACCACGCCAGACATCGTATTTTAACCACCGGGTATTCCAACGGTCTTTAATTCAGTAATAACTACGCCAAGTTATTTTTAACCAACTTATATTTGTCGCTTTCTTCATCCAATCGCTTTTCACATGGGGCCCACACATGTACGGTCGCTACCGTCGCATTTAATATTCCCCGACAAGCATTTAATATTCCACCTACCAAACGTAATATTCAGAAACAACAATGAATATTTTATAACTACTTGCTTATTTTGAAATATTTGCGATTTAACCCCTAACTATCCACATTAATCAAATCAACCCTTACTATTTCAAAATAATAAATAGAGAAAATTAAATTTCATTAATAATAAGTTGGGGTCTTACAACTATGATTATTTTGAGGTATTTTTTGGGCGTGGATAAAACAAAGTACGAATCCTTAATCCTTAATCCTTGTCATTTTGTTTCAATTGGATTCGCTTTTTAAAAATATTTTTCATCATCCTCGCCTTAAATGATGATATTATTAAATATCTTTGGCCCAGTAGGCAAAAAGATGAATGATTTCGATGAATATCTTTGGCCCAGAAGTGCAAAAGATGAGCAGTGTTTAGATGAATACTTAATTAAATGATGAATATCTTTGGTTTGTAGTGCAAAGATGAATATTTGATTCCAGTATATATATTGATTGATATTACAGGATAAAAGATAGGCGATGAACTTTTAAATTCATATATGTAAGATAGTAGTTTGCATTCTCTACTTAACTCTTCTAATGAATTATTATTTCATTGCGAATATTGATTTAAAAACTTGTTGTCTATTGTATTCTATTAGATTTTTCCCCGTTGAAGACTAATGATAATTTGTTGTATATTATCTTAGTCATAATATTCTTTATCGGGCTAGTTTGAGCTCACCCTTTTCCTTTTTGTTCCATTTTTCTTCTCGTGAGGAGGAGAATATAGCGAGTACAAGTCGGGGGTATGGAATGAAGGTTCTAGAGAGAGTTGTTTAGTAGTCCTCACCATTTTTGTAAAATAATGTATCAATAAATGTGATGAGGATTTATTTGAGTATAGATATTGTCAGTAAGATAATATTTGTATTCAAACTCACGCTTTTCTTGTTGTAATAATAAAGTTGTAGTTGTTTCGTACCACGTATTGACAACTCGGAATGGGTGATGTATACCTATTTTGGGGCGCCGGTTATTGGTATCGAGCTTAGGGATATGATCTCTGGCGAGATCTAGAATGTAATTAGAGAGGGAGAGACGAGTAAATCCTTCGCTAAGGTGTCCTACCTAAGCTTATTTGTTAGTTGGTCAAGATATAAGGATATTATGTGATATATTGATTTTCTTAATTAACCCTTGTTTTATTACATGATTTGAGAATGTCGAATCGAGAATATTAACAATGGAAATGAGATCGTGGAGACGCTCGCACTCACCAACGAGGAGAACGCAACAATGTCGGGCAATGTTCCTCCCATGAACAACACCACCATCGAAAGCGAGATGATGAACGAGGGATGTTTAGAAGCTTTTTGCAGCTCACGCAAAAAATCGCACGAGGAGACTTGTGTTCAAAATACATGAGAAATGATAAGAATTCACCGGGTTGTCACAACCAAACAGTTCAAAGAGTTGGGACCACCGTAATTTAAGGAAAGCCGGATCCCATCACGGCGAAAACATGGGTCAAGCAAATTACCAAGATATTCGATGTCTTGGGATACACGGAGGAACAGAAGGTTCCATTCGCCACCTTTATGTTCCAGTGGCGAAGGCAGATCATCGGTGGAAGTCTCAGTAGTTGCACTCCATCCAAACCGCACTCAAAGATGCTCTGGGAGGCATTTCAAAACTATTTAATGACAAATACTTTCCGAAAGTGTTCATTATATGAAGGAAGTGGAGTTCATCGATTAGAACAAAACAAATACGCGATTTTGTCTCAAAGACGAGGCAAAGTTTGCAGAGTTATCCAGTTTCAGTACCTCATTTGGTGGAGAATGAGGAACGATGACGCGATGATGTTTCGAGAGGTTTGAAACCCGACATACGCCAAGATCTCATTTCTCATAAATTTTCTCTATTCAGATGTTGTTAATCAGGCTCAATTGTTAGAGCGAGATAACGAGTATGTTCAACCGAGGGACCATAACCGTGGATCGTATCAGTATAGAAGATTAACGTAATAATGATAACCAAATGGAGAAAGAAACAGACGAACAAAATGGTAACCACTCTGGTGGTAATCATGGCCATGAAAATAGAAGAAGCGAAAGTCGAGAGAGATTTTAAAAGAGGAGATTTAATAACCGACTATGAAGACGACAATGCCGCAAAGAATCGGTTCTAAGGAGGAGAACACCACCCATCATATGCTATAAATGCGGAAAGAGGGACATATCACTCAAACCTGTCCACAACAGATCAAGGTATGTCAGAATTGTGGAAAGGAAGGACATATCGCCGAGATCAGACGTAGCAAAACCTAGTTCAATGAGGGACGGTGACTCAAAAGATCGTCCCGTAAAAGTCAAAGTCAACGATTCCGGGAAGAAGCGTTTGTCAGATCGGTCAAAATGCGAAGAACCCAAACGAGGTGATCACGGTAAGCTTATTTATAAATTCTGCGAAGTTTATACCTTACTTGATACCGGCATACCCATTCATTTATCTCTCCTGCATGTGCTCAACGCTTAAACTTGACCAAGAAATTAGACTTTGACCTATCTCGTGGAAACTCCGTTAGAGAAACTTTCATCACATCCATCGCTTATAAATCTTGTTTGATTCAAGTTGGCACCATCACCTCACCGTTGACCTTATATCTTTAAAGATACTTGCTTTTGATGTGATTTTAGGGATTGATTGGTTAACTACTCATCACGCCAAAATTGATTGTTTTCGTAAGGTTGTTAGTTTTCATATTCCTAACCAACCCGTTGTATTTAATTCAAGCAACTAAACCATTAAAATCAATCACCGCTATATCTAATCATAAAGCTATTCGGATGTCAAGCTTTCTTAGCCCGTGTTATGGATTTGAATAAAGACACGCCAAATTTGAATAATATTCCGTTGTTATCGACTTTCCGACGATTTCAAGAACTTCCGGCCCACCCCGTAACGTGAAGTTGAATTCTTTATTGATCTTCAACCCGTACAAAGCCCATTTCTAAAACCCCATCTCGAATGGCTCCTATTGAACTTCAGAGTTAAAGGTCCAACTACAGGAATTGTTGGACATCGGTTTCATTCTGGCCCCAAGACATCTCCTTGGGGTGCTCCCTTTTTTATTTGTAAAGAAGAAAGACGGGAGTACGCGACTTTCAGACGACTATCGGGAATTGAACCATGTCACCATCAAGAATAGGTATCTCTACCTCGTATTGATGACTTGTTTGACCAACTTGTAAAGGAGCACAATTCTTTTCAAAATCGATCTTCGCTCGATATCATCACCAAGATTAGAATTGAGGATATTCCAAAGATCGCCTTCAGAACTCCCGGTAGATGGGCATTATGAATTCTTAGTCATGTCTTTTTGATTAACTAATGCTCCTGTGGCTTTCATGGATATGATGAACCGAGTATTCAAGGAATATTTCGATCGATTCGTTTGTTATTTTTATTGATGACATTCTCATATATTCCAAAAGTCGTGAAGATCATGAGCACCATTTCGTTCGGTACTCCAAAGGCTTCGTGAAAACAAACTATATGCCAAATTGAAGAAAACGCGAGTTCGCTTGAGAAGTAGCATTCCTTGGGCACGTGGTGTCAAAACATGGAGTATCCGTGGACCCTGCCAAGATCAAGTAATACAAAGTTGGGAGCAACCAAAGTCATGGACCAAGACGTAGCTTTTCGGGTTCAAATTTGGTTATTATCGGAGATTCGTGGAAAGGGTTTTCGAATCGCTACTCCATTAACTCGCCTAACTCTAAGGATACAAAATTCGCTTGGAGCGAAGAATGCGAGAAAAGTTTCCAAGAGCTTAAGAGGAGACTTATTTCTAAGACTGTTTCTAACAATACCATCCGGTTCGGATGGATTTGTTATCTCACAATGATGCTTCGTGCAAAGGGTTATGATGTGTTCTCATGCAACGTGGGAAAGTCATAGCCTATGCCTCGCGACAACTTAAAGAGTATGAGAAGAATTATCCTACTCATGATCTAGAGTTGGCGCAGCAATGCGTTTTCGTCTTAAAGATATGGATGCACTATCTATATGGGGAGAAAGTGGAGATATATTCGCACCATAAAAGCCTTAAATATTTTTTCACTCTAAAAGAACTCAACACGCGGCAATGACGTTGGCTCGAGCTATTGAAAGACTACGCACCACACTATTCAATACCATCCCGAAAAAGTTTAACGTGGTAATTGACGCGTTGAGTAGAAGATCATACGCGGAATGAGTGCGATGATGTCAAGTATACGACAGAGCCAACTTTAATAGAAAAAGTTAAGGTTGCTTTCAAGCCACCGAATCTTGAAAGCGATGCGTATGAAGAAGAAAGTACAAGAAGGTGCTATTCCTAAGCGAGAATTGATGAAGAAGGAATACTTGAGTCCACTCTAGATTTTTGTGTTCCTAACGACTGATTTGAAGTACAAGATTATGATGGAGGCACACAATACACCATTTGCAATCCATCTCGAAAGTACCAAAATGTATCGTGATCTTGACATACATTTTGGTGGAACAATACGAAAGAGAGATTGCAAAGTTTATCTCGATGTGTTTAACTTGTTAACGGTGTAAAGGCGGAGCATCTAGTACCTAAGGGTCCATTGCAACCACTTGAGATTTCGAAATGGAAGTGGGAACACATTACCATGGATTCGTTACGGTCTTCCTACGGCTTTCAAGGAATCAATGCTATTTGGGTTATTGTTGATAGATTAACCAAGTCTCGCTCATTTCTTGCCGATACGAGAGACTTATTCCTTGAACGCCTTGCTAGTATATGACGTGAATGAGATTGTGAGGTTGCATGGCATGCCCAGTATCCATAGTTTCAGATCGTGACCCAAGATTCACTTCAAGATTTTGGGTTAGCTTTCAAAAAGCTATGGGCACGGATTTACGATTGATCTAGCATACCATCCTCAAACCAGACGGACAATCGTAGAGAGGACTATTCAAACTCTTCAAGATCTATTAAGACTCGTGTCCTAGACTTCAAGGCGGTTGGGATAAGTATTTACCATGGTGGAATTCTCCTACAACAACAGCTTATCAAGCAAGTATAGGTGTGGCTCCATTTGAAGCATTATATGGACGAAAGTGTCGCTTCCAAAGATGTTGGGGACGAGGTGGGTGAGGCAACATTGTTGGGACCCGAGTCAGTACGTATGACTACGGAAAAGATCCAAGTGATTCGATAACGATACAACTAAAGCACAAGATCGATAAAAGAGTTATGCGGATCTTCATCGAAAGAACGTGGAATTTAGTATAGGGATCATGTGATTGTCATGCGAGTTGCTCCATGGAAGGGAGTTACAAGATTTGGGAAGAGAGGAAAGCTCAATCCACGATTTATTGGTCCATTTCAAATTCTTGACCGAGTAGGAAATGTAGCCTATAGACTCGCGTTACCTCTCCGAAGTATGTCTCGTGTTCATAATGTGTTTCACATATCGTATTTCAAATATGTGAAAGACCCAAACCACGTTATAGAAGTTAGAACCGGACGAGATAGTCAAGACTTAACGTATATGAGAGGAGGTACCTGTCAAGATTTTGGATAGGAAGGAGCATGTTTTACGCAAGAAAGGTCATACCACAAGTTAAAGTTTTGTGGAGGAATCATCTTTATAGAGAAATGACCGGGAAATGGAAACGAAATAAAAGCGAAGTATCCTCACCTTTTCAAAACACAGTCGTCGACGTCAATTTCGAGGACGAAATTTCATAAGGAGGGAGGTTGTAAGACCCCAACTTATTATTAATGAAATTTAATTTTCTAGTTATTATTTTAAAATAGTAAGGGTTGATTTGATTAATGTGGATAGTTATGGGTAAAATATACAAATATTTCAAAATAAGCAAGTGGTTATAAAATATTCATTGTTGTGGGGAATATTCGTTTGGTCGTGGAATATTCTTGTTGTTTGGGAATATTCGCATTACTTGCAGCAGCTTTTGTGGGCCCCATAACCGAAAAGCGATTGGATGAAGAAAACGACAAATATAAGTTGTTTAAAAATAAACAACAGTTATTCATCAATTAATATTGTTAAAATACTCAAATGGTTAAAACACAAGAAGATACCAGTATCGCACCAATTATTGGTTCTTACGATAGAAGGCACTACTCAATAATGGTTTAGAATTATCGCTCAAAGATATTTTATCGATTTAATAATTGTTTGCGTTGATATTTTATATTGTTGTTGTTTCAATAATTCACATTACACAAGATTTTCATTATCGAAGCAATAATTCATATTATCCGAATAATATTATTAGATAACATTATTGGCAATGTCTAGAAAGTTACATCTAAGGAGTGGTTTGGTCACCTAATCGCACGCCAAGAAAGAGAAATTCTTATTGGAAAGCCTCCTCTTTCTTTGGGGGACCGCTCAGTGTCAATATTGTGATTCTCGTAATATTATTTGTGAATAATTAATTATTGATTCATATGATGAGAAAAATATTGATTTTATGTAGATATAGATGGAGAAAATTTTTAATGTGACAATTGTTGAAAATTGAAATTTTATCTTTTCTCGATAAAATAATTATTTAAATATATTATTATATTTTAATAATATAATAATGGTGATATTTTTTACAACGAATGTGGGATATATGAGTATACGAGGAGGAAGAGTATTTTTATTGCAATAAATGTTTAAAACATGTTAAACATAAATTGGACCCCATTTATCGATTGAAATTTGATTATAAATTGTAAAATCGTCTGCTTGTGGATTTGGTCAATTTTATTTAGAATTTGGAAAAACTTTCTTTCAGTAAAAGTTGTAGAGAATTGAATTTCCTATAAAAATTCATGAGTTTCAATTTTTCCGATAAAAGGGCTATTTATTGTGAATTATCAAGTTAGGAGTTCAAATAATTGATTTTGGAAGTTTTAATTTGTTTAAAATAACAAAAACGTTTTTGTGGTTGGTTGGTGGGCACATGTGTTGCAAAATATGCTGAAATCGTAATTTCCAAGTTTATGTATGATTTATATAAATTTATTAATATTTTATTAAATTTTTTCGCTTTTGTGTTTAAAGAAATTTCTATAAATAGGGTGCTTGGGTTAGAATTGAAAATCACACCGTAAATCAAGTTTTCTCTCTATATTATCGAGCGTATTCTTGTGAGTATTTTGAGTATACTTTGAGTATTGCTATCTGAAAGACAAGTTCAAGTCATACTTTATATCAGGTGTTTCAATTTGTAAGATCGATCTTTCGAGGTAAGGGATATTATTTTTTTTGTAATGATATTATTTCTTCAATATCATTATGTTAAAATATTGATCCAAGTTTTTTTTATCAAATTTGAAACTTTTGGTGTCTGATTCTTATTCACGATATTGCATTATTCACGAATCAAGACTATTCATCGAAAAATGAAAAATTTTCTTTTCGTCCAAAATATCTATTCGGATACTAGCTTTGATCAGATCCATGTTTTGATCATTCTTGAATTTTACACCACTATGATTATTTTTGAGGTATTTTTGACGTGGATAAAACAAAAGATTTAATCCTTAATCCTTAATCCTTGTCATTTTGTTTCATTTGGATTCGTTTCTTTAAAAATATTTTTCATCATCCTCGGTCTTAAATGATGATATTATTGAATATCTTTTTACCAGTAGGCAGCAAAGATGAATGATTTCGATGAATATCTTTTACCAGAAGTAGTCTAAAAAAGATGAGCAGTGTTTAGATGAGCATGAATTAATCGATGAATATTTCTTTACAGAGTGTTAAAGATGAATATTTGATTCAGGATATATATTGATTGATATTATGAGGGATAAAAGATAAAGGCGATGAACTTTTAAATTCATACATAGAAAATAGTAGTTAGATTCTCTACTTAACTCTTCTAATGAATTATTATTTCACTGCGAATATTGATTTAAAAACTTGTTGTCTATTGTATTCTATTAGATTTTTTCCCGTCAAGACTAATGATAATTTGTTGTATATTATCTTAGTCATAATATTATTCTTTGATCGCCTATTGAAATTTCACCCTTTTCCTTTTTGTTCCATTTTCTTCTCGGAGGCGAGAATATAAGCGAGTGACGAGTCGCATTATGGAATGAAGGTTCTAGAGAGAGTTGTTTAGTAGTCCTCACCATTTTGTAAAATAATGTATCAATAAACGTGATGATGATTTATTTGAGTATAGATATCATTATGCAGAAGATAATATTTGTATTCAAACTCACGCTTTTTCTTATTGTAATAATAAACAGTAGGTGTTTACGATCGATAACTGTAATTCGGAATGGGTGACCTATATATCTACATTTACATATATACAAATATATCTCGTCAAGATTTGACTCAAGAAACGGACTAAAAAGCGGACTAAGCTTATTAGCTGAACCAAAAAAAAGACTCGCGGGTCAAAAAAACACATGGGTGAAAAATTAAACCCATGTCATATCAGTACAGTACTTCACACCGCCCTTCCCTCTCTCGCTCTTCTCTCTCTCGCTCTCTATCAACGATCTTGTCCCTCTCTCTCTATCAGCTGAAGCAAATCGGAAGGTTAAAAAGGCGATCGAACATGTGGTGTTGCAAATTGGAAGGGTAAAAAGGCGATTGAACATGTGGTGTTGCAAATCGGAAGGTAAAGATTCCTACTTAATTTTGTAATTTTTGTTTGATTTGAAAGAAATCTAGGGTTTGTTTTGGGTTTCAAGAACAATTAAATTTGGAGAAATGACTAAAAATTTGAGTGAGAACAGACATGAAGTTATACTTGAGCATTTCTGACATCTGATTTGATTTATGGTTGGAGAGTGAATGGCAGGGTAAAGGGTGATTTATGACGGACTAAGTTTATGTAGCAGGCCACTTGCATTATCACTCCTAATCGTATTCTTCTTCATTTCTTCTACTTTCTTCTCTTTATCATATGGAGATTCCCATTTTCCCACCTTCCAATCAATACCCAGTTAAGGTACTTAACTTTTTCTCAACCCTTTTATTTATTTTTTGGCTGGATTTTGAATTTTGGGTGCAATTTTTTTTGGAATTTTGGAACTGATTTTGATACCTTTTTTATTTTTTAATTTTCAGGGGAGGTTCAAAGGGGGGGTCAAGAGATTGCTTGATGAAGGACAAAATGAAGAAACCCCTGTGAATTCATCATATCTAATTTTGGCTCCAAAGAGGACTTATAGAAAGAGATCCTCTTAATGATTTTAAAAGATATACATGAGGGTGGAACAATAGTGAGCGCCATTACTGGGCTGTAAGTTCCTTTTATTTATTTACTTTAATTTTTGCTATAAAATTCAAGAAGTCTAAATAATAAATATGATTTTAATTCATTGTTCTCAATTTAAAGACCCCTAAAGTTAGTGTATTTTGTTTGATACTTATAGTCCTACAAATCTTTGTTCCTCTTTTTATATACTTATAGTACTACAAATGCACTTAATTCATTTTTTTTATTATGCAGTCGAGCTCAATAACATGGGTGGATGGAATTTTTCACTTATTTTATTTGTAGGCTTACTTTAACAGGTATGGTATAATATTAAGATGGGAGAATCGAATTTGGGGAATAAAATACGATACTGTATATGAACTTCAATTCCTCGAATTTCAACTAAATTAAGACTAGTATAACCCACTACTATTGTTGTCAACATTGAGAATTGCTGTCAATATTTTATTATCGCTGTCAACATTTTGTACATATATTTTAAAAATTTTGCACATTATGAGGGGTGTACATATATAGTCATATGGAGATAAAACTAGAAGAACTCAATTTCCAAAAAGTAAGTAATTGAAACCCAAATTAAGAGAACAAATTCCTAATTTTGGTGAACAAGACAGAAGAAGAAGAAGAAGAAGAAGAATGATATTAATTAATAAGCCAAGCAACTAAATTTTCCTATCACTACTAAATCCATGTGAACCATTTGACCATCGGATAGAGATTGACATTATCAAATGAAAGTATTACTTAATTCAAAACAATAATGCTAGCAACACATTCAGTGAAGGCGTATATCATTTTGCTAACACAAATCAAATAACTATATATTTGCTAACCAAAACCAAACAAGAAAAAACACCTAATTCCTTTAAAATTACTCATCAAAATTCAAAAGTACTAAAAATCAAAAAATAGACAACCACTCCGTCATAAATCACCCCTTTCCCTGCCATTCACTATCCAACCATAAATCAAACCAGATATCAGAAATGCTCAAATACAACTTCATGTCTGTTCTCACTCAAATTTTTGGTCATTTCTCCAAATCTAATTGTTCTTGAAACCCAAAACAAACCCTAGATTTCTTTCAAATCAAACAAAAATTACAAATTTAAGTAGGAATTTTCACCTTCTGATTTGCAACACCACCTGTTCAATCGCCTTTTTACCCTTCCGATTTGCTTCAGCTGATAGAGAGAGAGAGAGAGAGAGAGAGAGAGAGAGAGACAGGGTCGCTGATAGAGAGCGAGAGAGGGAAGAGCGAGAGAGGGAAGAGCGGTGTGAAGTACTGTACTGATATGGCATGGGTTTAATTTTTGGCCCAGTGTTTTTTTGACCCGCGTGTCTTTTTTTGGTTCAGCTAATAAGCTTAGTCCGTTTTTTAGTCCGTTTCTTGAATCCGCTTCTGAACGGGACTCTATATATATATATGTGTGTGTGTGTGTGTGAGAGAGAGAGGAATTATTTATAGTCAAAGATAGATGAAAGCCCTATTCATCAAACGCATATCTCACAATTTATTTTTATGATCTAAAAGTTGTAATTATTTACATTCGTATAATTGTTATGTTGACGACGGACCCTATCCGCACACAAATGTGATATAATTTTTGAATTCTGATTCGTATAATAGTTGTGCAGATAAGATAAATCTTAGATTATTTGATATTTTTTTAAACGTTCAGAAATGAATTGGATAATATATAAGAATTCCTATACAACTTTGATTATGAATCTTTATTATATATATAAACCAACTATTACAAATTTCTCTATGCATGCCTATCCAACACATATAAATCCAAAGTTGGAAACCTTTCATCATCATCATCATCATCATCATCATCATCATCATCACCCATTCCTTTACAACTACAAACCTTGAGTATAACCTCCATATTGTCCCTTCCTCAAACAAGTAAATCATCATTACCTCTCTCTCTCTCTCTCTCTAAATCTTTCAACTGAAAAATTAAACAAAAGCTAGTAGCTAGCTATACCAATTTTCAATGACTTCAACTACTACCACCTCCATAACTCTTTAACTCCATCCACAAGTAATAGAGTTACTGGCTTACTGCAAAAGTTGAGTAGTCAAACATGATGCATGCTAGCTTAGCTGCTACGTAACTCTATTCATTTCAGAAGAACCCATAATGATTCTACTAAATCTTAAGCCTTGATTAAAGCTAGCTAGCTTCTTATTTATGTAGTACTACTTTTATTATGTTTATGTTTTGAGAAAACAAAAGAGAACGTGTTCAAGTTGCACTGCTTCAGATGCACTCATCATAAATACATAAAAAATAAGAAAAATCAAAAGATTAAGAAGGACGAAATTATAATAAGATCAAATTCTTAGGATTACAAGGGAAGAAAAATTGTGACACGTGCTTAATTAAAAGAGAGGTTATTTTCTCCCCTCCCTTAATAATATATATAGATAACTATTAAATTCACTTTTTAAAAATAATAAGCTAGAGTCAATAACTTAACAATTTAATTAATAAAAAATTCTTTTTTGTTTTGTTGCCGTTGTTGAACCAAGCAAGAATGGCTGGCATGAAAAGGATTCATTAGCACGCTCACTGGTTCTTTCACCTGGCCGGCTGTTAAAAGTATGAGAGAGAGAATAGTATACATTTATTAATTGAAGAGCTAATTCATATCCTAAAATATAGTATATAGTAAATAATAGTTGACGTGGTGATAGAAGGGTAGCAAAAAAGATGTCCACGCGGGAACAGTCCTTTTTAAATTAGCCTGCACCACCAACCAAAAGATACTAATACTGTAATACTACAATACTACTACTCACTAGTTTGATGCAATAGTTGTAGTTGTAGTGTAGTAGTAGTATACTAGGCAGCAGCAGCAGCTAGTATAAATGTGGAGAGAGGAATAAAGAGAGAGGCTGCTCCTGCAGCACGAGGCTCGAAAAACAGAGGCTTTTCGGACTCAACTTTTAAACCTGCTTTGATTTTCAAATGCTGAAAAGGGTAAATCCAAAACCCCTCTCCCTCCCCACTCACCCACGCACCCACTCACGCACGCACCCAAAAAAAATGAAAAACAAAAGCCAAAAAAGATGCTACACTAGGTATATCCGATCCTCTAATCTTAGCCCTAAACCCTGCCCATATATAACTACTCTCTCTCTCTCTCTCTCTCTCTATATATATATATATATATATATATATATATATATGTGTGTGTGTGCATCTATGTAAATAGTTCATGCATCCTCCTATGCAACTAATACTATCATACAATCATTCATGCATGAAGATGATATACGTATATATATAAAAGTACATGATACGTATTCATGCTTAAGTACTGAATGTGTGTATATATGTAAAATACTCTCTATGTTCTATTAAAAGAGTTTTATTTATTAAATTTTTTATTCTACGTTCAAAAATATATTGTATATGATATTCGTAAATTTTAAACCTAAACTTTTGAAAATATTTTATGCCACTAATGGCACATAAGGTGGAATGACTGAATTTTAACTAGTTCTTAGACAGTATCAATGAATCACAATTCCTCCATGTAGGCCCTGAGGAATAGTATAGATCGGTTCATACAGACGTATAATCACTTTGGTCTCGGATGCTTATATGGGATCAAACCATATATATATATATATATATATATACAGACAGGATCAAGAGTAGACCTCTTAAATAGTAGAATTCTATTAAATAATAGAACTTTATCAAAACGACGTAATTTTGATAAGACGCGGTGACATTTTTGTAAATACCATGTCACCGAAGATTTAAAAAAATGTCATCGCTGCCTTATCAAAACTACGTCGTTTTGATAAAATTCTATTATTTAAGGCATTCTTCATTTAAGAATTCTACTCTTGATCCTTTTCTCGATATATATATATATATATATATATATATATATATATATATATATATATAATATCCTCTTTTAAAATAAAAAAGTGGTTATTCAAAACACAATAAAATTGATGAATTTAATAACAAGACTCAAGTTATAAAAGAATAGTGTGACGCCCCCAAAATAGGTATACACAACTCATTCTGAGTCGTTAGATACATGTTACAAAATTAAAATACAAACTTAATTATACAACTGTCGTGTAAAATACGACAATACATAAGCTGATAGTTTAAACATGAATATTATCTCGTAGACAATATTCAAACTCAAATGTAATCCTAATTATAATTATTATCACATTATTTTATAAAATAGTGAGGACTACTATAGCCACCATCTCGGACCATCACTTCGTTCCCCAACTAGTACCAGCTATATTCTAATTTTCTGAAGAGAACAATGAAAGCAAAGGGTGAGCTCAACTAACCCAGTAAATAATATTATGACTAAGATAATGCAGAATAAATTATCGTTAGCCTTCAACATTGTTAAACTAATAGAATACAATAGACAACAAGTTTAACTGCAGCGGACCAAATATTCCATTAATTAGAAGAGTCAAGTAGAGCATGATATCTACTATATCTTCTATGATTTAAAAGTTCATTATCATCAATTTTATCGCTGAGACTCAACTCAATAAATAATCCACATCACTGAATTATTCATGCACTACGGGCCAAGGATATTCGTTAGTATCACATCCATGAATTATCCATGCACTACGGGCCAAAGATATTCATTATTATCACCAGTGATCATGATTATGCCAACAACTGTCCATCAATGCACTACAGGCCAATGAAGACTTTTACCACATTATTTGTAACATTATTGATTATGATTATACCGATACATAGTCATAATTATATCAATCAATAGTTCATCTATGTACTACGGGCCAAAAATGACTTTCATCACAATATAAGCATGAGGATGATGACAATGATAAAAAATTCAATCAAGTGAGATTAAGGATAAATATTAAAGATTTTTAATTTATCCAGAGTTTAAAAATGTCCAAATTATCAACATGATAACTGTTTTGTGGAGTAAAATTCAAGAATAATATTCATGTATCAAAAATAATTTGGATAGAAAATAAATCAAATTTTCAGATGAATAGTACCTTGTGAATAGTTTCTCGAGTGAATAGTATCCGAATAAATAGTACCCCAAATGAATAGTACCTGAGTAAATAGTACCCCAACACAAATAGTATCTCGCCCTTTAATTAGAAAGTTCAAACCAATAGTGAAAATACTAGATGAAGCATAAACTATTAAGAATATTTCACTAATTTCAAGGGTTTTCACTATTTAATAATAAAGTTATGGAATCAAACAATAAATTTGTACCATAATTAGAGAAATACGAAAGAAGACGATATCCCTTGATGAGTACAAAAGAAATGACATGTCATACGAGTATAAAAGAATATATGAAACTGCAAATAGATTTTCACCCGTCATGCGATAATCCACATAGACAGATCATTTTCACAATTTAATAAAGAATGAATACGAAGGGTCATTCACCATATATGCGGTAGTCCGCGTAGACATGTTACTCCTGCAGATTAATAAAGAATAGAATATGAAGGGTCATTCACCACGCATGCGGTAATCCACGTAGACAGGTTACTCCTGCAGATTAATAAAGAATAGAATGACAACCGTTATAAGTATTGAAAGAAATTAACATTCTTTACGAATACAAAAAAATAATACCCCTTATTACCTTACGTAGAAGATTGGATACTACAACAGTGAAGTAGCAAAATACTCTTCTTCTTTCTCTCTGTAGTTTTTCTCTCTAGAGTTTCAATGAATTCATAAGAAATAATGAAGGAATGAGCTTCTATTTATAGGAGAATGGACTAAATAGTAATTAATTCATGAACGATCCAGATTGATTTACTTTTAAACGGACGGTCCATATATATTTATTTACTATTAAAACTTAAAGTAACGGTCCATACTGATTTACTATTAAAACTTTAAACCAGCGATCCATATTGATTTACTATGGAATAATAAGTCAAGCTTATAACAAACGCCTCATAACAAACACATCTATTTATATTAAAAATTGAATAAATATTTACCACAAATCATCAACACATTTTAATCTTTCAATAATTATTCATCATTTAATATTATAATTCACAATATTGACAACCAGATCGTTCCTAGGAAAGAGAGGGCTTTTCGATTAAGATTTTTTTTATTGGCGCGCAATTAGATAACCTAACCCCTTTCCTCGGCAGAACTTTCTAGACATTATCAATAATGTAAATAATAATATAAATAAATGTGTCATCTCAATTATTGATTTAATAAAATAAAATATTGTGTAGATAATATTGACAATAATAGAATCAATAATATGAGATACTATGCAGCAACTATTGTAGCAATTATTGAAAGAAACTGAGTGACTTCTTGCGTAAGCATCAATAATCAAAGATATTGCGCAATACCGTGTGTTACTGTGCAACAACGCGTATTATTATTCTTTTATCACCGATGTGACGCCCCCAAAATAGGTATACATCACCCATTTTGAGTCGTCAATAACATGGTACAGAAACAATTACAATTTTATTAATACAACATAAAAAATGTGAGTTTAAATACAAATATTGCCATCTAGACAATATTCACACCCAAATAAGTCCTCTTTACAATTATTGGTACATTATTTTACAAAAATGGTGAGGACTACTAAAACAACTCTCTAGAACCATCATTCCACACCCCGACTAGAACTCGCTACATTCTTGCCTCCGGAGAAGAAAAATAGAACAAAAAGGAAAAGAGTGAGCTCAACTAGCTCAATAAAGAATATTATAACTAAGATAATATAGAACAAATTATCGTTAGTCTTCAACAAGAAAAAATCTGACAAAATACAATAGACAACAAGTTTCAGATCAATATTCACAGCGGAAATAATAATTCATAGAAGAGTTACGTAGAGAATGAAATCTACTTTTATCTATGAATTTAAAAGTCCATCATCAATATTTTATCCCTGTAACATCAATCAATATACAACTGGAATCAAATATTCATCTTTGCACTACATGTGACGCCCCCAAAATAGGTATACATCACCCATTCTGAGTTGTCAATATATAATACAGAAACAACTACAACTTTATTATTACAACATACAAACTGTGAGTTTAAATACAGATATTGTCATCTAGACAATATCTACACGCAAATAAATCCCCATCATAATTATTGATACATTATTTTACAAAAATGGTGAGGTCTACTAAACAACTCTCTTTAGAACCTTCCTTCCATACCCCGACTAGTACTCGCTACATTCTCGCCTCCTGAGAAGAAAAATGGAACAACAAGGAAAAGGGTGAGCTCAACTAGCCCAGTAAAGAATATTATGACTAAGATAATATACAACAAATTATCATTAGTCTTCAACAGGAAAAAAAACTAATAGAATATAATAGACAACAAGTTTTAAACCAATATTCGCAGCGGAAATAATAATTCATTAGAAGAGTTAAGTAGAGAATGCAAACTACTATCTTCTATGTATGAATTTAAAAGTTCGTCGTCTATCTTTTATCCCTGTAACATCAATCAATATACATCTGGAATCAAATATTCATCTTTGCACTTTGAAAGCCAAAGATATTCATCGATTGGTCATGTTCATCTAAACACCGTCCATCTTTGCACTACGAGCCAAAGATATTCATCGAAATCATTCATCTTTGCACACTAAAGCCCAAAGATATTCAATAATATCATCATTTAAGACCGAGGATGATGAAAATATTTTTAAAGAAACGAATCCAAAGTGAAACAAAATGACAAAGATTAAGGATTCGTACTTTGTTTTATCCACGTCCAAAAATACCTCAAAAATAATCATAGTGGTGTAAAATTCAAGAATGATCAAAACAAGGATATAATCAAAGCTAGTATCCGAATAGATATTTTTGAATGAAAAGAAAATTTTTCATTTTTCGATGAATAAGGCCGTGATTCGTGAATAGTGACAAGTATCGTGAATAGTAACTCTCGACACCAAAAGTTCCAAATTTGATAAAAAAAACTTCAGATCAATATTTTAACATAATGGTATTGAAGAAATAATATCATTACAAAAAAAAATAATATCCCTTACCTCGAAAGATCAGTACTTCTAGCTGAAACACCGGATATAGGCTATGACTTGAACTTGCACCGTATAGCAATACTCAAAATATACTCAAAATACTCACAAGAATACGCTCGATAATATAGAGAGAGAAAACTTCAGAAAATTTATAGGAAAATGCTTAGAACACCAAAGCAGAAAATTTAATAAATTAATATATATATATATATATATATATATATATCACATTCATACGCCCACTTTAGAATTCAGCTCCTAGCTTTTCCCACATGCCACCTTGTAGAAAAGTAAGAAAAAAAAACGTTTTTCATAAAATAAATAATTAAAACTTTCAAAAAATCAATTATTTCGGAGCTTCAGAACTTTAATAATTCATAATAAGTAGCCCTTTTATCGGAAAATTGAATCTCGCTACTTTTTATAGGAAATTCAATTCTCTACAACTAGGAAGAAAGTTTTCCCAAATTCCAAATAGAAATTGACGAAATCCACAAACGGGACGATTTTTAAGGTTATAATCAAATTTCGATTCCATAAATGGGGTCCAATGAGCATGATTAACATGTTTTAAACATTTATTGCAACAAAAATACTCTTCCTCCTCGTATACTCATATATCCCACATTCATTATAAAAATATCACCATTATTATATTATTAAAATATAATAATATATTTAAATGAATTATTTTATCGAGAAAAAGATAAAATTTTAATTTTCAACAATTGTCACATTAAAATTTTCTCCATCTATATATCCACATAAAATCAAGTATTTTCCTCATCATATGAATCAATAATTAATTATTCACAAATAATATTATGAATCATAATATCGACAACCGTGCGGTTCCTAAGAAAGAGGGGCTTTCAATAAGAATTTCTCCTTCTTGGCAAGCAATTAGGTGACCAAACCTCTCCTTGATGTAACTTTCTAGACATTGCCAATAATGTTATCTAATAATATTATTCAGATAATATGAATTATTGTTTCGATAATGAAAAATCTTGTGTAATGACAATTATTGAAACAATGATAATATAAAATATCAACGCAAAGAATTATTAAATCAATAAAATAAAATCTTTGAGCGAAGAATTATCGTAACCATTATTGAGTAAAGGCTTTCACGTAAGAATCAATAATTAAATGCAATACTGAGTGCCATTGTGTTTTAACCACGGTAGTATTTTAACAAGATTAATTGTGAATAACTACACGCCTGTTATTTTTAAACAACTTATATTTGTCATTTTCTTCATCCAATCACTTTTCGTTATGGGGCCCACAAAAAGATGCGTCATCGCATTTAATATTCCCAAAGTTAAGAATATTCCACCACCAAACGAATATTCCCAAACAACAATGAATATTTTATAACCACTTGCTTATTTTGAAATATTTGCGTGTTTTACCCATAACTATCCACATTAATCAAATCAACCCTTACTATTTCAAAATAGAAAATTAAATTTCATTAATAATAATTTGGGGTCTTACAACCTCCCTCCTTATGAAATTTCGTCCCTCGAAATTGACGACGACTACAGTGTTTGAAAAGGTGAGGATACCTCACTTTCATTTCCGCTTTCAATTCTCGGTCATTTCTTCTATAGCATGATTCCTCCATAAAACTTTAACTTGTGGTATGACCTTTTCATGGCGTGGGACATGCTCCTTCCTATCCAAGATCTTAACAGTACCTCCTCATACGTTAAGTCTTTATTTATTTCATCCGGGTTCTAACTCTATAACGTGGTTCGGGTCTTTCACATATTTACGAAGTACGGATATGTGAAACACATTATGAACACGAGACATACTCGGAGGTAACGCTTGCAAGTCTACATAGGCTACATTTCCTACTCGGTCAAGAATTTGAAATGGACCAATAAATCGTGGATTGAGCTTTCCTCTCTTCCCAAATCTTGTAACTCCCTTCCGTGGAGCAACTCGCAACAATACACGATCCCCTATACTAAATTCCACGTCCCTTCGATGAAGATCCGCATAACTCTTTTGTCGATCTTGTGTCGTTTGTATACGTTATCGAATCATTTGGATCTTTTCCAGAAAGTACGCATACGTACCAACTCGAGTCCCAACAATGTTGCTTCACCCACCTCGTCCCAACATCATACCGGAAGCGACATTTTCGTCCATATAATGCTTGAATGGAGCCACACCTATACTTGCTCGATAAGCTGTTGTTGTAGGAGAATTCCACCAATGGTAAATACTTATCCCAACCGCCTTGAAGTCAGGACACGAGTCTTAATAGATCTTCAAGAGTTTGAATAGTCCTCTCGATTGTCTCGTCCGTTTGAGGATGGTATGTCGAATCGAATCAGAATCCGTGCCCATAGCTTTTTGCAAGCTAACCCAAAATCTTGAAGTGAATCTTGGGGCACGATCCAAAACTATGGATACAGCATGCCATGCAACCTCACAATCTCATTCACGCACATACTAGTGAAGACGTTCAAGGAATAAGTCTCGTGATGTCGGCAAGAAATGAGCAGACTTGGTTAATCTATCAACAATAACCCAAATAGCATTAATGTCTTGAGAAACCGTAGGAAGACCCGTGAACGAAATCCATGGTAATGTGTTCCCACTTCCATTTCGGAATCTCAAGTGGTTGCAACGGACCCTTAGGTACTAGATGCTTCGCCTTTTACACGTTGACAAGTTAAACACATCGAGATAAACTTTGCAATCTCTCTCTTCATATTGTTCCACCAAAATGTATGTGAAGATCACGATACATTTTTAGTACTTCCAGGATGGATTGCAAATGGTGTATGTGTGCCTCCATCATAATCTTGTACTTCAAATCGAGTCGTTAGAACACAAAGTCTAGAGTGGACTCAAGTATTCCTTCTTCATCAATTCTCGCTTAGGAATAGCACCTTCTTGTACTTTCTTCTTCATACGCGATCATTTCCGATTCGGTGGCTTGAAGCAACCTTAACTTTTTCTATTAAAGTTGGCTCTACGCGTATACTTGACATCATCGCACTCATTCCGCGATATGATCTTCTACTCAACGCGTCACTACCACGTTCGCTTTTTAGGATGGTATTGAATAGTGTGGTCGTAGTCTTTCAATAGCTCGAGCCAACGTCGTTGCCGCGTGTTGAGTTCTTTTGAGTGAAGAAATATTTAAGGCTTTTATGGTGCAATATATCTCCACTTTCTCCCCATATAGATAGTGCATCCATATCTTTAGATTTAAAACGATCACGCTAACTTTAGATCATGAGTAGGATAATTCCTCTCATACTCTTTAAGTTGTCGCGAGGCATAAAGCTATGACTTTCCCACGTTGCATGAGAACACATCATAACCCTTTGCACGAAGCATCATTCAGAGATAACAAATCCATCCGAACCGGATGGTATTGTTAGAACAGTCTTAGAAATAAGTCTCCTCTTAAGCTCTTGGAAACTTTTCTCCCATTCTTCGCTCCAAACGAATTTTGTATCCTTAAAGAGTTAATTTGAGTTAATGGAGTAGCGATTCGAGAAAACCCTTCCACGAATCTCCGATAATAACCATTTAGATTCGTAAAAGCTTCGTCTTGGCCAATCGACTTTGGTTGCTCCCAACTCAGTATTGCTTCAATCTTCGTCGGGTCCACGGATACTCCATGTTTTGACACCGCGTGCCCAAGGAATGCTACTTCCTCAAGCCGTAACTCGCATTTCTTCAATTTGGCATATAGTTTGTTTTCACGAAGCCTTTCGAGTACCAAACTTCAAATGGTGCTCATGATCTTCACGACTTTTGGAATATATGAGGATGTCATCAATAAAAACAACAACGAATCGATCTAAATATTCCTTAAATACTCGGTTCATCATATCCATAAAAGCCGCAGAGAGCATTAGTCAATCCGAAAGACATGACTAAGAATTCATAATGCCCGCATCGAGTTCTAAAAGCGATCTTTGGAATATCCTCGGTTAATCTTGGTGATGATATCCGTAAGCGAAGATCGATTTTTGAAAAGAATTGTGCCCCTCTGAATTGGTCAAACAAATCATCAATACGAGGTAGAGGATACCTATTCTTGATGGTGACATGGTTCAATTCGATGATAGTCAATGAAGTCGCATACTCCCCGTCTTTCTTCTTTTTACGAATAAAACAGAGCACCCCAAGGAGATGTCTTAGGGACGAATGAAACCGATGTCCAACAATTCTCGTAGTTGGACCTTTAACTCGAAGTTCAATAGAGCCATTCGATATGGGGTTTTAGAAATGGGCTTTATACGGAGTTCAAGATCAATAAAGAATTCAACTTCACGTTACGGGGTAGGTAAGGGAAGTTCTTCGTGAAATACGCCAGAAAGTCAATAACAACAGGAATATTATTCAAATTTGACGTGTCTTTATTCAAATCCATAACATGGGCTAAGAAAGATTGACATCCGTTTTCAATAAACGAATAAGCTTAATGATTAGATATGACGTTGGTTGATTTTAATGGTTTAGTTGCTTGAATTGCAATAACACGGGTTGGTAAGGAATATGAAAACTAACAACCTTACCAAAACAATCAATTTTGGCATGATGAGTAGTTAACCAATCAATCCCTAAAATCGCATCAAAAGCAAGTATCTTTAAAGAGATAAGGTCAACAAGTAAGGTGATGGTGCCAACTTGAATCAAACAAGATTTATAAGCGGTGGATGTGATGAAAGTTTCTCCTAACGAAGTTTCCACAGATAGGTCAAAGTCTAATTTCTCCGAGTCAAGTTTAAACGTTGAGCACAAGCGGGAGAGATAAATGAATGGGTAAGACCCCAGGATCAAGTAAGGTATAAACTTCACAAGAATTTATAAATATCTTACCCGTGATCACCTCGTTTGGGTTCCTCGCATTTTGACGATCCACAACAAACGCTTCTTCCGAGAACCGTTGACTTTGACTTTTTTGGGACGGTCTTTTTGAGTCACCGCCCCCATTGAACTAGGTTTCGCTATCGTATAATCTCGAGCGATATATCATTCTTTACCACAATTATAGCATACCTTGAATTGTTGTGGGCGGTTTGGATCGATATGTCCTCTTAACAAGCATTTATAAGATATGAATTGGGTGGTCATTCTCCTCCCTTAGAACCGATTCTTTCGCCAAAACCTTTATCGTCTTCACATGGTCAACATTAAATCTCCTCTTTTAAAATCTCCTCCCGACTCGCTTCTTCTATTTTCATGGCTATGATTACCACCGAGTGGTTACCATTTTTGTCCGTCTCGTTTCTTTCTCCATTTGGTTATCGTTATTCGCTGATCGCTATCTCGGTATGATCCTGGTTATGGTCCTTGCTTGAATAGAGAAATGAGAAAAATTGAGCCTCATAATAACACATCGAATAGAGAAAAATTTATGAGAAATGAGATATTGTCGTATGTCGGGTTTCAAACCCTCTCGAAACATCCGCCGTCATACGTTCCTCATTCTCCACCAAATGAGGTGCAAACACGGATAACTCGCAAACTTTGCCTCGTCATCGAGACACCGTCGTGTTGTTTTGTTCTAATCGATGAACTCCACTTCCTTCATACGATTTGAACACTTTCGTGAAAGTATTTGTCATTAAATAGTTTCAAACGTCTCCCAAGACATCTTTGAAAAGTCTTGGTTTGGATGTGTATGCTTCACAGACTCCCACCAAGAGTCCGCTTCGCCACTTGGAACATAAAGGTGGCGAATGGAACCTCTCGTTCTCCGTGCATCCCAAGACATCGAATATCTTGGTAATTTGCTTGACCCATGTTTCCGCCCATGATCGGATCTCGCTTTCCCTTAAATTCTGGTGGTCCCAACTCTTTGAATCGCTTGCATTTGTGACAACCCGTGAATCGCTATCATTTTCTCAGATTTTGAACACGAAGTTTCCTAAATCGATTTTGCATGAATCGCAAAAAAGCTTCAAAACATCCCCTCGCTCATCATCGCTTTCAATGGTGTTGTTCACGGGAAGAACATTGCCAACTCGACTGTACGCGCTCTCCTCATTGGTGGGTACAAAGCGTCTCCACGGTCTCATTTCCATTGTTAATATTCTCACGACATTCTCAAATCACCATATAAAACAAGGGTTAATTAAGGAAATCAATATATCACATAATATCCCTATATACTAACCAACTAACAAATAAGCTTAGGTAGGACACACTAGCGAAGGATTTACTCGCTCTCCCTCCTAGTTCTATTCCACGATCTCCGCCGGAGATCATATCCCTAAGCTCGATACCAACCATGACGCCCACAAAATAGGTATACATCACCCATTTACGAGTTGTCAATACATGGTACGTAAACAACTACAACTTTATTATTACAACATATAAACTGTGAGTTTAAATACGAGATATTGCCATCTAGATAATATCCACACGCAAATAAATTCCCATCATAATTATTGATACATTATTTTATAAAAATGGTGAGGTCTACTAAACAACTCTCTGTAACCTTTCTTCCATACCCGACTAAGACTTTCATTACATTCTCCCTCCCGAGAAGAAAAATGGAACAACAAGGAAAAGGGTGAGCTCAACTAGCCCAAGAAAGAATATTATGACTAAGATAATATACAACAAATTATCATTAGTCTTCAGGGAAAAAACCTAATAGAATACAATATACAACAAGTTTTAAACCAATATTCGCAATGTGAAATAATAATTCATTAGAAGAGTTAAGTAGAGAATGCAAACTACTATATTCTATGTATGAATTTAAAAGTTAAATCGCTCATCTTTTATCCCCGTAACATCAATCAATATACATCCGGAATCAAATATTCATCTTTGCACTCTGAGCCAAAGATATTCATCGATTAGTCATGTTCATCTAAAACACTGCTCATCTTTGCACTACGGGCCAAAGATATTCATCGAAATCATTCATATTTGCACTACGTGCCAAAGATATTCAATAATATCATCATTTAAGACCGAGGATGATGAAAAATATTTTAAAGAAACGAATCCCGGTGAAACAAAATGACAAGGATTAAGGATTAAGGATTCGTATTTTTGTTTTATCCATGTCCAACAATACCTCGAAAATAATCATAGTGGTGTAAAATTCAAGAATGATCAAAACATGGATACATCAAAGCTAGTATCCGAATAGATATTTTGGACGAAAAGAAAAATTTTCATTTTTTGATGAATAGTGCCAGATTCAGTAAATAGTGTCAGATATCGTGAATAAGGTCGATACGTGAATAAGTAACTCAGGACACCAAAAGTTCCAAATTTGATAAAACTTCATATCAATATTTTAGCATAATGATATTGAAGAAATAATATCATTACGAAAAAAATAATATCCCTTACCTCACAAAGACAAGACTTTAGTAAAAACCAGGATATAGGCTATGACTTGAACTTGAACTTGCAGTATAGAAATACTCAAAATATACTCAAAATACTCACAAGAATACTCGATAATATAGAGAGAGAAAACTTCAGTTTCTGGTGTGATTTTTAATTCTAACCTAAGCACCCTATTTATAGGAAAATGGTTAGAACACCAAAGTAGAAAATTTAATAAATTAATATATATATATATATATATTAATATATATATATATATATATATATCAAATTCATACGCCCACTTTAGAATTCAGCTCCTTGCATTTCCCACATGCCACCTTGTAGAAAAGTAAGAAAAAAAAACGTTTTTCATAAAATAAATAATTAAAACTTTCAAAAAATCAATTATTTCGGAGCTTTAGAACTTCAAGAATTCATAATAAGTAGCCCTTTTATCGTAAAATTGAATCTCGCTACTTTTTATAGGAAATTCAATTTCTACAACTGCATAGAAGAAAGTTTTCCCAAATTCCAAATAGAAATTCGACCGAAATCCACAAACCAGGCGATTTTACTGTGCTATAATCAAATTTCAACGATAAATGGGGTCCACCAACATGTTTAACATGTTTTAAACATTTATTGCAACAAAAATACTCTTCCTCCTCAGATACTCATATATCCCACATTCGTTGTAAAAATATCACCATTATTATATTATTAAAATATAATAATATATTTAAATGAATTATTTTATCGTAAAAAAGATAAATTTCAATTTTCAACAATTGTCACATTAAAATTTTCTCCATCTATATCCACATAAAATCGGTATTTTCCTCATCATATGAATCAATAATTAATTATTCACAAATAATATTACGTAATCACAATATCGACAACCGTGCGCCTCACAGGAAAGAGCGGGCTTCCAATAAGAATTTCTCCTTCTTTGGCGCAAGCAATTAGGTGACCAAACCTCTTCTTAGGCGTAATTTTCTAGACATTGCCAAGAATGTTATCTAATAATATTATTCGAGGATAATATGAATTATTGCTTCGATAATGAAAAAAAATACGTGTAATGACAATTATCAAACAACAAAGAATATAAAATATCAACGCAAGCAATTATTAAATCAATAAAATAAAATATCGAAACAAGAATTATCGTAACCATTATTGAGTAGTGCCTTCACGTAAGAATCAATAATTGGTGCAATACCGTATGCCATCGTGTTTTAACCAACCGAGTATTTTAACAAGATAATCTGTGAATAACTACGCCAGTTATTTTTAAACAACTTATATTTGTCATTTTCTTTATCCAATCGCTTTCAGTTATGGGCCCCACAAAAGATCAAGGCGTGCATTTAATATTCCCCGACAAAGAAGAATATTCCACGACCAAACGAATATTCTCCGACAACAATGAATATTTTATAACCACTTGCTTATTTTGAAATATTTACGTATTTTACCCATAACTATCCACATTAATCAAATCAAACCTTACTATTTCAAAATAGAGAAAATTAAATTTCATTAATAATAAGTTGGGGTCTTACACTACAGGCCAAAGATATTCATCAGTTGGTCATGTTCATCTCAACACCTGTACATCTTTGCATTACAGCCAAAGATATTCATCGTAAAATCATTAATCTTTGCACTACAGGCCAAAGATATTCATTAATATCATCTTTTAGGACTGAGGATGATGAAAAATATTTTAAAGAAAACGAATCCAGTGAAACAAAAGAACAAATATTACGGATTCGTATTTCAAACAATCCAAGTTCAAAAATACTTCATAAATAACCGTAATGAAGTAAAATTCAAGAATGATCAAAACATGGATACAATCAAAGCTAGTATCCATAATAGATATTTTGGATAAAAATGAAAATTTAATTTTTCTATAAATAGTGCCGTATACGTGAATAGTAACCCCGACACTAAAAGGCAAGAATTTCCCAAGAAAAATCTTACCAATATTCTGGCATAATGATATTAGAAGAAATAATATCATTTAAAAAAAAATAATATCCCTTACCTCCAAAAAAAGACAAGACTTACGACCGAATATTTGGATATAGTCTTTGAAAGGAACTTGCTCCGTATAGCAACACTCAAAGTATCAAAATACTCACAAGAATACGCTCAATAATATAGAGAGAGAAAGAGAGAAAAAACTTCAGTTTCTGGTGTGATTTTCAATTCTAACCTAGCACCCTATTTATAGGAAAATGCTTAGAACACCAAAGCAGAAAATTTAATATAATAATATTATTTTTACTCAACATTCCTATGCACACCTAAGACAACTGAATTCAGCAACTAACATGTGCAAGTGAGGCCCATTAAATGGAAAAAACGTTTTTCTTAATAAACAAAATTAAAACTTCCAAAAATCAATTATTTCGGAACTTCGGAACTTCAATAATTCATAATAAATAGTTATTTTATCAGAAAAATTCAAACCTTATGTCTTTTTCATAGGAAATTCCATTATCTACAACTTTGCAGAAGAAAGTTTTTCCAAATTCCAAACATAAATTGACCGAAATCCACAAACGAGCAATTTTACAAGCTATAATCAAATTTCAGTCAAAAATGGGGTCCACTGACATGTTTAACATGTTTTAAACATTAATTGTAACAAAAATACTCATCCTCCTCATATACTCATATATCCTACATTCATTGTAAAAATATCACCATTATTATATTATTAAAATATAATAATATATTTAAATAAATTATTGATCAGAAAAGGTAAAATAACAATTTTTCAACAATTGTCACATTAAATTTTTTTTCCATCTATATCCACATAAAATAAATATTTTTCTTATCATATAAATCAATAATTAATTATTCACAAATAATATTATGAATCACAATCATCGATAAACGGGCATTTTCAGAGAAAGGGGGCTTTCCAATAAGGATTTCTCCTTACTGGCAATCAATTAGGTGACCAAACCTCTCCTTAGACAGAACTTTCTAGACATTGCCAATAATGTTATCTAATAATATTATTCAAATAATATGAATTATTGATCCGATAATAAAAATATCGTGTATTGACAATTATGAAAGAACAATAATATAAAATATCAATGTAGCAATTATTGAATCAATAAAATAAAATATTAAACAGTAACTACTGTAACAATTATTGAGTAATGCCTTCCTACGTAAGAGTCAATAATTGATGCAATACCGCATGTCTTCGTGTGTTTTAACCCCGGGTATTCCAACAAGATAACTGTAATAACTCATACCAATTATTTATAAACAACTTATACTTGTCGTTTTCTTCATCCAATCGCTTCAAGTTATGGGGCCCACACAAGGTCACTTGGCAGTCGCATTTAATATTTCCCACGGTAAGAATATTCCACGACCAAACGAATATTCTCCGATAAAATGAATATTTTATAACCACTTGCATATTTAAAATATTTTATGCATTTTACCCATAACTAACCACATTAATCAAATCAACCCTTACTATTTCAAAATAATAAATAGAGGAAATTTGATTTTATTTATAATAAGTTGGGGTCTTACAACCTCCATTCCTTATGAAATTTCGTCCTCAAAATTGACGTACGTACCTGGTGTTTCGAAAAGGTGAGGATATCTCGCTTTCATTTCCGTTTCCAACTCGGTGTCATTTCCTCAATAAAGCATGGTTTCAACACAAAACTTTAACTTGTGGTATGACCTTCAGACGTAAGACATGCTCCTTCCTATCTAAGATCTTGTGGTACCTCCTCGTACATTAAGTCTTCTGGCTATCCCATCTCGGTTCTAACTCAATAATGTGGTTCGGGTCTTTCACATATTTACTGAAGCGAGATATATGAAAAACATTATGTACACGAGACATACTTGAGGTAACGCAGTTTATAGGCTACATTTCCTACTCGGTCAAGAATCGAAATGGACCAATAAATCATAGATTGAGCTTTCCTCTCTTCCCGAATCTTGTAACTCCCTTCCATGGGGCAACACGCAACAATACATGATCCCCAATACTAAATTTCACGTCCTTTCGATGAAGATCCGCATAACTCTTTTGTCGATCTTGTGCCGCTTGTATACGTTGTCGAATCATTTGGATCTTTTTTGTAGTCATACGTACCAACTTAGGTCCCAACAATGTTACTTCACCCACCTCATTCCAACATATTGGAGAGTGACACTTTCGTCCATACAATGCTTCGAATGGAGCCACACCTTTATTTGCCTGATAACTGTTGTTGTAGGAGAATTCCACCAATGGTAAATACTTATCCCAACTCCCTTTGAAATCTAGGACACAGAGTCTTAATAGATCTTCAAGAGTTTGAATAGTCCTCTCTGATTGTTCGTCCGTTTGAGGATGGTATGCCGAACTGAATCGTAAATCCGTGCCCATAGCTTTTTGCAAACTAACCCAAAATCGTGAAGTGAATCTTGGGTCACTATCAAAACTATGGATCCTGGCATGCCATGCAATCTCATAATCTCATTTACATACATATGAGCAAGACGTTCAAGGGAATAAGTCTCCCGTATCGGCAAGAAATGAGCAGACTTGGTTAATCTATCAACAATAACCCAAATAACATTTATGCCTTGAGAAACCGTGGGAAGACCTGTAACGAAATCCATGGTAATGTGTTCCCACTTCTATTTTGAAATCTCAAGTGGTTGCAATGGACCCTTAGGCACCTGATGCTCCGCCTTTACACGTTGACAAGTTAAACACCTCGAGATAAACTTCGCGATCTCTCTCTTCATATTGTTCCACCTAAATGTATGTCGAAGATCACGATACGTTTTGGTACTTCCAGGATGGATTGCAAACAGTGTATTATATGCCTCCGTCATGATCTTGTACTTCAAATCATAATCGTTAGGAACACAAAGTCTGGAGTGGACTCGAAGTATTCCTCCTTCTTCGATTCTTGCCTCTGGAATAACACCTTCTTGTACTTTCTTCTTCATACGCATCAGCTTTCAGTCTGTGGCTTGAGCAACTTTAACTTCATCGATTAAAGTTGGTTCTATGCGTATACTTGACATCATCGCATTCGTTCCTGCATATGATCTTCTACTCAACGCGTCAGCTACCACGTTTGTTTTTCCAGGATGGTATTGAATAGTGTGGTCGTAATCTTTCAATAGCTCGAGCCAACGTCGTTGCCGCATGTTGAGTTCCTTTTGGGTGAAGAAATATTTGAGGCTTTTATATCTGAATATATCTCCACTTTCTCTCCATATAGATAGTACCTCCAGATCTTTAGCGCGAAAACGACTGCTACCAACTCTAGATCATGAGTAGGATAATTCCTCTCATATTCTTTAAGTTATCGCGAGGCATAGGCTATGACTTTCCCACGTTGCATGAGAACACATCCTAACCCTTTGCCTGAAGCATCGCTGTAGATAACAAATCCATCCGAACTAGATGGTATTGTCAGAACAGGTGCCGAAATGAGTCTCCTCTTGAGCTCTTGGAAACTCTTCTCGCATTCCTCGCTCCATACGAATTTTGTATCTTTCCGAGTCAGCTGAGTTAACGGAGTAGCGATTCGAGAAAATCCTTCCATGAATCTCCGATAATAACCAGCTAAACCCAAAAAGCTACGTACTTCGGTTACTGACTTTAGTTGCTCCCAACTTTGTATTGCCTCAATCTTCGCCGGGTCAACAGATACTCCATATTTTGACACCACGTGCCCAAGGAATTCTACTTCCTCAAGCCAGAATTCGCATTTCTTCAACTTGGCATATAGCTTGTTTTCACGAAGTCTTTGGAGTACCAGCTTCAAATGGTGCTCATGATCTTCACGGCTTTTGGAATATATAAGAATGTCATCAATAAAGACAACAACGAACTGATCTAAATAGTCCTTGAATACTTAGTTCATCATATCCATGAAAGCCGCATGAGCATTAGTCAATCCAAAAGACATGACTAAAAATTCATAATGCCCGTATCGAGTTCTGAAGGCAGTCTTTGGAATATCCTCAGTTCTAATCTTCAGTTGATGATATCCAGAATGAAGATCGATCTTTGAAAAGAATTGTGCTCCTTGCAACTGGTCAAACAGGTCATCAATACGAGGTAACGGATACCTATTCTTGATGGTGACATGGTTCAATTCTCGATAGTTAATACAAAGTCGCATACTCCCGTCTTTCTTCTTTACAAATAAAATAGGAGCACCCCAAGGAGATGTACTAGGACTAATGAAACCGGATGTCCAACAACTCCACGTAGTTGGACCTTTAACTCTGAAGTTCAATAGGAGCCATTCGATATGGGGTTTTAGAAATGGGCTTTATCCGAGTTCAAGATCAATAAAGAATTCAACTTCACGCTCGGGGTATCTGGGAAGTTCTTTAGAAACACGTCGAAATTTACTAAACAGAATATTATTCAAATCGACGTGTCTTTATTCAAATCCATAACATGGGCTAAGAAAGCTTGACATCCGTTTTTCAATAAACGAATAGCTTTATGACTAGATATGACAGTGATTGATTTTAATGGTTTAGTTGCTTGAATTGCATAACAAAGGTTGTTTAGGAATATGAAAACTAACAACCTTATGAAAATAATCAATTTTTGCATGATGAGTAGTTAACCAATCAATCCCTAAAATCACATCAAAAGAAAGTATCTTTAAAGAGATAAGATCAACAGGTAACGTGATGGTGCCAACTTGGATCAAACAAGATTTATAAACAGTGGATGTGATGAAAGTTTCTCCTAACGGAGTCTCCACAGATAAATCAAAGTCTAATTTATCCGGAGTTAAGTTTAAACGTTGAGCACAAGTAGGAGAGATAAATGAATGGGTAGCACCAGTATCAAGTAAGGTATAAACTTCGCAAGAATTTATGATTAGCTTACCCGTGATCACCTCGTTTGTGTTCCTCATATTTTGACCAGTCACGACAAACGCTCTTCTAGGAATCGTTGACTTTGACTTTTCTGGGACAACCTTTTAAGTCACCATCCTCACTGGACTTGGTTTCGCTACTGTACAATCTCGAGCGATATGTCCTTCCTTTCCACAATTATAACATACCTTGAACTGTTATGGGCAGTTTGGACTAATATGTCCTCTTTTCAAGATTTATAAAGATCTGAACGGTGGTCGTTCTCCTCCCTTAGAACAGCTTGTTCTTTGGTCCGACGTCTTCACATGGTCATTATTGAATCTCCTCTTTTTAAAATCTTCCCCCGACTCGCTTCTTTTATTTTCATGGCCATGATTACCACCGGAGTGGTTACCATTTTTGTCCGTATTTTTCTTTCTTCGCTGGTTATCGTTGTTCTGATGACTACTGTCACCAGTATGATCCTGGTTATGGTCCCTCGGTTGAACGTACTCGTTATCTCGCTCTAATAATTGAGCCTTGTTGACAACATCTGAATAGAGAGAAAATTTATGAGAAATGAGATTCTGACGTATACCGGGTTTCAAACCTTTCAGAAACATCCGCGTCATACGTTCCTCATTCTCCACCAAATGAGGTGTAAACCTGGATAACTCTGCAAACTTTGCCTCGTACTGGGACACCGTCATGTTATTTTGTTCCAGTCTAATGAACTCCACTTCCATCATATGATGAATACTTTCAGGAAATTACTTGTCATTAAAAAGTTTCAAACGCTCTCCCAAGCACACGCCGAAAGCGCGGTTTGGATGGGTACGCTTCATGATTTCCACCGAAGAATCGCCTTATTACGGAACATAAAGGTGGCGAATGGAACCTTCTATTCCTCCGTGTATCCCAAAACATCGAATATCTTGGTGATTTGTTTGACCCACGTTTCTGTCTTAATCGGATCCGGCTTTCCCTGCACTCGGTGGTCCCAACTTTGAATCGCGCTTGGCTATAAAGCGTGCATTGTTATCATTTCCACTCGTATTTTGTACACGAGTCTCCCTAAATCGATTTTGTATGAGCGCAAAAAGCTTCTAAACATTCCGGCTGCTCATCATCTCGCTTTCGGTGGTGTTGTTCACAAGAGGAACATTTTCAGCCTGTTGCACGTTCTCCTCGTTGGTGAGTAAATGTGTTTCCACGGTCTCATTTACTCCACTGTTAACATTCACAAGTCGACATTCTCAAATACTGCCATAAAACAAGGGTTAATTAAGGAAATCAACATATCATATAATATCCCTATATACTGACCAACTAATAAATAAGCTTAGGTAGGACACACTAGCGAAGGATTTACTCGTCTCTCCCCTTCTAGTTCTATTCCCCGATCTTCGCCAGAGATCATATCCCTAAGCTCGATATTAATCGTGACGCCCCCAAAATAGGTATACATCACCCATTTTGAGTCACAATAACATAATGTAAAACAACTACAACTTTATTAATACAACATAAAAAAATGTGAGTTTAAATACAAATATTGCCATCTAGACAATATTCACACCCAAATAAGTCCTCTTTACAATTATTGGTACATTATTTTACAAAAATGGTGAGGACTACTAAAACAACTCTCTAAAACCATCATTCCACACCTCACTAGAACTCGCATACATTCTCGCCTCCGAGAGAAGAAAAATAGAACAAAAAGGAAAAGGTGAGCTCAACTAGCCCAAAGAAGAATATTATGACTAAGATAATATAGAATAAATTATCGTTAGTCTTGACAACAGGAAAAATCGATAAAATACAATGACAACAAGTTTTGGATCAATATTCGCAATGAAATAATAATTCATAGAAGAGTTACGTAGAGAATGAAATCTACTTTTATCTATGAATTTAAAAGTCCATCATTAATATTTTATCCCTGTAACATCAATCAATATACAACTGGAATCAAATATTCATCTTTGTACTACAGGCCAAAGATATTCATCAGTTGGTCATGTTCATCTCAACACCTGTACATCTTTTCATTACAGCCAAAGATATTTATCATAAAATCATTAATCTTTGCACTATAGGCCAAAGATATTCATTAATATCATCGTTTAGGACTGAGGATAATGAAAAATATTTTAAAGAAAACGAATCTAGTGAAACAAAAGAACAAATATTACGGATTCGTATTTCAAACAATCCAAGTTCAAAAATACTTCATAAATAACCGTAGTGAAGTAAAATTCAAGAATGATCAAAACATGGATACAATCAAAGCTAGTATCTATAATAGATATTTTGGATAAAAATGAAAATTTAATTTTTCTTTGAATAATGCCGTATTCGTGAATAGTGCCGTATACGTGAATAGTAACCCCGACACTAAAAGACAAGAATTTCACAAGAAAAATCTTACCAATATTCCGGCATAATGATATTTGAAGAAATAATATCATTTAAAAAAAAATATCCCTTACCTCCAAAAAGACAGTACTTCTGACTGGAATACTGGATATAGTGCTGAAAGAAACTTGCTCCGTATAGCAACACTCAAAGTATCAAAATACTCACAAGAATACGCTCAATAATATAGATAGAGAAAACTTCAGTTTCTGGTGTGATTTTCAATTCTAACCTTAGCACCCTATTTATAGGAAAATGCTTAGAACACCAAAGCAGAAAATTTAATATAATAATATTATTTTTACTCAACATTCCTACGTACACCTAAGACAACTGAATTCAACAACTAACATGTGCAAGTGAGGCCCATTAAATGGAAAAAACGTTTTTCTTAATAAACAAAATTAAAACTTCCAAAAATCAATTATTTCGGAACTTCGAAACTTCAATAATTCATAATAAATAGCTCTTTTGTCAGAAAAATTCAAATCTTACATCTTTTTCATAGGAAATTCTATTATCTACAACTTTGCAGAAGAAAGTTTTCGTAAATTCCAAACAGAATTTGATCGAAATCCACAAACGGACGATTTTACAAGCTATAATCAAATTTCAGTCAAAAAATGGGGTCCACCGACATGTTAAACATGTTTTAAACATTAATTGTAACAAAAATATCACCATTATTATATTATTAAAATATAATAATATTTGCGCATTTTACCCATAACTAACCACATTAATCAAATCAACCCTTACTATTTCAAAATAATAAATAGAGGAAATTTGATTTTATTTATAATAAGTTGGGGTCTTACAACCGATATTTCAATAGTTAACGGTAAAAATTTTGCCGTTATTTTTATAAAAAATTATCTCTGTCGCTTTCTATATCCGACGGTCATTCCGTTGTGGGGTCCACTAATAATTGTGCTATCGTACGGATATTCACCGACAAAAAAAATATTCCCCAATCAAACGAATATTTTATGACCAATTGCTTACTTTGTAAAAATTTACACATATCACCCATAACTATAGAATTATATCAAATCAATACCTTACTATTCAAAATAATATTTAGAGAAAATTAGTTGGGAGAGTACACAATATTCTACAGAGTTAAAATTAGAGTTTTGTCAAACACCAATCTTCTTAAATACTTGTTCTTCCTTGATGGATGACCTTTAGAAGTCAAACACTTGGGTGGCTAACGTTGATCAAATAAGGAATCAAACCCGGTGGATTCCAGTTGAACATAAAAAGGAATTGGAGGTGAACTTGTACCTGAGGAAGCTAGTTTCTACAAGGGTATGAATCTGATCTCTATCTCTTTTCATCTAATTAATAATTGCGCATAAAGAATGATCCGGGTATATGATTTGTAAAAAAATTTAAACTCTAATTTTTCATGCTTCCACTCTATGTATGTATTCTGTTACATGTTTATGGATATTACAAACCTAACAGTGGTATTAGAGCCAAACCTTTATGCGAGTTATTAATTGTTCAGATTCAATATGTATGTTGATATGTGTTTAGAATAATTTTTTTTCGCATAATTATTGGCAAAGAATCATGTTTTTCCAAACAATATAGATTTCAACATTAATCATAAAGAACCTTCGAGTGAATAGTTATCGTATAATTCAATACTTTTACCACACAATGTCCCAATTAAATATAAGACATGAAATTACTATCAAGTTTTTTTATTTATTTAATTATATATATTTTGATTCTCAAATACGCAACTCTATATAATACAAATTAGAAACTCATTTCTAATTTCATTCTATCTTGGCCAAAGATTCCTAAGTTGTCATTTATCAAATTACATAGGATATTCTCTCCTTTTACTAGAAGAGGTAGATTCTTTGTTAACTATTCATTATCTCCATGTGCAACTTATTATATTCAAGCATACCCTTTGATATACCCTAAAGGTCCTAAGGGACATGTCAAAGTATAAATCATAATACACAAGATATTATGATGATTGTCTAAGGATCACCTTGTACTACTATCACTAGATGAATTTTTATTGACAGACAAGTAAAGCTCTATTAAGTATTACTTAGCGAGCCACGTTTAGTGAACTTATTCTCCAATAAGCACATACATAATTATTTTAGTGTCTCCACACAAATGATTATGAGATTAATCACCCTCTTTTTAAAAGCAAGCAACGTATGTATCAATCTATCCGAATTAACTAATCCACTTTTTAGTAATCCATCGATTGGAAACTATTTTAGTTTAAAGTTATCTAAGAATTTAGATCTCATTAGTATAATCATCATCATGATTCTAAAATCATTGTTTAAAATTATGGATTTATCACATATTATATAACAACATCATATAGATAAAATAGAAGTCTTTAATAAATTCTCTTTTATTAATAAATGAATAAAATTATTACAAAGTATATACTTCATCGTATCAAATATGATTGGCTTGTGTGCATACTAATTTCACACAGTCCACATATCGGTTCTGATACCATATTAAACAACTCGGGTCAAATCCCGAGTCCGGAACAAATCTCGGATCAAATTCTAAGTCTGAATCGAATCAAATCTATCCAAATAAGACCTTAAACCACTGTCTCAATCAGTGGCAGAACCAAAAACTTTTGAGAGGGGGGTCAAAATATACTTGCAAAATCACGACCGCGGCGCTACGAGCTACAATAAAATTCGATACGAAGAAATTTCTCTTGCAAAAGTACTGTAAATGAAAGTCTTGTGAAAGATAGAGAGACAATATTTGAGATGAAAAGTCTTGGTGTCGGACTTCCAACAGATGAAATTTGTGATTTTTTTAACTGATGAAACACTCAAACAACTTGAGTTAACTTATAACTCATGTATGTACATCAATTTACAGATAGAACCCGTTAATTTTCATGTTTTAACTAAATTAACCTCTTTATGGCATTTATACAAACACATGGTATGCAAGCTTTAAAAATTCTAATTTCATGAAATCCAAACATATAAATATATAACCTGTGAGACTCAGAATTTTATGAAATGAAAGTATTCAATTTTCTTATAATTATTTTATTTAGTAAATGATTAAATTGTTAAAAGGTTAAAGTTAAGGGTGATATGTGAAAAATTTTCAAAGTAAACAAGTTGTCATAAAATAATCGGTGATAAAAGTATCGTAATACGCGTGGTTGCATAGTAGCACACAGCATTGTATAGTATCTTTGATTATTGATACTTACGTGAGAAATCACTCAGTTTTATTCAATTATTGTCACAATATTTTATATTATTAAATTAATAATTGAGATGACATAGTTATTAATATTATTATTTGTAATATTGACAATGTCTAGAAGTTCTGTCAAGGAGAGGTTAGGTCATTTAATTGCGCGCCAATAGGGAGAAATCTTTATCGGAAAGCCCCCTCTTTCCTGGGAACGATCTAGTTGTTAATATTGTGAGTTATAATATTAATGATGAATGTTATTAAAAATTTAATTTGAGTTTGGAGTTAAATTTGGAGACGCGGACGTGATATTTGTGTCCAGATCGATGAAATTAGTAAAAATAGACGATAAACACAAAATTTATCGGGGTTGACTTTTTGGTCAAAAAGTCCACAGTTGACTTTTTCAGAAAAAGTCAAACTTCAAAAATTTAAAAATAAATTGTTGCTAAAAATATTTTCATTGTGTTGAGATTATTAGTGTTGGTAGAAATCGACAATTATTTCGATAATAATTGATGTCTGGAGGATATATTGACCAATCGGGTAATTAATCAGATAAATGAGCAATTAATTGCTATTAATTCACAAGCTTAAAACTATTTATTTACATGTGTGTACTATTGATTCATATGCATGTACTATTAGGGGAGGTGGTGCAAGATTGATAATACTTGCATGACTAAATTAAAATAGAGGTATAGATGAAGGTCTTAGGTACTATAATCGTAATTATTTTTTCATGTATAGAACTATTGATTCACATGATTATACTATTAATTCACATGATATACTATTAGGGGAGGTGGTGCAAGTTTGATAATACTTGCAGGACTAAATTAAAAATGAAGGAAAAGATGAAGGTATTATACTGTAATATTTCGAGCCCCAAAATATGCAATTATCGAAACTATATTTTCCTATAAATAGATGCTCATTCTTCCTTCATTCTCACCAATTCACTAAGATTCACAAAGAGCAATTATAGAGAGAGAAGCTATAGAGAGAAAGAAGTAGAGAAGTCTGCTACTTCACTATTCCAGTATCCAGTCTTCTTTTGAGGTAAGGGGTATTATTTATTTCATATTCTGAAGAGATATTATTTTTCGTATTCGTATGAATATTATTTTCATTCAATATTCGTAAGAAATATCATCTTCGTTCAATATTCGTAGGAATATTATTTTCGTTCAACAGTTGTAAGGAGTATTATTTATTTCATATTCTGAAGAGATATTATTTTTTTATATTCGTATGAATATTATTTTCGTTCAATATTCATAAAGAATATTATTTTCGTTCAATATTCATAGGAATATTATCTTCGTTAAATATTCGTTGGAATATTATTTTCGTTCAACGGATGTTATTTTTGTTCAATATTCGCTTGAAATAATATTTTCTTCATACTCTATAGTATGTAAATTGTAAGACCCCAACTTTTATGAATAAAGATGAATTTTCTATAAATATCATTTTTGAATATTATGGAATGAATTTGATATAATGTTATAGTTGTAGGTAATATTTATAAATTTTGCAAAGTACGCAAGTTGTTATATAATATTCGATTGGTCAGTGAATATTCGTTTTAACAGGAATATTAAATGCGACTGCATACAATCATTAGTGGACCCTATAATGTAATTATCATTTCGGATTGAGAAAACGATAAAAATATTTTATGAAATAATGGCGGAAGTTTTACTGTTAATCGTTGAAACACCGGTGTGTTAAAAATAAGAATGTCTGGCTGTGGTTGCATAGTAGACACGGTATTGATTATAGATGCTTACATGATAAGTCACTCGGTTTTGTTCAATTATTGCTACAAAGAATTCTTTGATAGTATCTCACGTTATTTGATTCAATTATTGTCAATATTTTATATATTATTAAATCAATAATTGAGACGACGGGTTATTAATATTATTATTTGCAATATTAACAATGTCTAGAAGTTCTACCAAGGAGAGGTTTGGTCACCTAATTGCGCTAATGATAGAGAAATCCTTATTGGAAAACCCCTCTTTCACGAGAGCGACTAGTCGATTAATATTGTGAATTATAATAATGATGATAAATGTTGTTAAAAATATTGAAGGATTTTTTATGAAGTATTTGTGGTAATTTTAGTTTATTTTATGGACCCCATTTATCCATTTTTTGAAATAACCGATAGAAGGTTATTCATTATATATATATATATATATATATATATATATATATATATATATATATGTTTTGAGTTTGCAAGTTGGCAGGGAGTACAATTATTATGATTATTATATTTATATATATGTAATAGTTTGAATGTTTGGCATAGTAAAGTTCACGGGGTTCATGACTCAGTGATTAATGTTATATATATATATATATATATATATATATATAATATTATATTTTATTTAAAAGAATTTATTTTATTAGAATATTTTATTAATAATTGATATAGTAAATCAATCCTAAGCGTTCATGAATTAGTTACTATTTAGTCCATTCTTCTATAAATAGAAGCTCATTCCTTCATTATTTCTTACTTAATTCATTGAAACTACAGAGAAAACTACAGAGAGAAAGAAGAAAAGTATTATGCTACTTCACTACTCCTATATCCAGTTTCTTCTAAAGGTAAGGGGTATTATTTCTTTCGTATTCATGAAGAGAACTTATGTTATTCTATTCTTTATTATTCTGTTGGAATAACTTCAGATCATGCGGGCTACCTTATACTTGGTGAAATTCTTCTGTTATTCCATTCTTTATCATTATGTTGGAATAACCTGTCTATGCGAATAACCACATACATGGTGAAATTCTTCTGTTATTCCATTCATTATTATTCTGTTGGAACATCCTGTCTGTTCGTTTACGCATGACCTGGTTCCGTTATTTATTATTCTATTGGAACATCCTGGCCGGTTGCAAATTTACACCGACTTGGTTTTGTTATTTATTATTCATTGGAATAACTTTATCATGATAGCGGTTTATCGTATGTCTGGTGATTTCTTTTGTTATTCCATTCTTTATTATACTCAGTTGGTTAAAGTTTTGACTTCTATACTCTATGAAATAGTGGAATATCCTTGGTATTTGCGCTTCATCCAGTATCTTTTCATGGAAATATTCTTCTGAGCATTCTTGAATTTTACTCTACAAAGAAGTATCATGTTAACGATTTGGACGTTATTAGTACCTAGATAAATTAATTCTTGAACTTATTTTATTGAATTCTTATATCATTGTCATCATCCTCGTGTTTATATTATGTTGAAATTCATCTGTGGCCTGTAGTGCATAGATGGACTTGGTATGATTATGACCAGGGATTAATCGGTATAATCATGACCGTAATGTTATAAATGATGTGGTAAAAGTCCTCATGGCCCGTAGGTGATTGATGGACCAGTTGTTGGCATGATCATGACCATTGATAAATACACGAATATCCTTGGCCCGTAGTGCATGGATAATTTGTGGTTGTGATACTAATGAATATCCGTGGCCGTAGTGCAAGGATGATGTGGATTATTTACTAAGCTGAGTCCCAGCGATAAAAGTGATGAAAAACCTTTTTAAATCATAGAAGATAGTAGATTTTATTCTCTACTTGACTCTTTTAATGGATTGCTTGTTCCGCTGCAGTTAAACTTGATGTCTATTGTATTTTATCAGTTTAACATTGTTGAATACTAATGATAATTTATTCTGCAATATCTTAGTCATAATATTTCTTACTGGGCTAGTTAAGCTAACCCTAAATTTCACTGTTCTCTTCAAGAAATGAGAATATAGCTGGGACGAGTGGGGGAATGGAGTGACGGTCCAGATGATAGCATTAGTAGTCCTCATTATTCTGTTAAATAGTGTGACAATAAATATAATGAGGACTCCTTTGAGTGTGGATATTGTCTAGATAACAATATTATTATTAAAACTCTCAGCTATGTTTTGTTGTATTTTTACACGACGTTTGTATAATTAAGTTATATTTGTATTTTGTACCATGTATCTGGCGACTCAAGATGGGTGATGTATACCTATTTTTGGGGGCGTCACAGTTGGTATCAAAACTTAGGGATATGATCCCTGGCTGAGATGTGAGATAAGAACTACGAGGGGAGAGACGGGGAATTCTTTCGCTAGTATGACCTACCAAAGTTTATTTGGTATTTAATTGGTCGGTCAGAGTATAGGGATAATATGTGATATGTTAATTAACACTTGTTTTGTGGCAGTATTTGAAAATGACATCCGAGAATGTTGAGAACATCAATGGAGCACAGGAGATCGTTGAGTCTCCACAGATTAATAATCAGGATAATGTGCATCAGGAAAGCGACAATTCTCAGGCAAACAACAACACTGACCATATGATGAACGATGGAATGTTCAGAGGCTTTATGCAATTCATGCAACATCGTGCAAGAAGCGGCTCAGTATAAAATGCGGTGATTGAAAACTGGCAACTCTCGGACGGTCACCGCTAAGTAATTCAAGGAACTAGGACCACCGGAGTTCTTTGGAGAGCCAAAACCACTTAAGGCGGAGACGTGGATAAAGCAAATCTGCAAGATATTTGATGTCTTGGGATGCTCCGAGGAGCAAAAGGTTCCCTTTGCCACCTTCATGTTGCGTGTAGAGGCAGATTACTGGTGGGAATCTGTAAAACGTACTCAACCTCCCGCACTGAAGATGACTTGGGAGAAGTTTCAAGAATTGTTCAACGACAAGTACTTTCCCGAAAGTATTCGTCACATGAAAGAGGTAGAGTTCATCAAGCTGGAGAAAAAAAAACATGACCGTGTGGAGTGCGATAATGAGTCAACCCAACCAAAAGAGAGCAGTCGGCAAAATGATAATACCAGTGAGAGCAGTCATCGAAGCGGTGACAATAAGTGTGGAGGGAATCAAAATGCCAGAAATGGTAACCACTTCGTTGGTAGTCATGGCCAAAACAATAAGAATGGACATTTCAAGAAGAGGAGATTCAACAATGAGGGAAAGATGTCAACATCAGCACCCGTTGTTAAGGAAGGAGAACGACCACCTATCATATGCTTCAAATGCGGAGGGGAGGGATATATCAGTCCAAACAGTGCGCAGCAGTCCAAAACATGTTACAATTGTGGAAGAGAAGGTCACCTAGCTCGATTTTGTTATTCAGGGAAGACAAGTTCAGCTGGGATGAAGGCACCAAAGGCCATCCCAGAAAAGTCAAAGCCGGTAGTTCAAGGGAGAGCGTTTGTTGTGACCTCCCAGAAAGCAAGGAACCCGAACGAGATCATCACGGGTAAGCTTATCATAAACTCTAACGAAGTTTATACCTTATTTGATATCGGCTCTATCCATTCTTTTATTTCTCCTACTTGCGCTCCACGTTTAAATTTGACTGCGGAGAAATTAGACTTTGACTTATCTGTTGAAACTCCATTGGGAGAAACCTTCATTACATCTGTAATAACCCAATATTTTCAATAAGAATTTTTGCGATTTAATTTTTTTAATATAAATAAAGGTGAAAATATTTGCAAAGTAAAGTATATGTATCTATGTAATAAATAAAATTATTTATTAGATGTAAATAATTTCTTTTTAGACTTATTGATTATTATAGATTATATTCTTATAATAAATTAATTTTGTAATATTTATTATTTATTTTCCTTGAAAATATGATTATGGTATATATGATATGATTCTTTGGGATTCTTATGATATGTATTTTATTATATTGGTTAGGTTAATTATTTTAACTTAATTAATGTTGGTATGTATGAAGGTTATGAATTCAAAACCCTAAGTCTGGATTTTGAATAAGGAATGAGAATAATAATATAATATTATTTATGTTTCAGTAATATAAACATGTCTTATATGTGTGTAATGTTAATGTGTGAAACAGTTATAGTAAAACAGTACAAACCCTAATTGACATTTAGAAACCCTAATTACTAGATCAGTTATGACTGTTAGATTTGTTAAGTTATGTGTTATGACCATTATTATGTTTAATATTAAATAGGTAAACCCTAATTGACATTTAAAAACCCTAATTACTAGATCAAGACCCTAATTGCTAAGTTATAAACCCTAATTACTAATTTAGCAAGCTTAATGATAATTAGTATTTTACGAAGCCTATTTTGCAAGCCTAAAGTGATTAGGAAACCTAATTCAATTAGGAAACCCTAATTCACATTTCTAGAAACTAAGATGCCCATTTTACCCTTAATACACAATTCTAGATTTAGAGCTTAGGAAACCTTAGGGTTAAACCCTAAGGGTCAAACCCTAGAGGTTAGAAAAGAATTGACAACTTTACCATAAAAGTAAAAGCCAAATAACCAAATTGTCCTTCTTGCATTATTTAATAGATAACTTGTATAGGTTGCCATAAATTTAGTTGGTAAACCAACTCAACATAGCCATGTGGTCTAGTAATAGCCTTTAATCAATAAGCATGATCAACCCTAACCATTTCATCAAATTATATATAGATTATGAGAGAGAGAATGTCACATTCAAGCCACATTTGATCATAAAACAACTAAAACCCTCTCAACTTCAAACATCCAAAATTTTCTTGCTAGACCAGTCACTATTCAAGCCCCACTAACACTTGTAGCAGATCAGAAGCATTAGATCAAGATTTGGTTCATAGAAAGGTATAAAAACCCTAAACCTAGAAATCCTTGTGATTCATGTTATTTGTTGTTGTTTATTGTTTAAAGTTATGTTAGTAGGTGTCATTTAGTGATCTGAATTGTTATAACTCAGATATATAACACTTAGATGCTCGAAATTGATGATTTTAGAAATCTGGAAAAAGTTTAAAACTGTGGTCTGACAATGAATGTCAGAGCCTCTAGATCTTTCTGTGTTAAGTGTTATGTATATTTTATGTTATGGATATGTTCTTTGTCATGTGGACTATGATCTAGAACTGGAAACAGGGCCAGATCATGTCTAGAACTCAACATATGAGTGGTCAAAGTGAGTTGACCAATCAGGAAACACTGAGTTTCTGGGCAACCCAGAAACCCAGAATTTCTGACAGCCAATTTTGAAGCTCTAGATCTTTCTGTTGTTTGTTTGTTTAGCCAAGTTGTTGTTTTCATGTTGTAGTCTGACATGAGGACTACACAATCAAACCTTTAGATCACCCAGAAAGTATATAGAATCAGAGATAATTAAGGTCAAATAAGCGTTGACCGACTGCCTTATGAAGAAATCTGGGAAACCCAGATTTCTCAAGAACAGCTTCTGACCACTATTTTGACCGGCTTTGATCCATCTTATGTGTTGGTAAAATGATATGCAATTATTTGATTATGGTACTTTGGCATCACTACTACAAGGTGGAACACTTAGATCACACAAACGAGACCTAGACTGAAATCTATAAGGATGCAAAGTAGGGACCTCACATCGCTTCTAGTTTCGGAACCCGTAAACTTCAAGAACACCATTGTCGACAAGATTTTGAGAGCTTAGATCTCTCTGATCTATTGAAGAATGACCATGAAACTTGATTTCAGTTATACTATTACATGAATACTAAAATCTAGAAGATTTGGCCAGCCCAGAAACACATTAGGTTGAGAATTATAGCTGGACAAACCTAGCATCCGGTAAACGGACATGATGTTCTGGGTTTTCTTCAAGAACACCAACAACACCTATAGCGACGGTTATGTCCTTATAAGGCCATTTTAGCGACAGTTTATTTATGAAATTATTATTTTTAGTTAATAATTAGTATTAAATAGTTTTTAATTATTAAAAATACAAAATAAATTCCTAAAAATTATTTTAAAGTCTAAAAATAGGTTTTTAATTATTTTGAATATATTTCATTAATATTTATTATTTTTGGAATAATAATGATATTTAATTTATTTAATTATTATATTAAATAAATTACTTAAAAATGATTTTAATACTTGAAAAATCATTTAAAATTTATATTATATTATAAGAAAATATTTTAAGTTATTTTTAATATTTTGTGATGAATTTCATTAATTAAATAATATTAATGATATTTAAGTTATTTAATAAATGTATTAAATAAATTATGAAAAATAGAATTAATGATTTTAAAAAATATATAAATATGATTTAAAGGTTATAAAATATTTTAAGTTATAAAATATAACTTTTGATATTTTGTCATGAAAAATATTAATTATTTAATATTATTGATATTAAATTTATTTAATTATTATATTAAATAAATAGTTTAAAATGGTTTTATTGATTAAAAATCATTTAAAAGGGATATAAATGAATTAAAAATATTTTTAGTTATACTTAATGACTTTTAATATTTTGAAGAATAGTACATTAATATTTTAATATTAATGGTAGTTATTTAAAAAGGATTTTAATTATTTTAAAAATCATTTAAGGTATTATTAGTACTTTAATAATATTTTGAGTTATTATAAATAACTTTAATATTTTGGCAATGGTTTCATTAATAGTTTGATATTATTTAAATATTATTGATGATAGAATTATTTGATGTTTAAATCATTTTATAATGATTAGGTGATTGAAAATTATGATAAATTATAATAATTATTTGAAAATTATTATAAGGCTATGAAAAATAATATGACTGATACTTGGGTTGTCCAGAATAATATTAAGGGTATTGAATAGAGTTTTAAACTCGGTAAAATACGACACAATCATTAAGACAATCGATATGTCTTTGAAATTGATACGGACTTAGATAGTTTATTGCATATGTGTTTATTTGTGATTTAACGACCGATGTGGTTAGGTTATATCTTTCAATCGCAATAAGCGATACTTATGTGTTATGATATGTGATTCTAATCGATAGAATGATCTTATTAATGATAGGTTTCGGTATAAAAGATAAAACTAAGTTACGTATTGTAAGAAGTAGACCAGGCAAGTTTCTTATACTTACTCCAATTATTATTGAGCAAGCATTCTACCTTTGCATTTTTTTTATGCAATGGACATGAGTAAGAAGTTTCAGAATTATATTATTATTATGCTAGATTATTAACCCTATTGTGATATATTTCATATCCGATCATTGTTTATCAACATGTTAGTATATGGTAATTCATATATATATTCTGTTCGTTATTTCCTAAATATGGTTATACAAGTGTCCCCACTTGGATAATCATTATATTTAATCACATGTTGATATATATACACACACACACACACACACACACACATATATATATATATATATATATATATATATATATATTTATATATATATACGTCTAAGCTATTTGACCCATCTAGACACAGATTCAGAAATATCGTTGAATATGATAAAACCTTTTTGTATCCAATCAAATTGTTTTGATTTGGATTCCCGACTATGTATGAACATCCCGAACATGAGAAAACTTTTATGCGCCCAAGGCGGTCAGAGTGAACAATAATATCGTTCTTGCATGTAGTATTGATCAATACAGGGCGCATGGGATGTACACCCTTCTGCCCGTAAATTATGACGGTTTGCGAATGAAGTTCTACTAAACCTTAGCGAAAATGAAAAATAATGTTCATAGTATGTCACCTTAACCTTATTTATAGTCAGTACGCAGTTTCAAAAATGTGATAGAGAGTTGATATGTTTGGTTCAGATTACTTCACAACTTTTGATTTGTTGTAGAAGGGTAGTACAAAGAAAATATTTAATCCTCTCAGCTAATATTTATAATTGTTATTACTTGCTAGGCACTCAAATGTTCATTCTTGCTTAATTTAAATGTTTTCAGTTAAGTATGATCAGCTAGAGGGCTCTGCCAAGAACAAAGGAAAAGGAAAGCTATCAGAATAAGTTTGTGTTATCTTATGTAATAGCTAGACTTAAACAAGATGATTATATTTATTATCTATCATGTAATGAAATATTTTAAGGTCGCATACCTGGGATTTAGAAAACTCTGATATGTAAATTAAGTTTGATATTTATGATAATATTATTATTTTCGCTGTTTCGTAATGCACTGAGTTCGGGTTTCAAGTATCTGAATTTGGGGGCGTTACAACATCCACTGTTTATAAGTCTTGTTTGGTTCAAGTCGGTACCCTCACATTACCTGTCGATATTATTTCATTGAAAATACTTGCATTTGACGTAATTTTAGGGATTGATTGGTTAACTACTCATCATGCAAAAATTGATTGTTTTCGTAAGGTTGTTAGCTTTCATATTCCTAACCAACCTATTATGCGAATTCAAGCAACCAAACCATTAAAATCAATCAAAGTCATCTTAAGCCATAAAGCTATTCGTTTATTGAAAAACGGATGTCAAGCTTTCTTAGCTCATGTCACGGATATAAACAAAAATACGTCAGTTTTAAATGATATTTCTATTGTTAATAAATTTCTCGACGTATTCCCACGAAGAACTTCCTGGCCTACCCCAGAAAGCGTGAAATTGAATTTTTGTATCGAACTTGAACCCAGATAAAACCCATTTCCAAAGCCCCATATCGAATGGCTCTATTGAACTTCGTGAGTTAAAGACCCAACCGCAGGAATTGTTAGATATTGGCTTTATTCGCCCTAAAGACGTCTCTGGGGTGCTCCCTGCTCGCTCATGAAGAAGAAAGATGGGAGTATGCGACTTTGTATTGATTATCGGGAGTTGAATCATGTCACCATCAAAAATAGGTATCCATTGCCACGTATTGATGACCTGTTTGACTAGTTGCAAGGCGCCAAATTCTTTTCAAAGATTGATCTTCGTTCCGGATATCACCAATTGAAGATTAGAACCAATGACATTCCAAACACGACTTTCAGAACTCGGTACGGGCATTATGAATTCTTAGTCATGTCTTTTGGATTGATTAATGCTCCTGCTACCTCCATGGATATGATGAACTGAGTATTCAAGGAATATTTGGATCACTTTGTGGTCGTCTTTCTTGATGACACCCTCATATATTCCAAAAACCATGAAGATCATGAGCAACACTTGAGGTTAATACTCCAAAAGCTTCGTGAAAACAAGCTTTATGCCAAGTTAAAGAAATGCAAATTCTGGCTTGAGGAAGTAGTATTCCTTGGGCACGTGGAATCAAGTCATGGAATATATGTTGACCCGGCAAAGATTGAAGCTATTCAAAGCTGGGAACAACCTAAATCAGTGATCGAAGTACGTAGCTTTCTCGGCTTAGCTGGTTATTATCGGAGATTCGTAGAAGGGTTTTCTCGAATTGCTACTCCATTAACTCAGCTGACTCGAAAAGATACAAAATTCGGTTGGAGTGAGGAATGCGAGAAGAGTTTTCAAGAACTCAAGAGGAGACTCATTTCAACACCTGTTTTGACAATACCATCTGGCTCAGAGGGATTTGTCATCTACAGTGATGATTTGGGCAAAGGGTTAGGATGTGTTCTCATGCAACATGGGAAAGTCATAGCTTTATGCCTCTCTAAGAACTCAAAGAATATGAGAGGAATTATCCTACTCATGATCTAGAGTTAGCAAATTGTTATCTTCGCACTTAAAATTTGGAGGCATTACTTGTATGGGGAGAAAGTGGAGATCTTTACGGATCATAAAAGCCTCAAATATTTCTTCACTCAAAAGAAACTCAACATGCGACAGCGACGTTGGCTTGAACTATTGAAAGATTATGATAATACCATCCAATATCATCCTGGAAAAGCGAACGTAGTAGCTGATGCATTGAGTAGAAGATCATATGATGGTACAAGTGCGATATTGTCAACGCAAAGGCCCATTTTGTATGACTTGCAAAGGATGGAGATAGAGTTAAAAACTCCAGGGACCCATGTGATGATGGCGAATATACGAGTAGAAAGGACTTTAATCGATAAAGTTAAAGTCGCCTCAGCTACGGACACTGGAGGCGATGCGTATGAGGAAGAAAGTGCAAGAAGGTGCTATGCCGGAAGCAAGAATCGATGAAGAAGGAATACTTTGAGTCAACTCCAGACTTTGTGTTCCTAACGACCCTAATTTAAAGTATAAAATCATGATAGAGGCGCACAACACACCATTTGCAATCCATCTTGGGAGTACCAAAATGTATCATAATCTTCGACATATATTTTGGTGGAGCAATATGTGGAGCAATATGGAGAGAGAGATAGCGTTGTTTATTTCAAGGTGTCTAACTTGTCAACGAGTCAAGGCGGAGCATCAAGTACCAAAAGGTCCATTGCAACCACTCGAAATTCTAGAATGGAAGTGGGAGCACATTACCATGGATTTCGTTACTGGTCTTCCCAAGGTTTCTCAAGGTATAGATGCAATTTGGGTCATTGTTGATGGATTGACCAAGTCTGCTCATTTCTTACCTATACGAGAAACTTATACACTTGAACGTCTTGCTCGTATGTACATAAACGAGGTTGTAAGATTGCATGGTATGCCAGTATCCATAGTTTTTTGATCGAGACCCAAGATTCACTTCACGATTTTGGGTTAGTTTGCAAAAAACTATGGACACGAATTTACGATTTAGTTCGGCATATCATCCTCAGACGGACGGACAATCAGAGAGGACTATTCAAACTCTTGAAGATTTATTAAGACTCTGTGTCCTTGACTTTAAGGGAAGTTGGGACAAGTTATTACCATTGATGGAATTTTCCCACAACAACAGTTATTAAGCAAGTATTGACATTGCTACATTCGAAGCGTTGTATGGAAGAAAGTGTCGTTCTCCAGTATGCTAGGATGAGGTGGGTGAAGTAACATTGTTGGGACCAGAGTTGGTACGTATGACTACGGAAAAGATTCAAACAATTCGGCAAGTATAAAAACCTCACAAGATCGACAAAAGAGTTATGCTGATCTTCATCGAAAAGACGTGGAATTTGATATTGGAGATCATGTGTTGTTACGTGTTGCTCCAAGGAAAGGAGTTACGAGATTTGGAAGGAGAGGAAAGCTCAATCCTCGATTCATTAGTCCATTTTTAATCCTCGATCGAGTAGGGACTGTAGCCTATATACTCGTTTTACAGCCAAGTATGTCTCGTGTTCATAACGTTTTTCACATATCCATGTTACGTAAATATGTGGAAGACCCGAACCACATTATTGAGTTAGAACCGGACGAAATAGCAGAAGATTTAACGTATGAAGAGGTTCATGTTCAAATCTTGGATAAGAAGGAACATATTCTACGCTCCAAGGTTATACCTCAAGTCAAAGTTTTGTGGAGAAACCACGATGTTGTTGAAATGACACGGGAGTTAGAATCTGAAATGAAATCAAGGTATCCTTACCTCTTCGACATACCAGTATCGCACCTAATTTCGAGGGGCTAAAATTTCATAAGAATGAGAGATTGTAAGACCCCAACTTTTATGAATAAAGATGAATTTTCTATAAATATCATTTTTGAATATTATGGAATGAATTTGATATAATGTTATAGTTGTGGGTAATATTTATAAATTTTGCAAAAGTACACAAGTTGTTATATAATATTCGATTGGTCAGTGAATATTCATTTTAACAGGGAATATTAAATGACGACGGCACAATCATTGGTGGACCCCACAATGTAATTATTGTCGGATCGAGAAAACGACAAAAATATTTTACTGAAATAACAATGCGAAAAGTTTTACCGTTAACTGTTGAAACACGGTGTTGTAAAAAAGTCTGATGTCTGGCGTGGTTGCATAGTAGCACACGGTATTGATTATAGATGCTTACATGATAAGTCACTCAGTTTTGTTCAATTATTGCTACAGTAATTGCTGCATAGTATCTCACGTTATTTGATTCAATTATTGTCAATATTTTATATATTATTAAATCAATAATTGAGACGACGAAGTTATTAATATTATTATTTGCAATATTAACAATGTCTAGAAGTTCTACCAAGGAGAGGTTTGGTCACCTAATTGCGCGCCAATAGAGAGAAATCCTTATTGGAAAACCCCCTCTTTCCTGAGAACGACCTAGTCGATTAATATTGTGAATTATAATAATGATGATAAATGTTGTTAAAAATATTGAAGGGATTTTTTTATGAAGTATTTGTGGTAATTTTAGTACAGTAATACGCATGGTTGCATAGTAGCACACGGTATTGGTTATTGATGTTTACGTGATAAGTCACTCAGTTATACTCAATTATTGCTACAGTAATTGTTGCATCATATCTCTCATATTATTGATTCGATTATTGTCACAGTATCATCTGCACAATATGTTATATTATTAAATCAATAATTGAGACGACAAAGTTGTTCATATTATTAAATTGCAATATTTACAATGTCTAGAAGTTCTGTCAAGGAGAGGTTTGGTAACCTAATTGCGCGCCAATAGGGAGAAATCCTTATTGGAAAGCCCCCTCTTTTCTGAGAACGACCTGGTTGTTAAATATTGTGGGTTATGATATTAATGATGAATAAATTCGTGTTGATTAAAGATGAATTTGATAGTTCCACTGTGTTGGGATTATTGGTGTTGGTTGAAGTCGACATTTATTTCGATAATAATTGATGTCTGGAGGTTATATTGTTCAATCGGGTATTTGGGGTACTTTTCGTGTCGGAGTACTATTCATGATTTATTATTCATGAGTTACTATTCATGAGTTATTATTCATGAGTTACTATTCATGAGTTACTATTCACGAGTTACTATTCATGAGTTACTATTCACGAGTTACTATTCATGGGGTACTATTCAACCAAAAAATATATTTCTTTTCGGTCCAAATCATTTTTGGGTACAATATTATTCCATGAGGAAATGTGCTAATTTTTCAGACCGTTGGTTGAAATTATAATAGTAAATCAATATGGATCGTTGATTTAAAGTTTTAATAGTAACTTGTCCCTTTAATTTTCCAAGAGTTATTTGTCCTTTCAGTTTTCCAAGAATTATTTGCCCCTTCGGTGTTTCAAGAGTTATTTGCCTCTTCGGTGTTCCAAGAGGTAATTGCCCCTTCGCAAATAGTAGTTGTCTCTTCAATATTACCAAGAGTCATTTTGACCTTTCGTTAAGACCAAGAGCCACTTTCAGTTCCTCTATAAATAGAAGCTCATTCCTTCATTATTTCTTACGAATTCACCGAAACTCTAGAGAGAGAAACTATAGAGAGAAAGAAGAAAAGTATTCTGCTACTTCACTACTTCTATATCCAGTTCTTCTTTATAAGGTAAGGAATATTATTTGTTGTACTCGTAAGGGATATTATTTGTTGTACCCGTAAGGGGTATTATTTCTTTCGTATTCATGAAGAGAGCTATTGTTATTCCATTCCTTATTATTACATTTGAATAACTCGTGTATATCAAGTACCGCATTCATGGTGAAATTCTTACATTATTCCATTCTTTATTATTATGTTAGAATAACTTTCGTATATGTCAAGTACCGCATACATGGTGAAATTCTTCATTATTCCATTCTTTATTATTATGTTAGAATAACTTTGTTTTATAAAAGTACCGCATACATGTGGTGAAATTCTTCTATTATTCCATTCTTTATTTTTATGTTGGAATAACTTGTTTATGCGAAGTAAAATTCTTCTATTATTCCATTCTTTATTATTCTATTGGAATATCCTGTCGGTACGAATTTCGCCAGACCTGGTTCAATTATTTATTATTCCACATTTATTATTCTGTCGGAATATCATGTCTGTGCATTTACGCCGGACCTGGTTCCATTATTTATTATTCCGCGTTTATTATTCTGGAATATAATAATATCCTGCGTTCTGGTGGGTTGACCGATTTCATTATTTATTATTCATTGGGAATAAACGTGCATGCAGTCTATCGCGCATGGTAAATCTTACATTATTCCATTTTTATTATTTCATTGGAATAACTCGTCTATGTGGATTACCACATGCCTGGTGAATGATCATTTGTATTCATTCCTTATTAAATTGTGGAAATGATCTGTATACGTGGATTACCGCATGGCGGGTAAAAATCTATTTGTAGTTTCATATATTCTTTATTATACTCAGTTGGTTAAAGTTTTGACTTATATACTCCATGAAATTGGTGGAATATCCTTGATATTTGCGCTTTATCCAGTATTTGTTTCATGAAAATATTCTTCTGAACATTCTTGCATTTTACTCTACAAAGAAGTATCATGTTGACAATTTGGACGTTATTAGTTCTTGGATAAATTAATTCTTGAACTTATTTTATTGAATTATTATGTCATTATCATGATAAGTTATGTTGGTTATTATGTAAAAACATGAAAGTTTCTTAGAAATCACATAGGGTTGAAAATCAGATTTTGGTGAAAATAAAACATGAAATTCAACTAACCATATCTCCTATTATATTTTGTATTTTTTAGTGTGGTTAAGTTCTAGAGTTAGATATATGAGTTATATAACTTATCCAAGTGGAATCACTAGAAAAGGTGTTGTAGATTTTCGTGTGGAGTGATTTTAGCAAAGGAGTCAAAAACTGCCAATTTCGAAAAAGGCTACTGCCCATAAATTTGAATGGGTTGTTTCGGTAACTTAATTTGTGAGAAAATTCTGGCCTTTTGGGACATGAAATTATATGGTATAAGGTACCTCCTGTCCAAAAATGAGCTCATTCCGACTTGAAATAAGCAAATTATGACCATTTCAATATTTAGGTTTTTTTGACGAAAAACGCTATAACCGGAGTTCTATAACTCCGATGACCATGAAATTTAATTGGAAGCTCAAATTAACATGTGTAAGATCCTGCCAAGATTTGGAAATTTCTGGAGTTAAACTTGAGGTAGCTAATTTCTTAAGGAATTAATTAAAAATTAATTTTTGAAAAATAGTAAATAAATTTTAAAAATTCCGAGAAAAATATATGTTCATTATGGGACTATATTCTGTTAAATCTCAGGAAAAAAATATTTTTGGGACTGATTTGGTATTTTTCATGAAAATGGTTTAGTTACGAACATATGAGTTAAATATGTTATGTGAAGTAACAAAGTTGAAAAATAGGATTTTATGGCTTGGAAATCCTATATAAGGTATATGAAAATTTTTGATAAGGAATTTGATCATTGGTGATGAAATCTTATGAGTATGGCATTTTTGAATGATTAAATGCATTATTTGGTAAAGTGTAAACAATTGAAATAAATTGTTTATAAGTGTAAGAAGTGATTAAAATATTGTTATAATATTAACAATATTAGATTATGATTTTATTAAGTGATTGATAATATTTGGATAAATTTAAAGTCTTTAATATTTATCTTTGTTTTAGTTTGATTAATGCTTATATCAGTGTCATCATCCTCATGCTTATATGGTGATGAAAGTTATCTTTGGCTTACGTGCGAAGATGGACTGTTGATTATTGAATTGTATATCTTTGGCTTACGTGCAAAGATGGATTAATTGTTGATTATTGGTTTTATTGTTGTATATCTTTGACTTACGTGCAGAGATGGACTTGGTATGATTATGACCAGGGATTATTCGGTATAGTCATGACCATTGATAATTTAATGAATGTCCTTGGCCCGTAGAGCATGGATGATTCGATGATGTGGTTTATTTACTAAGTTGAGTCTCAGCGACAAAAGTTGATGAAAACATTTTTAAATCATAAAAGATAGTAGATTTTATTCTCTACTTGACTCTTCTAATGGATTGCTTATTCCGCTGCAGTTAAACTTGATGTCTATTGTATTTTATCAATTTAACATTGTTGAAGACTAATGATAATTTATTCTGCATTATCTTAGTCATAATATTTCTTACTGGGCTAGTTGAGCTCACCCTTTCTTTCACTATTCTCTTCAGGAAATGAGAATATAGCTGGGACGAGTCGGGGAACGGAGTGACGGTCCAAATGATAGCATTAGTAGTCCTCACTATTATGTTAAATAGTGTGACAATAAATATAATAAGGACTCCATTAAGAGTGGATATTGTCTAGAAGGCAATATTCTTGTTTAAACTCTCAGCTTATGTTTTGTCGTATGTTATACGACAGTTGTATTATTAAGTTGTATTTTGTATTTTTGTACCATGTATTTGGCGACTCAAGATGGGTGATGTATACCTGTTTTGGGGGCGTCACATATTATATTATATTTTATTTAAAAGATTTTGTTTTATTAGAATATTTTATTAATACTGCATAGTAAATCAATATGGACCGTTTGTTTAAAAGAAAATCAATCTGGACCGTTCATGAATTAGTTACTATTCAGTCCATTCTCCTATAAATAGAACCTCATTCCTTCATTATTTCTTACGAATTCACTGAAACTCTAGAGAGAAAAACTATAGAGAGAAAGAAGAAAAGTATTCGCTACTTCCTTTACTCCTATATCCGTTTTTTCTTTAAAGGTAAGGGTATTATTTCTTTCATATTCATGAAGAAAACTTACATTATTCCATTCTTTATTATTACATTGGAATAACTCAGATATCTGTGAGCTACCCTATTCTTGGTGAAATTCTTCTGTTATTCCATTCTTTATCATTATGTTAGAATAACCTGTCTATGCGAAGTACCACACACTGTTAGAATTTATGCCCTAGAGGCCAATTATTTGATATAATTACTTAACATTTTGATATTATATTTGATTGAATAAATGAATGATTTTATTATGGTTTTATTTACTGCGTTATATATAAATGTTAACATAATAAAATTCCTTAGAATAGTTATACAAATTATATAGTTTTAAGTATGTGACTTGAACATGAGATTATATAATTTCAATTAGTATCATTGTTCTTAAATGTCCCTAGTCGAGTATCATTGTTGATAGGACAACAATGATACATTAAGACTAATATGTGGATTGACTGATGACCAAATCTCATTGGTTATAAATATATGAGATATTAAGTCAATGCATAGGTACATGTTAGAGAACGATGTACTGGACAGACCCACCATGAGAATTCTACGTGGAACATTATGCAAAGTGTCATTAGCGATTCTCATAGTGACAATGATGTAATGGTCCTCCGACCTGAAATCACTATATTACTACACGGGAATTTATGTACTTTGATATCATCAAATGTCACCTTTAATAGGGTGGACTATAAAGATGATTATTGGGTACATCATGAATCGTGTGAGGAATATGAGTGATCTAGATGGAATTTAACCTTCCTATATATTAGGGGTGATATCCATAGGCCTCTTGATTGAGTAGGACTATGAAATGCATGGCCATGCTCAAATAGTGATTTGTTTCATATAGTCTACTCATTGATCAAGAAAACTCGGATTAAATTATGAAGAGTATGACACATTCCATGACTCGAGTTTAATCTAGGATATTAAGGTTAAAAGGATTAAATTACATTGAAACATTGGTCATTTAAAAGGTTGCATCGAATCATCGATGTTATTATTACTTAGGTAGCGATGATGCATTACTAGATGTCATTTCAACTGTTTATAATTTTATAATATAATTTTAAAATTATTGCCAATGTAATAATAACCTATAGGTCACACACATAGAAACGTAATTTAAAGGAACAAATTTAAATTTTAAGGATTTAAATATATTAATATGATTAATAGTATTTAAATCACAAATTTAAATTAAAAGGAAAATTTGTATATATGTATATTAATTAAGTTTTATATATATAAATTCGGATTTTATGAAATTAGGTTTTGATTAATTCCTTTTAACTACTATATATAGGATATATAGCAGCTACTTAGGGTTAGATCATATCTTAAAAACCCTAGCCGCTCTTAGAGAGAGACTAGAGAGAAAACCTTTTAGAAAAATTCTGTTCCTTTGGTGGCTAGTACCGCAAGTCCCTTTATTGCAGAATTGTTTAACGGTTCGTGCGACGTTCGTGTGGATACCGTAGAGGCGCGGTTCTGATTGGATTGCGTAAAGGATTAGAAGCTATTTCAGAAATCTTTCATAATCGGTATAATATCTAAACCACTGAATTAATTTCTATTTCGCATGAATCCTGTTTTGGGTTTCGAAATTGCCTTGATTATTTTCTATATCTGCTGTGTTTCTGTGTCGAAACCCTACACATACATGGTGAAATTCTTCTGTTATTCTATTCTTTATTATTCTGTTAGAACATCTTGTTTGTGCGTTTACGCATGACCTGGTTCCGTTATTTATTATTCTGTTGGAACATCTTGTTGGTGCGAATTTCGCATGACCTGGTTCTGTTATTTATTATTCTGTTGGAATATCCTATCCGCAATGCGTTCTACGCGTGACATTCGTTCCGTTATTTATTATTACATTGGAATAACTTTTATACAAATGCGGTTTATCGCATGCACGGTGATTTCTTTTGTTATTCCATTCTTTATTATACTCGGTTGGTTAAAGTTTTGACTTCTATACTCCATGAAATTAGTGGAATATCCTTGGTATTTTGCGCTTCATCCAAAGATCTTTTTCATGAAAATATTCTTACGAGCATTCTTGAATTTTACTCTACAAAGAAGTATCATGTTGACAATTTGGACGTTATTAGTTCCTGGATAAATTAATTCTTGAACTTGTTTTATTGAATTCTTATATCATTATCATCATCATGTTTATATTATGTTAAAAGTCATCTGTGGCCTGTAGTGCATAGATGGACTTGGTATGATTATGACTAGGGATTAATCGGTATAATCATGACTTTAATAATACAAATGATGTGGTAAAAGTCCTCATTGGCCCATAGTGCATTGATGGACAGTTGTTGGCATGATCATGACCATTGATGAATACACGAATATCCTTGGCCTGTAGTGCATAGATAATTTGTGGTTGTGATACTAATGAATATCCTTGGTCGTAGTACAGGGATAATATGGATTGTTTACTAAGCTGAGTCTCAGCGATAAAAGTGATGAAAAACCTTTTTAAATCATAGAAGATATTATATTTTATTCTCTACTTGACTCTTTTAATGGATTGTTTGTTCCGATGCAGTTAAACTTTATGTCTATTGTATTTTATCAATTTAACATTGTTGAAGACTAATGATAATTTATTCTGCATTATCTTAGTCATAATATTTCTTACTGGACTAGTTGAGCTCACCCTTTCTTTCACTGTTCTCTTCAGAAAATGAGAATATAGCTGGGACGAGTCGGGGAACGGAGTGACGGTCCAGATGATAGTGTAAGACCCCAACTTATTATTAATGAAATTTAATTTTCTCTATTTTGAAATAGTAAGGGTTGATTTGATTAATGTGGATAGTTATGGGTAAAATATGCAAATATTTCAAAATAAGCAAGTGGTTATAAAATATTCATTGTTGTCGGGGAATATTCGTTTGGTCGTGGAATATTCTTGCTGTCGGGGAATATTAAATGACGACACGCCATGATCTTTTGTGGGCCCCATAACTGAAAAAGCGATTGGATGAAGAAAAAGCGACAAATATAAGTTGTTTAAAAATAACGGCGTAGTTATTCTGCAATTAATCTTGTTAAAATACTCGGTGGTTAAAACACAAGAAGACGCGGCATTGCACCGATTATTGATTCTTACGTAAGAAGGCACTACTCGATAATGGTTACGATAATTCTTATTCAAATATTTTATTTTATTGATTTAATAATTCTTTGCGTTGATATTTTATATTCTTTGTTGTTTGATAATTGTCATTACACGGTATTTTTCATTATCAAAGCAATAATTCTTATTATCTGAATAATATTATTAGATAACATTATTGGCAATGTCTAGAAAGTTACATACAAGGAGAGGTTTGGTCACCTAATTGCGCCAAGTAAGGAGAAATTCTTATTGGAAAGCCCCCCTTTCTTGGGAACCGCACGGTTGTCGATATTATGATTCGTAATATTATTTGTGAATAATTAATTATTGATTCATATGATGAGGAAAATACCGATTTTATGTGGATATAGATGGAGAAAATTTTTAATGTGACTATTGTTGAAAATTGAAATTTTATCTTTTACGATAAAATAATTCATTTAAATATATTATTATATTTTAATAATATAATATTGGTGATATTTTTATAACGAATGTGGGATATATGAGTATCTGAGGAGGAAGAGTATTTTGTTGCAATAAATGTTTAAAACATGTTAAACATGTAAATTGGACCCCATTCTTGTTGAAATTTGATTGCCTTTTGTAAAATCGGTAGTTTATGGATTTGGTCAATTTCTATTTGGAATTTGGGAAAACTTTCTTCCGCAAAGTTGTAGAGAATTGAATTTCTTATAAAAAGTAGCGAGATTGAATTTTACGATAAAAGGCTACTTATTATGAATTATTGAAGTTCTTAAGTCTAAAATAATTGATTTTTGAAAGTTTTAATTATTTATTTTATGAAAACGTTTTTTTCTTACTTTTCTACAAGGTGGCATGTGGGAAATGCTAGGATTTGAATTCTAAAGTGGGCGTATGAATTTGATATATATATATATATATATATATATATATATATATATTAATTTATTAAATTTTCTGCTTTGGTGTTCTAAGCATTTTCCTATAAATAGGGTCTTAGGTTAGAATTAAAAATCACACCGTAAAGCTGAAGTTTTCTCTCTATATTATCGGCGTATTCTTGTGAGTATTTTGAGTATATTTTGAGTATTGCTATCTGATGCAAGTTCAAGTCATGCTTTATATCAGGTGTTTCAACTAAGAAATACTTGTCTTTGTGAGGTAAGGGATATTATTTTTTCAGTAATGATATTATTTCTTCAATATCATTATCTTTGAAATATTGATCCAAGTTTTATTAAATTTGGAACTTTTGGTGTCGGAGTTACTTATTCACGATATAAGACTTATTCACGATATCTGACACTATTTACGAATCTGGCACTATTCATCAAAAAATAAAAATTTTCTTTTTCGTCCAAAATATCTATTCTGGATACTAGCTTTGATTGTATCCATGTTTTGATCATTCTTGAATTTTACACCACTATGATTATTTTCGAGGTATTGTTGGACATGGATAAAACAAAGTACGAATCCTTAATCCTTAATCCTTGTCATTTTGTTTCACTGGATTCGTTTCTTTAAAAATATTTTTCATCATCCTCAGTCTTAAATGATGATATTATTGAATATCTTTGGCCTGTAGTGCAAAGATGAATGATTTCTGATGAATATCTTTGGCCCGTAGTGCAAAGATGAATAGGTGTTTAGATGAACATGACCAACTGATGAATATCTTTGGCTTGTAGTGCAAAGATGAATATTTGATTCCAGATGTATATTGATTGATGTTACAGGGAATAAAGATAGACGACGAATATCTTTGGTATGGAATGAAGGTTCTAGAGAGAGTTGTTTAGTAGTCCTCACCATTTTTGTAAAATAATGTATCAATAATTATGATGGGGATTTATTTGCGTGTGGATATTGTCTAGATGGCAATATCTGTATTTAAACTCACAGTTTATATGTTGTAATAATAAAGTTGTAGTTGTTTCTGTACCATGTATTGACAACTCAGAATGGGTGATGTATACCTATTTTTGGGGCGTCACATAAGTAATATTATTTTGTTTCATATTTTGAATTCTATACTCATTTTGTTGAATTTTTGGCTTTTATACTCCATGAAATTAGTAGAATATCCTTCATATTTGTGCTTCATCCAGTATCTTTTCATGAAAATATTATTCTGAGCTTTCTTGATAATTATTGATCTTTTCATGACGGGATACTATTCATGAGTTACTATTTATGGGTTACTATTCATCCGGTTACTATTCACTCAAATATTATTCACTCGGGTATTCGGGGCACTTTTTATGCCGAAATACTATTCACGAGTTACTATTCATGGGTTACTATTCACTCAATTACTATTCACCCGAATATTATTCACTCGGATATTTGGGGTACTTTTCATGTCAGAGTACTATTCATTTAAGTACTATTCTCAAGTACTATTCATTGTGGTACTATTCACTTGGGTACTATTTACCCGAAAAATATATTTCTTTTTTGTCCAAATTATTTTTGGTACATGAATATTATTCTTGAATTTTACTCCACAAAGCAGTATCATGTTGACAGTTTGGATATTTTTAAACTCTGAATAAATTTAAAGTCTTTAATATTTATCCTTGATTTCGTTTGATTAATGTTTATATCATTGTCATCATCCCCATGCTTATATTGTGATGAAAGTCATCTTTGGCTTACGTGCATAAATGGACTGTTGATCGGTATGATTATGACTAGGGATCATTCGATATAATCATGACCCGTAATGTTACAAATGATTTGGTAAAAGTCCTCATTGGCCCGTAGTGCATTGATGGACAGTTGTTGGTATGATTATGACCAGTGATTATTCGGTATAATCATGACCATTGATGATTACATTAATATCCTTGGCCCGTAGTGCAGGGATGATTTAATGATGTGGTTTATTTATTAAGCTGAGTCTCAGCGATAAAGTTGATGAAAAACTTTTTAAATCATAGAAGGTAGTAGATATCATGCTCTACTTGACTCTTCTAATGGATTGCTTATTCCGCTGCAGATTGTTGATCTAAAACTTGTTGGCTATTGTATTCTATCGGTTGTTATCTTTGTTGAAGGCTAAGGATAATTTATTCGCATTATCTTAGTCATAATATTTCTTCTTTGGGCTAGTTGAGCTCACCCTTTTCTTTCTTTTCGTTCTCTTGTGAAATGAGAATATATTTGGGACTAGTCGGGGAACAGAGTGATGGTCCGAGATGGTGTTATAGCAGTCCTCACTACTTAGTGTGATAATAAATGTAATGATGACTCCATTGAGAGTGTGGATATTGTCTAGATGACAATATTCTTATTAAAACTCTTAGATTATGTTTTGTCGTACTTTACACGACTGTTGTATAAAGAAATTTATATTTGTATTATGTACCATATATTTGGCGACTCAAAATGGGTGATGTATACCTATTTTGGGGGCGTCACATAACCTCTGTACAATATTCCATCCTTGTATCATCTGAACCCTTCATGGTTCCATAATCAAAACTCCCACAACCAATTTCACATCAATAACAAATATATTCCATCCAATTTCTATAAACTTATTTTACATAATCATGCTTATCTCATTCACATAAGTTTCGCCTCTGGATACAACACCCATACAGCTTTACAAAATCAGGATTTGAAACAAAATATGTAAATAACAATATATATATATATAGCCATAAAAGACCCTAAACGAGTCCGATGTCATTCTGTTACTTGCTGGTTTGCTAGGCACTAGCCAAAAGCTAATATATGTATTAATTCCCAGAGCCAATATATATGTACACCCCAGAATCGGAGGAAACTTTGAATCTTCTCCTTCTTCGTCATCATCTTCCTAATGCAGCTTGAGGGGCGCGATGTATATTGATTCGCAAAGCAGATGGCTAAAGCACAAGCAAACTGTTTGAAAATTGTTGTGATGACCGGAGTAGTGGTGGTGGCCCCCCCACCCTTATTATCCGCCCCGCCCCGCCACCCCCTAGTTATGCACAGATGGCCATTGCCTTCACAGGGGCGGATCCGCCGCCCCTAGTTTCGCCTCTGGTCCCCGATAGTATCATTTTGGGTCATCTTATCCCACCCGCAGACTCACACAAAAGGTCGTGGATGAAGGTACTATTATTAGTAATTTAATTCCTTGTACGTAGAAAAAAATTTCTCATATCTTTCAATGTGAGACTGAGGTTTTACCTATAGCCGACAATCTTAAAATGAAATAAATATCTTATAAAGTTATTGTTCTCTCACTCGTGCAGAAGTGAACTGTATTTGTCTCATTCAGCAATATTCCATCAATATTTCTATTTTTGAACATCGGTTAAAATCAAAATATCCAAAAAGCGTCCACTCTCATATATATGTTCTTAGGGAACGTCTAAAATGAGGATTATTATATACAATTGTAGAAATGTGGTTATCTTGATCCCACAACAATGTATTATCGACTGGTCTGGAAGTGAATTCCAATTTTGTAATTAACAAAAACAAAATAAATATATAAAAAGAAATTGATGATATTATTATTACATATCAAAAATAACTAAGAAAAATCTTAAATCAAACATTATACTCAAACAATTTAGTTCTAACCGACCAATAATATTTTTCCGTTGTATACAAAGAAACGTTTGTATCTAACAAGTCTTTGTATACAACAATTTTCTATATAACAACTATGGAATTTGTATATAAATAAAAATAATATAAAAAATATACATGTGACGAATTTATAACTTACATGAGTTGAATTTAGTAAAGATGTAAGTTTGTTGCAGGAATTTGTCGATCTCCTTACCTTGGTTGTTTTTCTTTAAAATTCACTTTAGGTATTTAGATTTTAGACGAGGAAGAAAGAACAATAACGTATCTGGTATAGAAGTACATCACCATTCAGAGTTTAATTCTACGGATGATGATTTACCTTAAAACGTCACCGTTTGAAGATTAATATAGAATATACTCAGCGTCCGTAGTTTAGTTATGCGGACGGGTCATATGAGCAAAACATTATGTTATACATAGCGTCCGCAATTTAGTTATGCGGACGGAGGAGATATATTTTAGATAATTTTTTCGTCCGCATAACTAAATTGCAGACTCCACAATATTAAACTGTGGACGGGGCTTCCTCCTTATTGTCCAATGGACGGATGGACGAGTGAGATTTGTTGTAAGGATAGCCTTTCTTTACAACGTTAACTATAAATCAATCTAAATTTATTTATATAGACTAAATATAATTTGAACCCCAAAGTTTACAAATTAATTGAGGTTTATACCATAATATTTAAAACATATATAAGTATACTTCAAAAATCTTTTACAAACAACATAGACCCGAATTAAACTGGTCGAAATGTACTCCAATTTTTTTTGAATCCTTCCACGACGACAGAGAATAACGACCGGGGAGGCGACCGGCCAAAAATATATTTTTTATTTTTTATTTTTTTTGCTTTTGACTCCTAAATAATTAATATGATTTATTGTAATTAAAATTTTTACAAAATACAACAATTTAGATGTCATTTGGATATATGTAAAAAATATGGTTGCACAGACTGTACAACCCTATTTTTATATGTATCCAAATAAAACATAAATAACTGTATTTTATAAAAATTTCAGTTCTAATAAATCACATTAATTATTTGGGAGTCAAAGAAAAATTCAGTCGATCGCCATTCTGATCGGAACACGTCAGTCGCTGCAGACTTATTAATTTTTTTTAGCTCAAAAAAAATATCTTAAAATTCATTGCGCTAAACAAAATAACCTTTCACTTTTGAGACCTCATAAAATACATTTTAAACATTAGGATAGAAATCTCAACAACTTTTTATATATATATATATATATATATATATAAAATAATGTATAGATCGTGAAATTTTGAAGTACATTTATAATGTCACATCAAGAATAAATGCTCCCAAGGCTTACGACTGTATGTATATGCAGGAGCAGTCCGTACCAGCAAGCCTGCGATATGAAAATGGGCATGACTTTGTCGACTGGACTCCCATTTTTGGAAAATAAATCTCACGTATATAATAGCACTGCTGTTTAATTTGCTGCTGCGTATGACTATGATTTTTAACTTTTAAGTAAATAAAGTAGTTGCACCCAAAAAAAATAAAAAATAAAATAAAGTAAAGTAGCAAATAGTATCTATATTCATCGGCTTCATTTACGCTTGCACCACATAATAATAACTACCGCACATGCTTTTGCTAAAACAAAATTAAAAAATAATAATTGTTACACAAATATAGCTAGAATTTTTTTATTATAATAATGTAAGAAAAAACATAGCCTAAATGAGCAAGGAAAAATATTGAAAAATAAGAAGAAAAATAATTTATATGTGAATTAATTTCACGACGAATTTAATTTGCTGCTAAGGCAGAAACTTGTATATTTATCTACTTATATCAATATTTAATAAGTACGAAAGCAATAATCAAAATTAAACCAAAATCGCACTAAAAATTTACACACCGCACCAATTAAAAGCTAATGATGATCAACAGTATGTGGCGGTTTTAGGTGGATTGAATAACCAAATTTACTGATTCGGTTTGTTCTTAGCATAGCCAAAACCGCACGCATAAAACCGAAACCGCACCATGTGTGTGTATGTATTATCTCTAGTAAATTCTTAAGTTATTTTTCATTTGAACAGGCTCAGAGAAAATCTCAGTCTAGCATTGTCATTTTCAATTGAAAGAAGATTGTTAGAGGTTATAGAGTCAAAAAATTAAGCAATTAGATTTTGAAATTTCAAATTTGTTTGATGCGTTATTGGAGGGGCTTAAAGCTGAGGGGCCAAATTCGTTGGTTCGAGCACTTGATGCATTAGTTAAGGTCAATACTATAATAGTAATAGTCTAATAGATTATTTTTCAAATTATGTATAGTTAGGATTATATTCTATAAATCCGCCATATGATATATAAGATAAATTTCATTCTATCTCCAAAGTATATCTTGTTAATTTTTGGGAACTAGATAAACCTTTCTTGTTTGTTATCGAATACATGGTCTCCGTTGTTTTATATAGCATATGTTTTAGTTTTAAAGCATCATTCCTTTATTATAAACTAAAATTATTTTACGTGTCTCACTGTTCTATGTTTTGATGGTGAATTTGACATGTTTGGCAGAAAAAACTTTGGTTCTATACTTGATATAATTCTCATTGCCGACTCTGTCACTAAGTTAATTACTCGATATAAGTTCTATGTTAAATTTTATTTAAGGCTCAAGACTTTTTTGTTGTTTCAATTGATTTTAGAACCGAAACTGCACCAATTAAAATCGCACCGTACACTTTAAAATCGTATCGCACCAATCACAAACGATTTCGTGTGCGATTTTAAATTTTTCAAACCGCACCTAAACGATTTCGGGTGTGATTTGAACTTCAAACCGCACTATGCTCACCCTTAATATTTAATATAGATATAAATTTATTGCAAGAACAATCCATTTTAAAATATTACACTTGACGGGACCGCTGGCTGCGTGGGTTGGTAGAGGGGAAGGAAGAGTCAAGAGGTGTGATATATGCAATGCACAGTTAATAGTAACTAACACTACAGATATGACTTCATTCCTTCTCAGTATTTGGTTTGAATTTAGGACCACACTATTTAAACTTTTAGTACTATTACATATTCTGAAAATTTTGCATGCACATGCATAAAATAATATTTCAAAAAAATATTAACCAAATTGCATATACACTAAATAATATTTCAAAAAATTTCAACCAAATTATAATTACAATGGATGCATCTTTATGCAATTCAACTTCATTACAACTTTAACATAACCCATTTCAAACTTTTTATTTATGTATTTATTATTTTCACAAAATATATATATATATACACAAAAATAAACCAGAAGAATATATATCATCACAAGAATACCCATCATATGTTCTTTCCTGTCGATAACATAATTTAGTTCACTGAACCAATAATCAAAACTAACCTGTAGTCAGGCAAACTTCAAAAATTAACCATTCAAGCGAAATCTTTTAAACTAAGAAAAATAATTTAAAGTGCAATATAGGGGCAGAACAAAATATAAAAAAGGAAACCAAGCAAATAAATAGATAGTAAAGGTTCACCAGGTGTTCGTGTTCCAGTCTTAATCCCAGCACAATAAGTTAGTCATACAAATCTATACCAACATAGGCATAAATATTAACTTATGAGACGGCAAATACTGATGTCCATCACAAAAATATATATTATAATTTAGGAACAGCTAAGGCTGATATCTTAAGGTACTATTATTTATTCTCTTGTTAAACAAAGGACCAGTTTACGAACATGAAAGCAAGGCAGTGATTGGAATCGTCATCATTCAGAACTTTCCATGCAATGGCTTGATCATAAGAGATAGGCCTGCCCATGCTCGATACACATATTCCCGGGGGTAGATAAGCAAATCCCTGAAATCAAATAAATAGTGATATATAACTATATGATTCTGGGAAAAGGGTACATAAAGCCTCAGAATATATCCCTTTTAGTTAGCTGTAAAAGAATCAAAACAAGTTGTTTTGATACTCGTACCTGTTGCATGATCTTCGAGAATTCTGAAAGGAGAATCTTTCTACCAGCTTCATCCAGAACCTTGTCAAGCATTATATCCTGAAGAGCCACAAGCGTAGTTTCAAGCATGTCGAGACCTGCCTGGTTTGCAAAGGTCACTGGAGATATCTGCATTTGGAGTTTTTTGCAAATATCTGTTAGCTTTGAAGTTTTTACAATGTTTAAATAGACAAAGGATTAAGAACGAAATGTGACGTCATTACATTTGTTTTCACTAAGCAGCACAGTATTGCATCAGAGTGATTCCATAGTTGTTTCAAGACGGCATCACCCACTTGAGAGTCTGCCTGAAGGAGATCTACACCAGTGTGAACCCTGATATGGAATGCAAGACAAGAAAATCAGGCTAGAAAAGCTCAGTTCAGGATAAACAAAGAAACACAAAAACTGAAGCTTTTACATTTAAATTATTTTCTAGAATCGACTATTTAAAGCATACTATACTACCCAAAAAAAATCCAGTAAACAATTGCAAGAAGTCAATTTCGGGTTCTTATCAAGGTTGGTGCAAGGCATTGATAATATTGATCATATCTATTTGTTAAGATGATCTGAATTTCTCACCTGTAGCTCCTGCAAATCCAGCGAGCAAGAGTAAGAGCCTCAGGAGAACCAGGTAGTGGTTTTGGCCCCAAATGGGAGCTAAGCCGGGAGGGGGCAATAGCCGTGGCAACACGCTGGACAGATCCCACAACACCACGCACATATTGGCGAGCCATCGCAGCCACATTATCCCTAAAGTGGTTCTCAAATGTGAACTGGAATGCGATGGTCAGAACTGACCTAAGGTTATAATTGCTCAAATCAGCTTCACCATGGGGGCGTGTACCGCCAGGTCGCACTTCAAGTGTAGAAGCCAAATCCAATGTTCTATTCGCACTAGGCTTGTCCTGAAATTTATAAGAAAAAAACTTAAAATCTGAGTGGCATGCTTTTGATAACATGTTCTTTAAAATATTCTATTGTACTAATTACTAGAGCAGATTCAGAGATGTCACTGAACTGATTTAGGATCCAATGGTATCACACGAAAACCAGAAGGCAGCAAGGGAGCATCATCAGCACAAGATTCGTCAATCGGCGCAAAGACGAGCTGAGCACAGGCACCTACAGCATTCTCGTCAATCCCACTGCAAAGCTGTCGCAGTAGTTTGAAGTAAAATATCCACACAAACAAAAAAGATGCAAAAAACTATATATTAGAAGACCACACTGATCTATTTTCACATTTAGATTTGACAAATAATCCCAACCTGTAATAAGTACATATCACGCGACAAAGCCATGTCCTCTGGAGAAAATGCAGGACTCTCTAGCCGAACAACCTCCAAAAACTAACAGGAAAACAAATAATCAAAATAATTTTCAATTTAATAATAGCAAGATGAAAAATACTCAAATGCGAGATTAACACAAGATAGGTGAGTTGTTTACCTCCTCGTGCTCCACAGTGTGTGCAAGAGGCAATATGACCTGGCTACTAGGGAAGCCACCAGGTCTGGCACAAGGAACGGCATAAGGACTTGCTTTCAGAGATGCAGCAGAGTAAGCATCAATCCCATAGTCAGCCCACTCTGAACGGTGCTCCCTCAGGAAACGGACGAGCAAAGCAGGGGGTACATCCTGCATAACCACACGGACAATTGCCAATGTGAAAAAGTAAAATTTTGTACAAACTAGAGGCTTTAATATAGAGAAATACTATATGCAACTAAGACAAGATCAGTGTTGATGATAATAGTGCATGATCTTGGATAGTACCTGAAGAAGCATTGATGCTTTAGCACACAGCACTCCCCCAAAAGTTGGGAGCATTGACAACGTGTTGTACTGTGAACCAAGAAATTTTCCCGGAGACAAGTTGATGGCAATAGTAACATCCTCCATCCCATCACTACCCATAATTGACCAACCATCATCAACAAACCCATTGACAGCATCATTGAAACCCCTGAGAAGCAATTCATAAAGATCGAGTCAAATGCAATAAAGATTAAAGAACCACATATAAAGCATTATAGGCTGCATTCAAGTAACCTAGATAGTAGGCAGTTTGGTTCAACAGTTCCGTAAATATAGTGCTCAGATTGTATATAACTGAAGGTTCAAATTCTTTACCTGCACAATCTTTGACTAAACGTCCTTAAAACAGCAGGTTGGCGACCACCGGTATACTGAATTTCTCCACTACTTTCCTGTGCAATCTGACGTATGTGTCGCAAGGACTGGAAACAATATATACAAGAACGAACTTAGATGGGAAGAAGTTGAAAAATTATAGTAGATAGTGCAACCTCCAGGTGTGAAGTTCTTACTGCCATGGTCATTTTCTGAGCAAGAATTCTGGATGATTCATAAAGAGGCCTCAGAACTTCAGGAACACTCCAAGGCTAAAACAAATCACAGCCAAAGAATAAGAAATACATGCATATGGAGAAATGAAAACCAAAATAATCAAATGGATTTATTACTTACATCCAGGTCAATGTGATCAACAATGTTAATAATGGAGCCGCCACCATCACAAGGTCTTATTAGATAACCACTAGGTAACATATCAGCTCTCACAAAACATGTGGTAGGAGGCCCTGTAGGACCACCAGTCGAAGACGTCAAAGACCTCTCACATATCTGCATTTGTTTATAAGAAAACATTTAATAATTGTAGGTCAAATAAATAAAATTTAAATAAATTCATATATCACGTTAAGTAACTGCAGGAAAACTAAGATCAAGTACTTTTAGGGTACGTTTGTGAGTTTTGTTTCGGGATAGGGTAGGGTAGGGAAGGAATGGGAAGGAAAAGTTCTTCCTTTACAACTTTTTTGGAAAGAACTTTCTTTTCCCATCCCATCCCTTCTCCAAAAAAAACAAAAAGAACTCACAAACAGGGGGTTAATCATTAAAAATAAGCATGAACAATATTTAACTGAAATTTTTCTTAAATGCGCAACAACAAAAAAGTTGGAGAGAAATATTTTTGATTTAAGAAGTGCTTGAACAACGTTACCTAGAAACAATTGACCATTTTTCATTGATCAAGTTAGTAAACTAAAATCATGCTCAACAACTTACCACAAGACTACCATCTTCCAAATTTGTAGTGTATCTCAATGTCCAAAAGTCACGGGCCGATGCCAATGTTGTAGGTGCATATGTCTGAGGGGAAAAGAATTCAAATATTGAAACTTCAGTATATCGAAGTCAAATGTATTAAATTTTGGAATTGAAAATAGTTTCAACCGAACCATCAGTAAGCTTAGAATGAAGTTAAACCTGCATGTATATAAGCTCTATTGTTCCTCCATTCCCAGTAGGAATTACACTCAATACATCAAGGCAACGACAGTCACGGAACCAAGATGTACGATCTTTGAGGATTTCAGCGACCTGAAACAAGACATTCATAAATGTCAAGAGAAAACCATAACACTTTGCAATGCAACTTTACCAGACAAATAAAATACAAATAAACAGCAGATAAATGAGGTTCTAAGATCTACCTTCGTGGGTTCTAGACTCACGAGACCGCAGGCTCGTGCTGCTATCCCACTACAGTTGCGGGAAACGGCAACGATGCCAATAGAATCCGGACCAGGCTACAAAAGAGAATCAAAAAGAAATAAAGTGGTTAAAAAAGGTAACATTTGGTCTGTAATGTAATGAAGCAAAAAGATGTGAATTCTATACATGCATGTGCATGACAAAAATAAAAATATATTATTACACTATAAAAGCGTAATTGGCATACCTTCATCCCAATCATCTGTACCCAGTCGACAGCAGTTCCAGTAGCCTTGGAGAGGAACTCTGCCAGGGTCTCCTCAGCTATTGCGAGAAGACTAATTTACAAAGAACTCATCAGATTATACCATAAATATCAAAAAACATGTAAAAGATTCAGAAAAATGAATGTTAATTACCCAGCTGGGTTGTTAGCATCCCTTTGTGGATGCTGAGGTGTTGGGTTTTGCTGTTGTTGCTGACCGCTCACGACCACAGACTCACAGCTAGCATCAGTGGTCGTTGTTGATACCTACAAAAGTTCACATGTTTAGGTTGTCTGTAAAGAAAACAAGACATGAAAGTACAACGAAGAAAAGAAGGTTTTCAGATTCAAAAGTCTTGAAATTAAGACATTGGTCATAGCTTATGTCACATTGAAGTAACTAATGCCACAACACCCAGCATAAGTCTGTAAAAACTGTTGATTGAAAAAAGGAACAAAAAACACCAACTGGGAGAAATGACAGCTTACAGTGTTCAGTTGGGTGCGCATGTACCCGTTTTCATAAACTAAATGTGACACCTGCTTCTGTAGGCGGTCATTTTCTTCCATCAGCAGCTTGTTCATGGCAGTGAGCTTCCTGTTTACAGTCTGGAGACGAGATGCTTCCTTCCTTTGCTTTTCACGGCATCTAAAGCAGAATATTTCAAACTTAGTAAATGAAATAATTATCTTATTACATTTCAAACATCTTTTACCAATATGGCTCAAGGAGACAAACACAGTACAAGTTATACAAACTACAGGGTGATTAACACTCGTGAAATACATAAAAATCATCATTAATTAGAGCTGCATAATTCAAGATGAAATGCCACCAGACATTTTAGAAAAACAAATGCCAATCCCTTCTATAAAAGCAAATAAAGACATTAATAAGCCCTTATATAAAAGCAACAAATGACATTAATAATCCCACTCACTGCCAGTACTAATACATGTTAAGAAAGAAATGAAGTAATTTAAAGGGAATAGAAAAAATAAAATTGCCTTCGAATTCAAGGGAAAAAATACATATAACTCGTTATAATTCAGTGTATAAGGTTAGGAATTTCCTTCAATTCCTTTTAAATAAAAGTAATGCAAAGAGAAAACAAAAAAAATATGACACTAGGTGAATTATGACTACATGACTACCATCAAAGTTCCATTTCAACACCTTGATAAAATTTATTAAAAAAAAGTTTTTAAGTCGGAAAAATAAAAATATTTCAGTTCATTCCCTATCATCCCAAACTCGAAATAGACCATCATTCACCACACTAAAAAAAGGGAAAGTAACCGAAATAAGTCACTGAGAAAACCAGTAGAATAGCACAATCATGAGAGCATCAAGCTGATTTAACTTATTATAATTAGATAAATTTAAAAAACACACTAATAGTACATATCTTTTCCAAAATATATGCTGTTGCTCTTAAATGAGTATTATAGAGCAAATTCAGTAATGTCAGTAAATACAGACAAACTTTTATCATCTACAACAAACACGAGCAACTAAAAAAATACCAAAAAATGTAAACTTGCAAATACACAACATAAAGGCTACGGAAAAAAGTTGGTATAATTTTAAGCTGAAATGCACAATGATTTTGTCCTTGTTACTCAGCAACACAAACCCCAAAACATGATACATGTGAACCAAGACAAAAAAACCAGCGTCACCTTGCTGAAAACCCTCACCCACCATGTTATGCCGTTTCACTGAAAGATTCCATTGCTATTAAGAAAAAGGCATTATTCAAACTAACCATAGCAGAAAGTACTTTTCAGGCCATGGAATATCAGGAGTACATAAAAAGAACATCCTTTTTCTATCAACTGACCTTTTTTTTTTCTCATTTTCCTTAAATAATGATGAAAAAAATGAGCTTGACCAAGAAATTAAAATCATTTTGAGGTGCATTTGCCACATAAGTTCAAAGAAAACTTTTACATTGGAAAAAACACTTCAAAAACGGACTTGACCAACATTTAAACACTTTTTTCTTCCAAAACCAATTTTAACTTATAGAAGTCTGAAAAGTTCAAATAGCATAAACATCTGAAAATTTAGGAATAATATTCCATGGAGCATGCATTAAATAAATCTCAAGCTCCTCAAATAAAAACTGAAAAGGACCAATCAATGATAAAAACACAAACAAATATACTAATCTTTTATTTAGAAACAAAAGCTCAACACTCAACACCCAGATTATAAAAATACCAAGTTTCTTTAAAGTATGTCTTATTTCTTATGACACAAAAACATAAGGAAAAATCACAACGAAGAAGAACCAAACAGAGAGAAACATTAAGCCAAATGTGAAAAACAGAGGGAGAAAAAAGTAAAATGTGAAAAAGAAAGATGGAGAAAAGAGGCCAAGATTTTTGGTGCTTATATGTTAAAATCAATACCTGCGGTTCTGGAACCAGACTTTGATCTGTTTAGGCTCAATATTAGAGAGAATGGGACACTCCCTAATAAGCTGCTGCCTTCTCAACGAACTAGGCTTTGGGCATTCTGTATACACCCTTTCCAAAGCCTCAACTTGCTCAGGTGTATACCTCACATACTTGCTCGAATCCATTTGTTGCTGCTCTCTGTGAATACTAAGCGCCATTGAAACAGAACACGAACAAAAATAAAAACAGACCCAAAAAATTAAACAGAAAGCGGAGTAAATATTTTAAGACTTCGAGAAATGGGGTTCTTTTTTTCCTTTCAATTTTTGAAGATTGAAAAGAATATGATAGGCAGGCTCTCTCCTCCAAGAGAGCCTCCTCTCTCACTCATCAAGACTCTGTTTTTTCTGGTTTCAAAGGGAGAGATGAGATTTGTGAAAGAACCCAGTTACAAAAGTGCTCAAATTGAGGTCCCCCTGGTCTTTACCTAAGTGTCCCCCAATCTCGAAAATTTTGCTGAAAGTGAAGGGTGTAGAGAGAGAAAACATACAAACATTAACCCACAGAAAGAAAATGTGATATAAAGCAAGGAAACAGAAGAAAACAAACAAAAATGAGGAACAGGAATCAACAGAGGTCTACAGTACTACTTCTGTGCAAAACAGTGAAATTTTGGAGAGAGAAAAATTAATGGGGAACAGAAGGGTCTGATTTAAATTTTTTCTTTTTAGACAACAATTTAAGGGTAATTTTCTTTCTCTCTCTAAAAAGTAGTAAAAAAGCAAAAGTGTAGCTGCTCTCAGAACAGTATTTCTCTCTCCTCTTTCTCTCTATATGTGTGTATAACTGTATATATATGTATGGATTTTCTGTGTGATTTGATGATACATGGGGTATGGATGGGAGTGGGGTTGGAGAGGAATGTGCATGGAGTGATGTGAAAAAGCCAAAAGCTTGCCTGCTAGGCGAGAGGAGAGAGAAATATAAGAGAGAAAAGCCTATTGTTTGCATTAAATACGTATATATATATATATACAGATTATACATACAGATACATATACATATATAGTGTGTATATCTATATACAGAGCTGTACAAAGCTGAATTTGGGCGGGTTGACCCGGAAATAAGCAATCATAGAGCGTTGGATTTTTGACTATTTGGGCTTGGTTTATGACTGGACACTGGCAAAGCCCATTTGAAAGGAGGTTCTGACATGCTTTATTGTTCGGATCAATTACATATTTTATTATATTTTTTAAAATAATTACAATAATAATATATTCATAAAATATTTACACAATTAATATATTTTTCATATTTATTTATATTATTAGATTAAAATTACGTTCAAATGTGTATGGTGTTAATATTTAAAGAAAACATTAGCACAAGTAATAAGATTTTTTTTCAAAAGGGGTAGGAATATTAATTCTGTATGGTATTTCGGTATTTATAAGTACTTTCTCTGTCCCATTTCCTTTTTATTATTCCAAAAATTAGAGATATATATTGTTAACTTAGACTAAAATAAAATTAAATTATTGACAAAGTTGGATCCGCAAAGGCATTAATGACAAAAGAATAATTACTATGGCTATGTTTGTTTGTGAGGGTAATATTTAAAATATGATTATTAATTCTAAGTGTCTTGTTTATTTTTTATTTGAGCTTGAGACTATTAGTTCTGGATTATAAAATAGTTTAAGATGTGGGATTATTTAATATCATATTATACTTGGTATTATAATCCCTACCATTTGGGATTAAAAATTACTAGACAAAATTAACCTCAATTTTTTTTTAAAATAAGCATAATATCTTATAATTTTTGTTATTATTACTGATAACTTAAAATTTACTAATACAAAGATTAAATATTATTTAATTTTTTTTTTTGGAGGGAGAGGAAGAGGGAGAGGGAGAGGGAGAGGGGGAGAGGGGGTAGGCAGCATGGGGTGAGGTGTATTTATAATTACTGAATATTATTTTGTTCGAAAGGATAAGGGTAAGGGTGAGGGGTGAGGGGTGAGGGGTGAAAGTGAGGGTGAGGGTGAGGGTGAGGGTGAGGGTGAGGGCAAGGGCGAAGGCGAGGGCGAGGTGAGATGAGATGGAAATGTATACATAATCAATAAATATTATTTTTTGGGGTGGGCAAAGTGGGAGTATATACATAATCAGAATATATAATTTTTTTGGAGTGGGAAGTGGAGAGTGAGAGTGGGGGTGGGGGTGGGGGTGGGGGTGGGGGTGGGGGTTTGGTGTATATATAATCAATAAATATTATTTTTGTTGATGTATAAATAAGTTTGAAATATATTATTATTGATAAGGGTATAATAGTCTAAAAGATATTTTTCAATCAAATACTTTAATTAATCCTAAAAAAAAAACATAACATGAGATTATTTTAAGTTATCCAATAAATAATCTTATAAAATTAAAACAAACACGCAATTATGTCTATTTAATTATAGAATTAATAGTCTTGAAATTATAATCAAATGAATTATAATCTCAAAATTATAATCAACAAAGATAATCTAAGATTATATATAATGGAATAGCTCAACCCACGCAACAATGGTATACTCACTTTAAAATGCTAGTTTCATAATATTTTTCTCACATGAATAATAAGTGCGTATCATAATCATGTGAGAGAAATTTTATTAAAACTTTATTTTTATTTATAAAAATAATAATTTTTAAATAAACAGTTATTATCTTAATTACGTAAGCAGATGCATCGCCCATTTGAACTAAAAAAAAAAAAAGTTTTCGAACTTAACACAGCTTATTGTATAAATACACAACTTATAAAAGGATAAATTAGACTTGGTATACTAATCTTAACTTTACTAGGTCTTGAACTAAAAATAAACCGTTTTATTCTCTCTCATGTTCTTCCTTTTTTTCCATCTCTAAGCCTACGCATGTAATGATGATTCACGACAATTCTTCACGGTAATTCAATGATTAAAGCTCATACTTTTGCAATGTTCTTTCACAGTAATTCAACGATTAAAGATCATACTTCTGCAATGTTTCTTCACGCTAATTCAATTATTTTTTCAGCATTCACCGCAATTCACTGAATATTGTATATAGTTATACAATATTTGTCTAACCATTTCTAGTACAATTAAAAATACATACTGTTTTATCTCTTGTACTCTGACAAATTTTTCTCTCTTGCCTTTTGGCATGTCTCTATCCCTTTGATTTTATTCTTTGCCTACCCTTTTTTCCTACTATCATGGATTCCGATCTGACTGAAGCTTGCCGAAACCTCATGCTCGAAGGAGAGGATGACGAGGGTTTGGTTTTGGAGGGTGAGAATGAACCGGTGGACGATTATGACTACACTTTCTGCTTGGTGGACAGATTTCTTACGAAAAAGCCTATGAACTTTGGGGCTATGAAAGATACTCTCATTCTGATATGGCAACCGGTGAAGGGTATTGATGTAAAGGAGTTTGAAGATGGTCGTTATTTGTTTCAATTTTTTCATGAGCGAGATCTGAATCATGTTATTTCTGATGGTCCGTGGTCTTTTACTAACCATATTTTGCTGCTGAGACGTTTACTTCCAGGTGAGCAACCTTCTCAAGTTCCCCTGAATATGGTCGAACTTTGGACTCAAGTTTATGATCTTCCTATTGGCTTTATGTCGGAGAAGGTTGGGATTGCTATTGGCAATTACATAGGCAAGTTTGTTGCCTTAGATGCTCGCAACTTCGATAGCCAAATTAAAACTTTCATCTGAGTGAGGGTGGCCATGGATGTGAACAAGCCTGTTGCCCGAAAGATGAAGCTGAAGAGGAGTGGTGGAGATTGGATTTGGGTTACTTTTAAATATGAAAGGATTCCTACATTCTGTTTTTATTGTGGAGTTATGGGACACTCTGATAAGTTTTGTGCGTTGTGGTTCGATAATCCTGTTCCTCCGTCTCAATTTGTGTATGGTAAATGGCTTCAGGCTCAACCGCGTCGTCAAGGTAGTCGATCGGCCGATCAGTGGATCAGGACTTCTGCTCAGGCGAGCCCTCCCTCGGTGTTTGGTGCGGTGGACGATGAATTGGCGATGAACGTGGGAACTCCGCGTTTTCAGGAATCACATTTGGTAACTTCTGTGCATGACAAGGAAACCTCCACTTCCTTGAATCAAGCAGACGTGATTCCTCCCACTCTGAAACTTCCCTCGGTATCTACGGAATTGTCTTCTAACCTTCCTCTCATGCATGGGATTGATACTCCGATTATTGAGGGGAGCGATTCAGGGGGTATTATTCTAGCGGGGCAGAAACGGCGCCGAACATTGAACAGTAATAATTATGCAGATGGCTTGGATAGGTCTTCTGGTCTGGCAAATTCGGTAAGTAATATTTTGGTTAATCCGACACCAAAAAACGGATTGAAGGTGGACGTTGTTATTCAGGCCCACCGAGTCCAATGACGACCCTTAGTTGGAATTGTCGCGGGTTGGGCAACTCGCGTACAATTCACAACCCGCGATAATTCAGGTCCTTGTGGAGTTAGTCCGCCATTTAAAGCCTACTTTTGTATTTCTTATTGAAACAATGTTGCCTCGAGATCGTTTGGATGCAATCAAACTAAAATTGGGTTATGAAGGTGTTTTTGCTGTGAGTAGTGTTGGCCATGGAGGGGGTATTGTCTTATTGTGGAAAGATTAAAATGTTGCCAGTTTACTTTCTTACTCGGATCATCATATTGACGTTGTTGGTAACATTCCTAACATGTTGCAATGGCGCCTCACTGGGTTCTACGGCCATGCCGCTAGAAATAATCGTATTTTATCTTGGAATCTCCTCCGACAGCTTAGTAGTCGCTCTACTCTCCCGTGGTGTTGTATCGGAGACTTTAATGATCTTTTATCTTCAAGTGAGAAGCGTGGGAGTATTGACCACCCTCAGTGGCTCTTTGACGGGTTCCGGAAGGCTGTTGATGAAAGTGGGCTGCTGGATATTGGTATGGAGGGGCATCCTTTCACTTGGGAGCGTCCTAGGGGTTTTCCGGATTGGATTGAGAAACGTCTTGATCGCGCGCTTGTTTCTTCTACTTGGCTTTCTGCTTTTCCCCATGTGAAGCTACGGAAAATAGAGGCATCTATGTCGGATCACTCAACTATTATGCTTGATTTTTTGCTGTCTAGCCAAGTATACAAAACTTGCAAATTTAGGTTTGAAAACTTTTGGCTTAGGGATCCCCAATGCTGGACTATTGTAAGACCCCGAAATTTTTTAAATAAAAAAGAATTTCCTTTATTTATTATTTTGAAATAGTAAGGGTGGATTTGATTAATGTGGATAGTTATGGGTAAAATACGCAAATATTTGAATAAGCAAGTGGTTATAAAATATTCATTATTGCTTCGGGAATATTCATTTGGTCGTGGAATATTCGATTGTCGGGAATATTAAATGCTGACAGTAGCAGCCTTTTGTGGGCCCCATAACGGAAAGCGATTGGATGAAGAAAAGCGACAAATATAAGTTGTTTATAAAATCTGGCGTAGTTATTCACAGATTATCTTGTTGGAATACAAATTGGTTAAAACACACTAATACGCGTTGTTGAGCGAAGAAGCGTGGTATTGCACCAATTATTGATCCTTACGTAAGAAGGCACTACTCAATAATTGTTACAGTAAATTACTATTCGGTATTTTATTTTATTGATTCAATAATTCTTTGCATTGATATTTTATATTCTTGTTGTTTCAATAAATTATCATTACAGTATTTTCCATTATCGAAGCAATAATTCATATTATCTGAATAATATTATTAGAAAACATTATTGGCAATGTCTAGAAAGTTACATCTAAGGAGAGGTTTGGTCACCTAATTGCTTGCCAAGATGAGGAGAAATCTTTATTGGAAAGCCCTTCTTTCACAGGAACTACACAGTCACCCGATCTTGTGATTCTGTAATATTATTTGTGAATAATTAATTATTGATTTATATGATGAGGAAAATATTGATTTTATGTGGATATAGATGAGAAAATTTTAAAATGACAATTGTTGAAAATTAATATTTTATCATTTTACGATAAAATAATTCATTTAAATATATTATTTTAATAATATATTAACGGTGATATTTTTATAATGAATGTGGGATATATGAGTATATGAGGAGGAAGAGTATTCTTGTTGCATTAAATGATTAACACATGTTTTGTGTGTGGCGCCCCAAAATTAGGTATATCGCCACCCATCTTGGGTCGCCACTTACATGGTACATAAATTCAAATACAACTTACTAATATAAGCATGTGGTATAATACGACATAAAGCGTGAGTTTGAATACAAATATTGTCTACTAGATATTATACAAACTCAAAAGGAATCCTCATTACAACTATTATCACACTATTTCACGTAAGAATAGTGAGGACTACTAATGCTATCCTACGGACCATTACTTCGTTCCCCGGCGTCGTCGGCCTATGTTCTCATTTCACAAGAGAACGGTGAAAAGAAAGGGTGAGCTCAACTAGCCCAAGAAGAAATATTATGACTAAGATAATGCGAATAAATTATCATTAGCCTTCAACAAATGTTAAAGCGATAAAATACAATAGACAAACCGGTTTAAGCTGCAATGGAATAAGCAATCCATTAAAAGAGTCAAGTAGAGAATAAAGTCTACTATCTTTTAGGTTTTAAAAGGTTTTCATCAATTTTTATATTTGAGACTCGAACAATAATAAACCACCACATCTAATCATCCCCGTACTACGGTCAAGGATTTTCATCAAATTATCAATGGTCATGACTATCCGAATCACCCTCGGTCATAATCATACCAAAAACTATCCATCATTTGCATTCACTGTGCCAACCGAGGACTTTTGTCACATCATTTTATCAAGTCGTGATTATACCGAATGATCCCTGGTCATAATCATACTAAGTTCATCTATGCACGTAAGCCAAACATAATATAACATGAGGATGATGACAATGACATAGTAATTCAATAAAACAAGTTCAAGAATTATTTAATCCATGAATTATTAACGTCCAAATTGTCAACATGATCTTTGTTTTCGTAGAGTAAAATTCAATAATGATCGGAAGAATATTTCCATGAAAAAGATCTTTGGATGAAACGCAAATATCAAGGATATTCTACTAATTTCATGGAGTATAGAAGTCAAAGTTTTAATCAATTTGGGTATAATAAAGAATGGAATAACAAAAGAAATCACCATGCATGTGGTATCATGATAGACAAAAGTTATTCAGCGAGAATAATAATAACGGAACCGGTCGGTGAAATTCACTGCAAGCGGGATGTTCCAACAGAATAATAAAGATGGAACCGGATCCGGTGTAAAACACACGATAGGATATTCCAATGGAATGATAAAAGCGGAACCGGTCGGTGTAAAACACATGCATGGATGTTTCAACAGAATAATAAAAGCGGAACCGGTCCGGTGTAAAACACATGCATGAGGATGTTCCAATGAGAATAATAGAAGAATGTCACCAAGTATAGGGTAAATGGCATATCACGAGTTATTCAATGAGAATAATAAGCAATGGAATAACATAAGGATTTCACCAAGTATAGGGTATCTGGCGTATACGAGTTATGTATAGGGTATGCCACTTTTACGAGTTATTCCAATGAATGATAATGAATGGAATAATGAAGTTCTCTTCAAGAAGAAAGAATAACACCCTACCGTAAAAAGAAGCTGAATATAGAAGTAGTGAAGTAGCGTAATACTCTTCTTCTTTCTATAACTTTCTCTCTATAGCTTCTCTATAATTTCTCTCTAGAGTTTCAATGAATTCGTAAAGAAAATAATGAAGGAATGAGCTTTATTTATAGGAAAATGGAATGCATAAGTAACTAATCCATGAAGCGGTCCAGATTGATTTACTTTAATCGACGGTCCATATTTAAAGCAAAATCTTTTAAATAAAATATAATATATTCTATTTATATAAAAACATTTTACTATGCAAACACTATGCAATACTATGCAAAACACTATATAAAAAAACACTATGCAACACTATGCATAATAAAATATAATATATTCTATTTATAGAATAACTTTAATAAAGTATTCTATTTTATATAAAAGATGTTTACGTTTTATTACGTTAATAATCTGAATAAAACAAAAGCGTCATTATCGCTATAATAATTCATATTATTAATCGACAATAATGGAATCAAATTGAGTGACTTCTCACATAAGCGATCAATAATCAATACCGTAGTGCTACTATGCAACCACCACACGTATTCTTGTACTTTTACTACTGAAAGTAGTTCAGCGGTAAGAACTACGGTAAAACTTCCGTAGTTATTTCAATAAAATATTTTTTATGCGTTTTCTCAATCCGACAATAATTACATTATAGGGTCCACCAATGATGAGTAGTTATACGAATATTCCCTCGCTAAACCGAATATTCCCAAGCCAATCGAATATAATATAACCACTGCATACTTTACAAAATTTATAAATAATACCCACAACTATAATATTATCTTAAATTCACACCATAATATAAAAAATTATTTCGACAAAATTTAAATCTTTATTGATAAAATCTGGGTCTCACATTGTGTGTCGGTGGACCCCATTTCTTGACCTGAAATTTGATTATAACGTAAAATCGTCTGTTTGTGGATTTTGATCAATTTCATTTTGGAATTGGAAAAACTTTCTTACGCAAAGTTGTAGAGAATTGAATTTCCTATAAAACTCTCCAGATTCGAATTTTCCGATAAAAGGCTATTTATTATGAATTATTGAAGTTTTGGTATATCGGTGTGAATTGATTTTTGGAGTTTAAATTATTTTTGTTAAGAAAAACGCTTTTTTGTATTTTTTTGGACATCATTAACATGTGTGGTGGTGTTTTGACCAAAAGGTGGGCTAAGGAAAATTTGTATAATTATATTAATATTATATTAAATTTTTTCGCTTTGGTGTTCTAAGCATTTTCCTATAAATAGGGTGCTTAGGTTAGAATTGAAAATCACACCGTAAGCCGAAGTTTTCTCTCTATATTATCGGCGTATTCTTGTGAGTATTTTGAGTATACTTTGAGTATTGCTATACGGTGCAAGTTCAAGTCATAGCCTATATCAGATGTTTCAACTAGAAATCTTGTCTTTCGAGGTAAGGATGTTATTTTCTTCTCAAAATGATATTATTTCTTCAATATCATTATCTTTGAAATATTGGTTGGAACTTTTATCAAATTAGGAACTTTTCCATATCGGGTTACTATTCATGAGTTCTTATTCACGAGTACTATTCATGAAGCGTGAAGATGTTTTTGTGGAATTTCTATCTTTTGGTGTGAGTTTCTTATTCACGTATCTAAGACTTTATTCACGATATCTGAAGACTATTCACGAATAATACAAGACTATTCATCGAAAAATGAAAAAAAAAAATTCGTCCAAAATATCTATTCGGAGACTAGCTTTGATTGTATCCATGTTTTGATCATTCTTGAATTTTACACCACTATGATTATTTTTGAGGTATTTTTGAACATGGATAAAACAAAGTCACGAATCCTTAATCCTTAATCCTTGTCATTTTGTTTCTTTGGATTCGTTTCTTTAAAAATATTTTCATCATCTTGATCTTAAATGATGATATTATGGAATATCTTTGGCCCGTAGTGCAAAAGATGAATGATTTCTGAAGAATATCTTTGGCACAGTAGTGCAAAGATGAGCAGTGTTTAGATGAACATGACTAACGGTGATGAATATCTTTGGCACCTGTAGTGCAAAGATGAATATTTGATTCGGATGTATGTTGATTGATGTTACGGGGATAAGAGATGAGCGACGAACTTTTAAATTCATACATAGAAGATAGTAGTTGCATTCTCTACTTAACTCTTCTAATGAATTATTATTTAAGATTATGAATATTGGTTTAAAAACTTGTTGTCTATTGTATTCTATTAGTTTTTTTTCCTGTTGAAGACTAATGATAATTTGTTGTATATTATCTTAGTCATAATATTCTTTATTGGGCTAGTTGAGCTCACCTTTTCCTTGTTGTTCCATTTTTCTTCTCGGGAGGCGAGAATGTTGCGAGTACTAGTCGTGGTATGGAATGAAGGTTCTAGAGAGAGTTGTTTAGTAGTCCTCACCATTTTGTAAAATAATGTATCAATAATTATTATGGGGATTTATTTGCGTGTGGATATTATGCAGATGGCAATATCTCGTATTTAACTCACGATTTATATGTTGTAATAATAAAGTTGTAGTTATTTCTGTACCATGTATTTGGCGACTCAGAATGGGTTGGATGGAATGGACCTATTTTGGGGGCGTCACGGTTGGTATCAGAGCTTAGGGATATGATCTCTGGCGGAGATCGGGGAATAGAACTAGGAGGGAGAGGCGAGTAAATCCTTCGCTAGTGTGTCCTACCTAAGCTTATTTGTTAGTTGGTCGAAGATATAGGGATATTATGTGATATATTGATTTCCTTAATTAACCCTTGTTTTATGATGATATTTGAGAATGTCGAATGAGAATATTATGATGGAGTAAATGAGGACCGTGGAGATGCTGTCTTTACCAGCGAGGAGAGCGTACAGCAGTCGACAATGTACCTCCGTGAACGGCACCACCTGAGCAGATGATGAGCGAGGGGATGTTTAGAAGCTTTTTGCAGTTCATGCAAAATCGACGAGGAGACTCGTGTTCAAAATCTTTGGAGAAATGATAGCAATTCACGAGTTGTCACTGACCAAGCGATTCAAAGAGTTGGGACCACGAATTTAAGGGAAAGCCGGATCCGATCATGGCGGAAACATGGGTCAAGCAAATTACCAAGATATTCGATGTCTTGGGATGCGGAGAAACGAAGGTTCCATTCGCTACTTTATGTTCCGTGGCGAAGCGGAGACTCATTGGTGGGAATGCGTAAGCGTACCCATCATTGGTACTCTCGGATATCATGGGAGACGTTTGAAGCAGTTCAATGACAAGTACTTTCCTAAAAGTATTCGCTATATGAAGGAAGTGGAGTTTATTAGGTGGGCGAGAATAACATGTAGCGGTGTCCCAAAGACTGGCGAAGTTCATGAGTTATCGAGTTGCACCTCATTTGGTGGAGAATGAGGAGCGTATGACGCGGATGTTTATGAGAGGTTTGAAACCCGGCGTACGTCGATTATCTCATTTTTCATAAATTTTCTCTCTATTGAGATGTTGTCAATGGGGCTTAGTTGTTAGAAGCGAGATAACGATACGTTCAACCGAGGGACCATAACCGAGGATCATATCAAGATAGCGGTCATCGAATAACGATAACCACGGAGAAAGAAGAATACGGACAAAGCGGTAACCACACTCGGTGGTAATCGTGGCCATGAAAAATAGAAGAAAGCGAATCGGGAGGAGATTTAAAAGAGGAGATTTAACAACGACCATGTGAAAGGCAGCAAGATCTGCAATGAAGAATTGGTTCCAAGGAGGAGAAAGACCACCGATCGTATGTTACAAATGCGGGAAAGAGAGGACATATCATTCAAGCGCCACAACAGTTTAAGGTATGCTATAATTGTGGAAAAGAAGGACATATCGCCGAGATTATGCAGTATCGAAACCAGATCCAATGGGAATGGTGATTCAAAATATTGTCCGAAAAATCAAAGTCAACGATTCGGAAGAAGCGTTTATCGTGGCCGGTCAAAATGCAAAGAACCCGAACGAAGTTAGCACGGGTTAGTTAATTATAAATTCTTGCGAAGTTTATACCTTACTAGATACCGATTCTACCCATTCTTTTATCTCTCTTGCTTGCGCTCAACGTTTGAACTTGACTACGGAGAAATTAAACTTTGACCTATCTGTGGAGACTCCATTAGGAGAAACTTTCATTACATCCGTTGTTTAAAAATCTTGCTTGATTCAGGTTGGCACTATCACATTACCTGTTAACCTTATTTCTATAGAGATATTTGCTTTTGATGTGATTTTAAGGTTAACTACTCATCATCGATAGAAATTGATTATTTTTCGTAAGGTTGTTAGTTTTCATAATCCTAAGCAACTTTGTTATTTCAATTCAAGCAATCAAACCATTGTAGTCAAACATTTTCATATCAAGCCATGAAGTCATTCGTTTATTACGGATGTCAAATTTTCTTAGTCCATGTTATGGATTTGAATAAAGACACGTCAGATTTGAATAATATTCCTGTTGTTATTGATTTTTCCTGACGTATTTCCTGAAGAATTTCTTGGTTTACTCCCAAAGACTGATATTAAATTTTGTATCGACTTTGAACCCAGTACAAAACTCATTTCTAAAATCTCATATCGAATGGCTCTATTGAACTTGGGAGTTAAAAATTCAACTATAGAATTTGGTACCGAGCCTTTATCCGGTGACTTCCTTTGTGGAATGCTGCGAAGCCGGACTCTCCGTGGGGACACCATATTCGTGCGATATTAAAGCGATAGGTGTCATTGTAACGTCTTTATCCAAGGTTGGGATATGAGTCACGAGTTGAGAACAACCTAAGTCGGTAATCGAAATACGTAGCTTTCAGGCTTAGTTGGTTATTATCGGAGATTCGTTGAAGGATATTCTCGAATCGCTATTCCATTAACGCAAATTGACTCGTTGAGATACAAAATTCAAATGGAGCAAAGAATGTGGGAAGAGCTTGAAGAACTCGAGAGGAGACTCATTTCAAAGCGTATGTTCGACCATGCCATCCTGGAAAAAGAAGCGTGGTAGGCGGCGTGTTGAGTAGAAGATCGTATACAATCACGAAGTACGATATTATCAAAGACTCATTTCAGTATAATTTACAAATAATAGAGATGGAGATGAAAACTCTAGGTACCCACGTGATGATATCGAGTATAATCAACTTTAATCGATAAAGTTAAAGTCGTATTCGAGCTACACACCGGAGATGATGAATTTGAAGAAGGAGGTGCAAGAAGTTGTTATTTCAAAAGCGAGAATCGGTGAGGTGAGAAAGCTCAAACCTTCGATTTATTAATCCATTTGAAATTCTCGATCGAATAGGGCTGTGGCCTATAGACTCGTTTTACCGCCAAGTATGGCGTGTTCATGCGCGTTTTTCACGTATCGATGTTACGTAAATATGTGGACGACCGAACCACGTCATTGAGTTAGAACCGAACGAGATAGCGAAGACTTAACGTCACGAGGAGAAAACTGTCAAGATCTTGGATAGGAAAGAACATGTCTATGTCACGAGGTTATACCACAAGTTAAAGTTTTGTGGAGAAACCATGCTTATTGAGGAAATGACACGGGAGTTGGAAAAGGAAATGAAAGCGAGGTATTCTCATCTTTTCGAAACACCAGGTACGTACGTCAATTTCGAGGACGAAATTTCATAAGGAGGGGAGGTTGTAAGACCCCGAAAATTTTTAAATAAAAAGGAATTTCCTTTATTTATTATTTTGAAATAGTAAGGGTGGATTTGATTAATGTGGATAGTTATGGGTAAAATACGCAAATATTTTGAATAAGCAAGTGGTTATAAAATATTCATTATTGTCGGGGAATATTCGTTTGGTCGTGGAATATTAAATCGCTTGTCGGGGAATATTAAATACGACCAGTAGATCTTTTGTGGGCCCCATAACTTGAAAGCGATTGGATGAAGAAAATGACAAATATAAGTTGTTTATAAATAACGGCGTAGTTATTACTCAATTAATCTTGTTGGAATACCCGGTGGTTAAAACACACTAATCTGGCGTTGTTGAGCAAAGAAGATACGTGGTATTGCACCAATTATTGATCCTTACGTAAAGGCCACTACTCAATAATTGTTACGATGAATTACTATTGGTATTTTATTTTATTGATTCAATAATTCTTTGCATTGATATTTTATATTCTTGTTGTTTTGATAAATTGTCATTACACGCGGTATTTTCCATTATCGAAGCAATAATTCATATTATCTGAATAATATTATTAGAAAACATTATTGGCAATGTCTAGAAAGTTACATCTAAGGAGAGGTTTGGTCACCTAATTCATGGCGCCAAGAAGGAGAAATCTTTATTGGAAAGCCCTTCTTTCCGGAACTACTGGTTGCAAGATTGTGATTCTTCGTAATATTATTTGTGAATAATTAATTATTGATTTATATGATGAGAAAAATATTGATTTTATGTGGATATAGATGGAGAAAATTTTTAAAATGACAATTGTTGAAAATTAATATTTTATCATTTTTTCGATAAAATAATTCATTTAAATATATTATTTTAATAATATATTAACGGTGATATTTTTATAATGAATGTGGGATATATGAGTATATGAAGAGGAAGAGTATTCTTGTTGCATTAAATGATTAACACATGTTTTGTGTGTCGGTGGACCCCATTTCTTGACTGAAATTTGATTATAGCACCGTAAAATCGTCTGTTTGTGGATTTTGGTCAATTTCTGTTTGGAATTTGGAAAAAACTTTCTTCGCAAAGTTGTAGAGAATTGAATTTCCTATAAAAACTCGCCTTGATTAATTTTTTACGATAAAAGGGCTATTTATTATGAATTATTGAAGTTTTGGTATATCGGTGTGAATTGATTTTGGAGTTTAAATTATTTTTGTTAAGAAAAACGTTTTTTGTATTTTTTGGACATCATTAACATGTGTGGCTGGTGTTTTGACCAAAAGGTGGGCTAAGGAAAATTTGTATAATTATATTAATATTATATTAAATTTTCTCGCTTTGGTGTTCTAAAGCATTTTCCTATAAATAGGGTCTTAGGTTAGAATTGAAAATCACACCGAAACTAAAGTTTTTCTCTCTATATTATCGAAGCGTATTCTTGTGAGTATTTTGAGTATACTTTGAGTATTGCTATCTGGTCTGCAAGTTCAAGTCATAGCTTTATATCCAGGTGTTTCAACTAAAGATTGTCTTTCGAGGTAAGGATGTTATTTTCTTCTCAAAATGATATTATTTCTTCAATATCATTATCTTTGAAATATTGGTTGGAACTTTTTATCAAATTAGGAACTTTTCCATATGGGGTTACTATTCATGAGTTCTTATTCACGAGTTACTATTCACGAAAGTACTATTCACGTAAGCGTGAAGATGTTTTTTGTGGAATTTCTATCTTTTGGTGTCTGAGTTACTATTCACGATATACAAAGACTATTCACGATATCTGACACTATTCACGAATCTGCACTATTCATCGAAAAATGAAAAAAAAAAATAAGTCAAAATATCTATTACGGAGACTAGCTTTGATTGTATCCATGTTTTGATCATTCTTGAATTTTACACCACTATGATTATTTTTGAGGTATTTTTGAACATGGATAAAACAAAGTACGAATCCTTAATCTTTAATCCTTGTCATTTTGTTTCTTTGGATTCGTTTCTTTAAAAATATTTTTCATCATCTTGATCTTAAATGATGATATTATGGAATATCTTTGGGCTGTAGTGCAAAAGATGAATGATTTCTGAAGAATATCTTTGGCCCGTAAGTGCAAAGATGAGCAGTGTTTAGATGAACATGGCTAACTTATGAATATCTTTGGCACTGTAGTGCAAAGATGAATATTTGATTCAGATGTATGTTGATTGATGTTCTGAGGGATAAAAGATAGACGACGAACTTTTAAATTCATACATAGAAGATAGTAGTTGCATTCTCTACTTAACTCTTCTAATGAATTATTATTTCAATTGCGAATATTGGTTTAAAACTTGTTGTCTATTGTATTCTATTAGTTTTTTTCCCTGTTGAAGACTAATGATAATTTGTTGTATATTATCTTAGTCATAATATTCTTTTCTTGGGCTAGTTGAGCTCACCCTTTTCCTTGTTGTTCCATTTTTTCTTCTAGAGGCGAGAATGTAGCGAAAGTACTAGTCTGGGGTATGGAATGAAGGTTCTAGAGAGAGTTGTTTAGTATTCCTCACCATTTTTGTAAAATAATGTATCAATAATTATGATGGAGATTTATTTGCGTGTGAATATTATCAGATGGCAATATCGTATTTAACTCATGATTTATATGTTGTATTAATAAAGTTGTAGTTATTTTCGTACCATGTATTTGGCGACTCAGAATGGGTTGGATGGAATGGACCTATTTTGGGGGCGTCACAACTATTATCTCGAACAGCTGGTCTAGGAGCTCGGGGAGTCCTATTCAAACTCAAATTCATCAGTGTGGGATTGATTTAATGAGGTGGGGGTCTGGTCTTGCCTCTCATTTTTATAAGGATATTGCTGATTGTACAAGGCAGATGAAAGGCTTTAGGTCTCTTACTGACCAAGATTCTATTGTCCAGTACTCTAATTGTCGCTCAAGGTTCAATCTGTTATTGGCTCAACAAGAGAATTTTTGGAAACAATGTTCTAAGCAACTGTGGCTCAATTCTGGGGACTCAAACTCCTGATTTTTTTATATTTCTGCTTCTGTCCGTCGGAAGAATAATACGATTTTGGAGCTCAAGGATGATAGTGGTCGCTGGTTACGTTGGGATAATGGGTTGCCGAACCTGCTCCTCTCTTATTTTCAGGGGATCTTCACGTCTCAAGGAGGGCAAACTCAGGTTGTAACGGAGTGCATTACTTCTTATATTTCTGATCAGCAGAGCAATTTTCTTATTGCTCCCTTTTCAAAGGACGATGTCAAGGAGGCTCTGTTCTCTATGCATCCTGATAAAGCGTCGGGACTGGATGGTATGAACCCCGCGTTCTATCAACGTTCTTGGGATATTGTGGGCGATTCTATGACTGCCGCTTATCTCTCCTTTCTTCAGCAAGGGGTATTTCTAGAGGGCTTCAATGAAACAAATATTGTGCTAATTCCTAAGAAGTCAAAGCCTGTGTTGGTTACTGATCTTAGGCCAATTTCTCTATGCAATGTTATTTACAAGATAGTTGCAAAAATACTTGCGAATCGCCTCAAACATGTGATTGATTCTATTATCTCAGAGCAGCAAAGTGCGTTCATTCCGGGAAGGCTGATTACTGACAACATTATGATCGCTTATGAGGTACTTCACTATCTAAAGAGGAAAAGGCAAGGGAAGTCAAGATTCTCTGTGCTGAAGATTGATATGAGCAAAGCCTATGATAGACTTGAATGGGACTATTTGCACCAAATCATGGTTCGTATGGGTTTTTCTTCGGTTTAGATTCGGTGGATTATGTTGTGTGTTTCCACTGTGAAATATTCTATAGTTCATAATGGCTGTGAGTTGGAACCAATCATTCCTTCGAGAGGCTTACGGCAAGGTTGCTCTCTCTTGCCGTATTTATTTATCCTCTATGCCTAAGGTTTTTCTGCCTTGCTTCATCATTATGAGCGTCGTGGGCTAATCCACGACTGTAAAGTCTCTCAAGGTGCTCCAATTGTGTCCCACCTATTTTTTGCTGACGACAGTTATTTGTTTTTCAGGGCGACTACCTCAGAATGTCAGCATATAAAAGAATGCATCCAGTTATATGAATCTGCCTCTGGTCAGCAGATAAACTTTAAGAAATCCTCTATTCTTTTCAGTGTTAATACGCATGTGACTGTTCAAAATGTGGTTAGTGGCATTCTTCAGGTTAGGGTTACCTCTGATCATGGGAAGTACTTTGGCTTACCATCTTATATGGGGAAGAATAAGAAGCAGGCACTATCTTTTGTCAAGGAGCGTATGTGGAGTCATCTGTCCGGCTGGAAGACAAAGTTACTCTCCAAAGCTGGTAAAGAAGTTCTTATAAAGAGTGTGGCTCAGACTCTTCCTACTTTTGTTATGGGTGTCTTCTTATTGCCGAAGGACCTTTGCTCGGAGTTGGAAAGTTCAATGGCTCGCTTTTGGTGGGAGTTGGGCTCTAATCAGTCCAAAGGAATTCATTGGATTAGTTGGAAGAAATTATGCGCTCGGAAGGAGCATGGGGGCTTAGGTTTCAAGAGTCTCTATGACTTCAACTTGGCCATGCTTGGTAAGAGCGGGTGGCGTTTGGTGACTCGTCCATCTTCACTGGTTGCAAGGATCTTTAAGGCCAGATATTACCCTTCTTCTTCTTTCTTTTGTGCTCAGAAAGGCAATAATCCCAGTTTCATCTGGTCTAGTATCATGGCTGCCAAACCTCTCTTAAAGCAAGGTACCAGATGGCGTGTTGGAAATGGGAAAAACATTAATATTTGGACGAAGCCTTGGCTGCTTGACAATGATAATCCTTGGTTGTCTTCTTCCCTTGTTCCAAGGACGAAGCATGCTTTTGTGAACAATCTTATGCTCCCTGATGCGCTTTCTTGGGACACTGATTTAGTAAGGGATTTATTTGATGCTCGTGACTCTTCGTTGATTTCTAATATTTCATTGAGCAGTAGGTGTCAGGAGGATCACCTGTATTGGAGATTCGAAAGAATGGGGTTGTATTTGGTGAAGAGCGCTTATGACTCCTTGACCTCTGACCTGAGCACTCTTCACCCTCGTCATGATGCTCCAACTTGGAAGAAACTCTGGGCGGTTCGTATCCCTCCGAAAGTGAAACATATTCTATGGCGTTTGTGTAATGGCAGTCTACCCACCAAAGATAACCTTTTGAAGAAAAGAGTCATTGTGGATGGTACTTGTCCCGTGTGTAACTCTGCAGCAGAATTCAGTCATCATGTGTTTACCTCCTGCCCTTTTGCGAAAGAATGTTGGAGGTTGTCTACTGTGCGTTTTATTCCCCCAAGTAACCAAGACTTCTTTGAGTGGTTTTCTAGTTTGTTGGTTAGTGGTTCACAAGAGGAGATTAAGCTAGCTTGTATGATAATTTGGTGTATTTGGCGGAATCGAAATGAGGTGTTATGGAATAATCGGGTCCAAAAGCCGCCTAAGCCTACTAAATCTTCATGAGTTCTTATCTTTTCCAATGGACCGTCGCTCAAGAAAAGTTTGTTAATGGCAATACTTCCATATCGAAGATGGGCATATTTGTTGGTTCAGGCGAGAAATGTGTCGGATCAAATGTAATGTAGATGGTCTTAGATTTTTTTTTTTAATCGGGGAGGCAAAGCTTAGTTATGGTTGGGTGATTAGAGGCTATATTTGGTTCTTTGGTTCTTCTTTGGGTGTGGCTCTTTTGAGGGTCATTTAGATCCTGAAATGGCAGAAGCAATTAGCTGCAGAGAGGCCCTTAGCTGGTTAAAGACTCGTCAAACAGCGAAAGTGATCCTTGAATCAGATGCTTTCAATCTTGTTCAGGCTATTCGGGGATCTAATTCTTTTCCGAGTCCTTTAGGTTTGGTTATTGATGATTGTAAGCAACTCCTCCTTGATATTGAGGATTGTCGTATTTGTTTTATTAGGCGGTCAGCGAACAGTGTCGCACATTCCTTAGCTTGTGCATCGGGTTCTATGTCTGGTAGCCATGTTTGGATAGGTTCTCCACCACCCTTTGTTTGTAATGCTTTGATATTGGATAATCAATACTAGTACTCCATACTTTGTCAAAAAAAAAAAAATAGACTTGGTTTATTCAATTAATATATATCAATAGATGTCAAAAAAAAATATAGCGCCACACCATTAATAAATTTCTAGCAAAATTTAAGAATATATGTTTAGATTATTTTTAAATATTACTACCATTTTAAAAGTGAATTTCTAATTTTAGAACCACTTCAATTGATAATGCACCTGACTGGAAATAACAAATGAATCGATATCAAATCTTTTTCTATTACAAGACCATTCATGTGTTATATATATATATATATATATATATATATATATGAAAAAATGTAGATATGTGAGTTACAGATACATTGATTATTATATACGACGATTTTTGAAATTTATAACGACAGCTTTCAAATACGCCATAATTTATTTCGAACTTTTATGACGAGTCATCCGTCGCCATAATCCAAAAATCCGTCGTCATAGTCTTATTGTGTAATACACATATCTGTATATACATATAATCCATATATGTACATATATATATATATATATATATATGATTGTACTGAGATCATTTGATTACAAAACTATAGTGTTTCATGCAAGAAGAATACCTAGTCCGTATGTACTACAAACATGTCTAAGCCATTTATATCTAGTAGTTGTAGATGCTTTGATTTCATTTGTGCAGTAGTGGCATCATCATCATCATGAGGTCTCAAGTTCTCAATCCATTCATTTCTTTTTGCTGAATCCTTCTTCCTGTAGGTATCTAAGTGTGTATATATATATATAGAGAGAGAGAGAGATACGGTACTAATTACAAATGAACTAGAAATTCCAATTACAATGGCTTGTTTTGGTACCATGCATGCATGTGGAGAAAGAAAGAGTGTTGTTTGGAAGCTCAAAGATGCATGCATGCACAAACATAAGTAATATGTACTGATCTCTCATCTCTCCCTCTCTCTCTCTCTCTATATATATATAATGAGAGTTTTATTCCACTTTTTGACTCTCTATTAACAAATAGTTTGAATTAACATAATTTTTTAAATAAATTTCTTGGACTAAAATTTGTTATTAATATGTACTTGACAAATATACATACATATATATATATATATATTATATTGAAAAAGAGATCAGTATATAAATTGTGTCTTGTAAATATATATATATATATATATATATATATATATATATTATAAATTTTTTTGTTAAGGGATTGCCAGTGCCAACCAATCAAACCCTTATGTAACAATTGAGAGTGTCTCCCACTATCATTCCTTCACTCAAAAGAATCCCAGAGAGAGAGAGAGAGAATTGGTAAATGGTGAGGAAAAAAACAAGCAATTGACTTTTAAATTTAAACAAGCAAGGTTGACCTATTTCCATAAAAAAGTTAATACTATTTTTCAGAGCATCCAAAGCATATAAAGAAAAAATGAGCTCTCTCTCTCCATACTTCTGATTAATGGCTTTATGATGGGTTGATATGAAGGAGAAAGAGTCAATTAAATACACAGACTCACTTGGTGTCTTCTTGTCTCCTTAGTTATATATATTCATGATCATGAATTCATGATATATATATATATATATATATATAAGCTAGCAATTTACCCTCTTCTAATCATCTTCTCTCTTTTTTTTTGCCTTTATTTGCTTTTAGCAAGAGAGATAAAGGCTTTGTTTATGGGACAAAGAAGTACCCCACAATGGGGCATGTCCACTAAGGCATGTTCCTATATATCCCATTTTGCGTGAGTCTGCAAAATTTAACATAGGTGGGGTGGAAGTCACTTTCCATATATCCCCAAGCTAAATGGGCCCAAGTCTTTTGAGGTACTCACCCCATTTTCTCATGCTCCAAAGTAGGGTTTTCATACCCCCCACAATTAAACTCATTGTAATATGCAAAAATTTCTCTCATATTAATTTACTCCCTTTTGTAATGTACTTTTGTAAATTTAAGATTAAGAAAAGAAAGTTTCAAACGTATGTTGCATATCCGTTTCAACTAATATTTAATTTGGAATACACTGAGACATAGAGGGTGTTTGTTTAGAGCTGAATGAAGTTGAAATGGTTGAATTTGATCAAATTTATTCAATTGCATTTTTTGATAAAACCAAATCGAATATTTGAATTTGATCAAATTTTTAGACTGAATGGCCGAGTGTAATCTTTTTGGCTGAATAACTGCTAAATGAAGTATTTTATATTTAATTTTTTCTACAATATTAACTATTATATTAAGTAATATTAAATAAATTTACAATAATTTTGAATTTTTTCAGATGTGTAAAATAATAAAATTTTGTTATTCAAATGTTTCAGACATGTCAATTATCAAACAACTTTTTTCAATTCAAATTACTTAAATATTCAGAACTATTTCATTCAGTTTTATCAAACACCCTCATAGTCCGGATAGTATCACCACACATTTACATAGCAAAAGTCATGAGTTCAAATAGTCCCTCCCCAAAATTTTCCAATTTAATGGGCAGTGGTGACAATTAAAATAGCATAAAATTTGTTAGATAGTGGATGAAGTTGCAAAAATCACAAACATTATGAGCCAACTTACAAAAATAATTAAACATAGAGGAGCTAATGCTGCAAATTGCATGCACTCAAGCTCTCACTTGCTCTAGCTTCTTAAATATGGCCCTTTGCTTGCATTTTACATCTCCATCTCTCTCATATATTGGGGGTCCATGAATGATGAGGGAGGTGACAAGGAATTGGGACAACCGGACAAGAACAACAGCTTGATGGGATGCTCATGTCATGTGATAGAGAAGGATCATATCATAAATTAATTAATTTTTACAACTAATAATTATAGCATAAGATTAATCATATAATACGTACTTAGTTAAGATTATTACTTGGGAGTGGTATTAAAGTATATATGAATATTATTGGTTGTCAAAACACAATAGAATTAGGATATGGAAAGGAATGAAAGATTTGTATCTTGAGTGTCAAATTATTCAATTAAATCCAATTTTAAATTTATTTATTTTTGATAACGTGAGGTTTTTCAATTGTAGCCCGCATTCCCGTGATCCCATGAACCATTTCTGACCTTGACAAATTATTGTTGGTGGGAGTCAAATCTAAAAGATGTCCAAATTTATAACTCATTCCAGGACGATCTTGAACTATTACGCCAATTGCTGGAGTTTAATTTTAAATTAGTGTCAACTTAAGCATATATCTTCATGCATCCTCTTAATTTGGAATGACAACATGCATTTTTTTTTTATTTTTTTATTGCTAAATAATGACACCATGCATGCATGCACCTTAATGACCAATTGTCATTGGCAAGAAACATAAAAAAATATTATATTAAAAAAAAAAATTGGTACTCCACTTGATAAGGTCCCGTTTACAACACTTTTCAATGAGTGTTGTTTTTAAAAAAAAAATTAATTTGATAACTTGCAAATTACTCAAGATATATTCTAATTGAACCAACATTGTGCATGTGGTGTGTGTCTTTAAGCATTTTACAAGACTTTAATTTATAGTAAATTCACTTATTAGGTCATGCACATGCATGTTACAATTTAGTGTTGTTTTAAGTTCTTGATAAGAATTAATTTGATGAATCTATAGATATATAATAAAGTGATATTTTGTTGTGAAAATAATAAAAAATATTATAAATTTAACAATTATCTTGATATTAACAGCACAACAAAGGTGGGCTCTGGACAATTCTACCCTTGTCATTATTGAATAGAGGGAATAAACTAAATTAAACTAAACACTTGGTACGAATTCTAGAAAAATGATTAAAAGATATTTGTCAAAGAAGTGGAATGAAATTAAAGCTATAATTACCAATAACTTTTAGTAGTATTATATATGAGAAGCTAAGCAACAAGTTCTTGTGGACTTATGAACAAGACAAATTAAGACATGAACAAGTAATAATGTCATAGATACTATTTGTAACATAACATAATTTTCTTAGAAATGAACAATTATTTAGCATTAAACATCATCCCTAATTTTGTTGTAACATCAAAAATAGAACAACCAAAAAAAATATTACAAGAAATCTTGTCCAACTATTTGAATATGCCAAATTAGTTATAAAGGAGAGACGATGAGAGATTATCTAACAGGGGCCTTATCGATCTAAAACTTTAATGTTATGTATGTTTGCAAAGATTATAATCCCGAGACTAATAATTTCAAGTTTAAATTTGAAAATAAACGAAACACTTAGAATTAATAGTTCTATCCCTAGTACTCCATATAATCATTGCAAACAAACATAGCCTAAAGGAATAACAGAAATTAAAAAGGATTTGACTACATTATTTAATTATTTTGGATTGCACCGCACCGACTTCCACCGGTCAAAAATTAATAATATTTTTGAGTTAATTTTTATTAAATTAGTTTAATACTTTTACAATCTACATTATAATAAATTCATTAAAATAAATTAAAAAAATATAAACAAGTACTATATGAATATATGTTGGACTAAAATTAAGATAACATTGTTATAATTAATTTTAATATTATTTATAGTTTTAATATATATCAACTATATATAAAAATATTTATAGATTAAATTTTGATATGCAAAAGTAAAAAATAATAAAAATATACATTTCAGAAACTTTATGACTATATATAAAAATAATAATACTATAAAATATAGAGATATAATTAAAATAAACAAATATATATAAAGAGGCTTAAGGACCTGTGCATTGCCAATTCAAGAAGCAGTGCGGCGGCGGTTGCGGTTCATAGATAAATATCAAAATCGCACAACACCAGTTCCGGTTCAAATTTTTTTACACAAAACGAGTACCGGCGAGGCCAATAGTTTAGATAAAAACAGGTCAGTTGGATGCGATTCGACCGGTTTCAAAACGATTTCGGTTAAAATTGTCATCCCTATAGGCTATATGGATGGGGAACATTAAGAGTGAAAATGAAAAGTAAATTTAAAATTCTTGTAAAAAATTGGTACTAATTGTTTTTTTTTTTTATAAAATATAAACTAATAATAAATTTTGGGGCAGATAAATATTTGGTATACTAATTTGATTTGAAGAATTTTCAAACTTTTAATGGATTATGTTTGATGGTATTTTTATTTTATTTTTGAAAAATTTCATTTTGAGATATACAATATAATCTCCTAACTAAGTATATAATCATTATTACAATGTCAATAAGTAAAGCAAGTCTCATATTCTAAAACGAGGAAACATATTTCACATAAAAAAAAATTAAACTGAAACTCGAATATTGAGATTTAAAGAAAAAGACAAATAATAAATAAAATTAATTGTAGATTTTTTGGGGCTATGGGCCTGAACCCAAAGGTTTATGGGCTAAATACTAAGAGCAATCTATGCTTAAAACCTCTTCCTAATTCCCATCATAACTGAAATCACCTGAAAAAAAATTAAAGGGATATTTTATAAAAATTGAATGAATCTGAATCTAAATCTGAATGAAAAAATTTATTTAATAATTAATATGTCTAAAATATCTGAATGACAGAATTTTATTATTTTACCAATCTGAAAAAATTCAAAGTTATTATAAATTTATAGTTAATATTTTTTTTTTAATTTTTTTAATTTTATTCCGCTGCTCATTCAGCTATTTAGTCAAAAAAATCTGACTTAGTTATTCAGTTCAATCATTTGACCGATTCAACAATTCAAATTATTTTTTTCCAAAAATAATGACCGATTTAGCCGGCCATTCAAAACAAACAGCCCCTAAGGAGAAAGAAATGAAAAAGAAGGAAGTGTTTAAGCTAGCAAAGGATTCAGGGGAACGCCGCAACAAGAAGCGCGATATGCGTTCCCTCTGCATCGAACGCATCAATGCTGGCTCTCTACGTAATTAGTCCTCACATTTCTCTCCCTAAATGTATGTATTATGTATATATCATGTGCTTCTGTTTTTTTTGTTTGTTTTTGGATACATTTGTTTCACGATATTTGGATAAACGTATAATTTCTGGGTAATTAATTCATTACTATTTGTGAGTATATAGGTTGGTGAAAGATTTTATTTTGTTTTTTGAATGGTGTTAAAGTAAGTGTTGGTAGTCCCAAACAACTGATTTCCTATCTAAATTTGGTTAAGAATTGGGGAAATGTTATTTTAGGGTTGTATCTGAAGCTAATTTGAGTGCCAATTTTCATTAGTTGTGGATATATGGGGTTGAATTTGAATGTTTAGTCATTTAGGTGTAGATTGGCTTAGTGTGTGTTATAAATTGATGTACTAGAAGAATAGGAGTTCCTTGGTGTTTGTGTAAATTCCTGCACTAGAAGAATAAGAGTTGTGAGTTGCTTAGTGTTTGTGTATGTTCCTGTAGTCGAAGAGTAAGACTTAGAACACCGAGTACAGATGTAGAAAGAAGATGAGATTGGTCAAACCAGAGGGAGATAGATAAATGAAAAACTCGTTGATGGCGGATGTTGTTGTCTCATGACTGCAATTTAAGTTGAGAAGTTAGAACTTTGTTAGGGTGATGTTTCTTGAGAAATGACAATGCACCCATCCAGTTAGGTGCTTATATGTTGAGTTTTTTACATTGGGCTGTTTCTTAGCGGTAGTTTCTGTCATTGTTATGGTTGTTGTGATGTTTTTTTTTGGACAAATGACAGCTATCATTGTTGAGATGCTGATTAAGTAATGTGATGGCACGCATTTAAGCTGCTTTGAAACATCAGCTTATATGTATTCAGTATTATTTTTTATAACCATCAAACATTGATAGATAACCCAATATCCTTTCAACTGGGCCAATATTGACTTTAAAAGATACTATGAGGAAATTGATTCAGTAATTTACTAAAGACAAATAAAGAACGCACAAGTGTTGCCATCAGTCCGACAAATTGGTCCGAACGAGCCATGAACTAGGAGGTAAGAGTAAGTTTGAGCTATGAGTTATGGAGCCTGATCTAATCCCCCACCCCAAAAAAAAAAAAAAAAAAAAATCCCCCTTCGCATAGATATGACAGAGTCGTCCAGCAAGTATTGTGCTTCATTTTGTGGATAGAGATACTTTGTCATTTTTGCAGCATCTGAAATGCTTTATGCTTAATAGTTGGGTTCGTTTCTTTGGACTGACATGGTTGAGGCCACTAAACAAGTAATCAAACTCCCTAGTTTTTCTATGCTTCTTCAGTCTTTGGATCTTGCAGTACTTGTCATTAGAGTCATGTTTGGAGTTTTTGTGTCTTATTGGTGCAGTTTATTCGCTCCCAACTCCAAATTTGTTTTAGACAAGTGAACAAAACTGCTTCAGATTCTCTTCTGTGATTTTTTTTTTTTTAGGTCAGATGCTGATTAAGCTTGTTCTTCTGTTTCTGTTGAAAATCAGGTAGTAACTTTATGCATGGGTTGATGAAGGAGAACATCCAACTTAACAGGTAAGTTCTGTCAGAGCTATCTATGCACGAACCATATTGCTTCAAGGTTTTGGTTGATGTCTCTCACGCACTGCCTTCCTGGAAACAAGAAGGTGTTGCCACCTCCAAAGAATGAAAGACTTCAACTTCTTGTTTGATACATTCAGTTTTTTATTTGTTTAAAAAAGTTGTTTGTCTGGATCAATGCTCAAAGCAGTTTGATTTTCATAATCTATCATTTAAATATGGTCATACATTATACTCCTGGTACTCTGTTAGATTTCTGTTTCTCTTTCATACTCGCTGAATATTGCATTACAATTTTAGAGCCCAAGCTTGAACGAAGTTCTGTTAGATTTAAGTTATTTTGGCATAAGCTAGAAATTGACTTGTTGATATCATTTTTTATATGAAACTTTTCAGGTTTTGATATTTGTTCTGTATACATAAAATAAAATTTGGGGAAAAAAAAAAAGATAAAAGAAAAGCCATTAGGATTGGTTTTGTATCTTCTGAATGAGGTCCAGTTTAACAATATGTATTCTTTATATTGATACAAAATGCTCTTCAGCTCAGCTTCTTGTCCTACAAAAAAAAGAAAAGGAACAAAACTGATCTTTTAAAGAGAAATTTATCATCCAACATAGACCTGATAATATTAGTACCTGGGTAGATCTGAACAAGCAGAACTATTTTTTTTTATTTTTTTTACAGTTTTACACTCATCAAAATACCTTTACCAACAAGGTCATTCTCAAGCAAAACTATTGATAATGCTCCATCAGTGGTCTGCTAACTACAAGTCTTCTTACCATCAAGCAAGAAATTCTTCTTGACTTGCACATTATCTCGAATAAAACAGGCAAATTAGTGCAACTCCTGCAGTAAAACCATTCAACTTATTTAATATATATTTACAATAGGAATATGTTGATTAATCAACTACATGGCAGAAATACCAACGTATTGTTTTCTAATCTAAACACCATTGTCAAACATTAGAATCTAACATCTCTCTCCAGTATTCTGAGTAAAAATCTTCAGCTTCACTGTACAGCTCAAGTGCCAAGAAACATTATACAGAAAAGAAAACTTTAGCGATCATTTACCTAAAAGAGCACAAGGGTACAGTTACAATATTTGAGAAGAAGATAAATTTACTCGCTCACAATTGGGCACCTTGCTCCTACCTCTAATAAGATCTCTCAACAGGCCAATGACTGAAACTATACATACTACTGGCTCTCAACTCGGACCTTGATCAACCTACAACTCAGCAATACCGAGAGTATTAAAACTAGAATGGATCTTAGTTTCCTGGCTAAATTTCGAAGTAACTGTAATATGGGAACCATTACAGGTACAACTTTCTCAACGACAGTTCTCTGAAGAAGCAAGACCATTTTTGTCAGAGTTGAGATTAAGATTTCCCTGTGATCTATCATCCGAAGAAGCTTCTCTCTGTTGGTTTTCATTCTTCTTTGCATTGAGGAAACGACCACCGTTTCCTCTAGCTCTTCGCAAAGCATGCTGATGTCGTGATTCATGCAAGTATGGCTGCAGTATTAGTTAGAAATGTCAGCCCCGATAAAAGTTATTGCTCGGAAAACATGGAATTGCGAAATATATATTTAAATTTGGAAACAGGAACAGGGTTGTGGCCATATTGTCAGACTTGTCATGATTCTTTTTCCAGTAAACTTGTTAACAAAACCAATATCAGAAACATATTAGTCTAGTGTAACAATAAAAGAAAGTTGATAAACAATATTTTTGGACTATAGATCTATCAGGAGCCAGCGTTCACAATGAGTCGTTTCCACAGTCCAAAAGAAGAGAAGAAAATAACGATATAATGCCAACAGATATGACTAACTAGGCCCTTAGTTGCAATCCAGGATGCCAAGACAAATTCTAGATACTTGAGGAATACTTAACCAGCTAGAAGAGATGCTTTCACTATTTCAACTTGTCTGTGTATATATATTATTCTAAAAAGTGTGTTCTGCGTACATGAGCAAATGTGTGTTAGAGAAACATAGAGAAGATAGAGAAAGACGTGTATATATATATATATATATATATATATATATATATATATATATATATACACACACACAGAGAGAGAGAGAGAGAGAGAGAGTTCAAAAATCAAAATAAGCTGAATCATTTTCTAGAAGTTTAGAATTTGGTCTGCCATTTCCCTATTCCCTTTCTCCCAGTTATATGTTTGATCTTATATGCAATACATGGTTCTTAAGTTTAGAGATCAAATTGGTGGAAAGAAAGGATAATTTAATACAACTTTTTAAAACCTCAAACATGTAAAATGACTTATGGTATACCTTACGAGACTTGATAACTTTATTTTCTGATTCAGCTTTTGCACGAGATTGTCGACGTCGCATAATGCCATGATATTGTTTTGCATTAACAAACACAGGCTCTTCGACTGTATCAGATGGCAAAGGAACACCAGCTTGTTGGATTCCCATCAGCTGAAGGTGAACCTGTAAAAATGAATTGAAGAATAATCATGATACCTGCTTTTGTAAGAAATGCCTAATTATTTTGTTACATCAAGAACCAATGTATTAGTCAAGGCTAGAAAGATTATCCCTATGATTCTATGAAACAATTACAAGAAAAAAATACCATTGGTTGTGCTGGATAAGGCTGTGCAGAGTACAACTGTGCATCATACGGAGCAAAGATGCTTCTGTAGTATGGATCTGGATAGGGGTAAGCTGCTTGTCCCTGACAATATGGTTTTAGAATTAAGATGGAAACAATGATGGATGCAAGTTCTTTTCAGAATCAGGCATGACATTAAGTTTGTGTAATTGATAAATTCCAATTCAATGTTAGGAAGCACCAGGATTGTTCTACACTTGAAATATCAGGATCATATGTTTTTCGAATCCTTGGAATGGACTATTTATAACATATATAAATATGGAAGAAGATGTAACAACAATTAGTTTGATATGGACAAAAGGCTAGAGAACATTAATTGAGGCAAGACACAGGAATGGACTCTAAACTATGTCAAATATAAAATATAAACCATAAGAGTTTAAAAAATATAGTATATATATATATATATATATATATATACACACACACACACACACGTTCTCCAACTGACTGGTCCGTTCCTGAATATATATATACACACACGACTATAAAGAAGGCAAACAAAAATTATGTAGCACATTTTAAGGTCAAACTATAAAAGCATTTATAAGCCGAAAAGGAAAAAAAATTTACCCAAAGGAAGATATAGATATTCATGCACTTAAATCGTGTTTTTTCAATAGCAAGAAAAGCATTTGAATAAATTCCGCAACTTATAAATACCATAGCATTGCCTGCTACAAGTTGCGGAGGTGTTGCATATTGAACAGTTGATGTTGGAACACCAGGATGAGATATCTCAGTTGCAGGAGATGAGGACTGGGTTTGAGGTTCTGGTTGCTTTTGCTGCTCATCGGCCTCAACACTGTTATCTGGACAACAATTTTATTTATTAAATTAAAAGTATATTGTGTTAATCAGTGGAAAGTAAAACCATAGTATAATTTCCATGATAAACGATAAAAAGGTAAAGGAACCACCAAAAAAAAAGTTTTTAGATGAAATTTTCCACAAAAGACATCTTTAATTTATCCAATCAACCTGCATATTTCAATATATTCCCTTCATTTTTATATAACAAGAACAGTTATATTTTCTTCTTTTCATTTATTATCTTATTTTGATAGCTGGGATTTTAAAATTTCCAGTTTCTAGTTTATCAATTATTTTCTTTATTCATGTCATCATGTGTTCTGACATGTATATACTACAGGGAAAGAAATACGGAACTTCAATGAAAGCCTGTCACATGAAAATGCAAAAAATTCTATACATCCTTGAGTAAGTATTATTTATACGAATTATAGAAAAGAAAAGCACACATGTATATATATATATTTATTTTTCATTGCATACATTACTTTAAGTAATAAATATGTATTGAAGACTGTATATAAATCTTACACGGGTTGTATGTGCAATTGTGCATGTATGTTAACTTTTATGAAGTCTTCTTGAACATATACCATAGCGGTACACAGATAACAGGCATTTTGTTTGACAATGAAAAAAATCCTTTTGATATATAAAGCAAGGAACAAAGACCCCTAAGCAATGAAGTTGAAAACAGAATAAAGAAATTGACACAGATTTTTATGTGGTTCAGCTTTTGGCCTACCAAAAAGATCAATCCACCAACTGAAAGAGGAGAAACATTCTCAAACACGAAATGACCTTCCCTCACACACACACACATCTATAGACACACATATGCTAACCAATGGAAGAGCTAAAGCCTATAATGAGTAGGACTGTAGGGTCCATATTGACCCATTTCTGGATGGTCGTTCACAAAGCGGGATGTTGCATAGTATTCAAGACACATCACAATAAGAATACAAGGAATTAACAGTTGAGCTAATGAAACCATTAATATAACCAATATGGAAAAAATTATCTTCTAGTAGTGAACATTCAACGCGCTGAGACTTTCTTGCCAGAATGAAAAATTAACGGCTGGCCTGGCACATCACACACTCAGTATTTTAACATGGTATAACAATGAAGTAGAATTTTGAGTCCAAATCTTCTTTAAGGTACCGGTTACGGTATATCTTGACAAAATATGAAACTTTTAGATGGACCTAGAAATCAAGCCTTTTAGAAAGCCTGTTCTAACTTTTGTGGTTGGTGTCACTTTCCCCCAACAAACAGGGACTGAGGTGAGAAATTTTTTGATTTCCCAACGTTAATAATGTGTATTGAACCTAATAAAGACCTGACATAAAGGATATTGTAACAACTCGGGTCAAATTCCGAGTCCGGAACAAATCTCGAGTCAAATCCTAAATCTGAATCGAATCAAATTCATCCAAATAAGGCCTTAAACTACTGACTCAATTGTATTTTCTTGGGTAATCTTAACCCACCACAGACTCACCCAAAAGGTCATGACTTGAAGGTATTATTAGTAATAACTTAATTTCTTATATATTGACAAATTTTTCCTATATCTTTCGATGTGGGACTGGGGTGTTACAAACTCTCTTTCTTAAATTTACGACGTCTCCGTCAGAACTGATCACACACACAGTCCACAGATCTTTGTCTTTCTAGCCATTATGAGATAATACCGACTGGCTTCGTGTCCCCACCTCCGGACCTCCATCTCTCCATTGTGGGATAATACTACCAGGCTTTGTGTCCCCACCTCCGACAACCCGATCGGATGACCCAACCCGAGCTTTCGAGAGTCGGCTCGATACCATATGTAACAACCCGGGTCAAATCTCGAGTCCGGAACAAATCTCGGGTCAAATCCCAAGTCCGAATCAAATCAAATCCATCCAAATAAGGCCTTAAACCACTAGCCCAATAGTATCTTCTTGGGTCATATTAGCCCACCACAAGCTCACCCAAAAGGACATGACTTGAAGATACTATTGGTAGTAACTTAATTTATTATATACATACAAATTTTTTCCATATCTTTCGGGACAGAGGTGTTACAAATATGGACAATACACAGTACTAATACATCATTCGATTTCGACATGTACCGGAAAATTTTTAAGGTGGAAATGTATGGGGATGGTGACTCATCTGAGAAGATGATCAACAAAGACCTTCCTAAGATCCACGTGGAGACGGACCAAGTCAACGAAGAAGACGCCAGAGGCATCTTCAGTCACCGACAGGTGATGGCCCACGCCATCATCTCTTTTACTTTAGTTAAAATGTAAAAGTAAAAGTAAAAGAATAACTTTTGCTTTTACTTAAGTTAAATGTTTCTTACATTTACCAATGTAAAAGTAAATGTAAAATGTTTCTTACGTTTTACTTTTACTTTAGTAAATTACTTTTACTTCAGTTAATGTAATAGTGATTCTGCGTGAATCAAATAGTAATTTACTTTTCGCTTTTTCTATTTAAAGAAACTCAAGTGTTAGAGTTTCTTCGAGGCTTAATTCAATGTAGCCTCGAGCTTTCTCTCAGAGAGAGCTCTTCCGAGGTCCTCTCCCTCTCTCTTAGTTAGTTAGGATTTAAGCTTTTTCACCGATCTTCTTAGTTAAAGATGAAGGCGAAGTCCTTAATACTTGATCTTCCTCTTAAACATTTAGATAATGTAATCCCTTCCTCAAATGTTTATAAATAAAAGAAGAAATTATTACTGGAATTACCGATTCAATTTGGCCATCTTCTTAATCTTTTCTTTTTCTGTCTAAGTTTTCTGAATAAAAACTTATCCCGCTGTTATATGGTATCAAAGCCATTCTTTTGGTTCTTGATTCTGTTCGGCGATTTCGAAGAATAAACAGTTTGATTTGTTTACTTAAATGTTTTTTCAAACTTTTATTTTTCTTGCTCCGCTTTTAATCGCCCGACCTTCGCCGTGAAACACCCAAGATCGCCTTAAGTCCCGACTAATGCCGTTTGTAAGTCTTTCTTACGTTTTACTTTTACATGGATAAATGTAAGAAACATTTAACTAAGTTAAAAACATTTAACTTAAGTAAAAACAAAAGTTATTCTTTTACTTTTACTTTTATATTTACTAAAGTAAAAGACTTTTGCTTTACGGAAAGCAAAAGCTGAGATGATGGCTGGGACCATCACCTGTCTGTGACTTGAAGATGCCTCTGGCGTCTTCTTCTTTGACTGGTCCGTCTCCTGTGGATGCCGGAAGGTGCTGTTGATCATCTTCTCAGATGAGTCACCATCCCCATACATCTACCATGTCTTTTTCATTCCGTCAAAAATCGATTTTACGGTATAGATGCTTATGACCTCCTCCTCTATGATATGCGCAAATGATTCCTTAGATATTACGACCTTTACTTATTGTGTAGTCCATAGTCATATGTGTACAACCTTTACATATATTTATGCTTGCTACATCTATCATGATTGCCCTGTCCTTGCATCATACATTCCTTCATAAAGTCCTATTTTATTTTTGTTTAAAACAAAATTCGTTTGGTTTCATTTCACAATGATACACCTGTTACATAAAAGAAAATCACATCTTTACAATAAATGTTGTTGGGAAGGCTTTAATGAATCTTTAAGAGGTATCAAATCCAAATCCTAAACGAAGAACAATAGTTTCAAATTATGAACACGTTTAAAAGTAATCAGAAATTGTATCCTAGTGTATCTGAAGTATTTGTGCTTCATAGATGATGACAGTAGTTCTAATATCAGAGTGCACATGTAAAAGATTTTCTGTAGCAAGCGAAACATTAGTTCTATTTTTGAAATTCAAAAAACTGCAAGAACTAATATGAAATATAAGTATGATCAAGTTTTTCTATAAATACCAGAAAATTCATGAAGAGAAGAAGTCATGCTGCTACTGCACGCAGAATATCCCCCAATTCCGATCTAGCAGCACAATCAGCATAATCCAAGTCAGTGTGATACAAATACGTTAACAGGAGAATTTATATAACTAGTTAAATTGTCCCAAACAAATGATACTGCCGCTAACTTCCAGGACTACCAAACGTCATGCCAATCAATACAAGATAAGTGCAGGAGCATACATATTATACAAAGAAGAAAATACAAAATATAGATAAATTAATCTTAAGGTAAATTGCATATTGATAGTATGAGGTTTGTGTGTGGTTGCCCATATTGCCTGGGTACAAAAAATACTGCATAACCACCTCGTGATTTTAGTTACCAAGCAATAGGTGCAGAAACTACACACAATCAACTATCAGCCCTTGAGAATAGACCTCCTTAAGCAAAAGAAATACATTGTGTATGGAAAATTTACCATATCTTACAGGATAGTGTATAAATATCTGATGACAAATTTTAATCTCCTCTCTTCTTTTTTTTAAATTCTATACTCTTGGTTCTTGCATTCTCAAAGGGTTAACGCTATCAGTAACTTACAAATTTCTTCATTTATCTCTAGTGGTGTTACGGATTCTATGAATTTCAACCATATTCCATTACACCATGAAAATGTATTTCAGTATGATATGTGTGTGCGCGCGCTCATCTTTGGCATCAAAGTGTCGTACAATTCACTCATGGGGGATTCTAAAACACTAATTCAAAAACCGTTTGAGCAAAAATAATCATCTCAAACCTAAAATCTAATTCAATAAACTTTTACAATTCACACAAGTTGCAGTCAATTGACTAACAAATCAAAATAAGAAAAATTCAGACACTTCAAACACAGTTCCAATTCCTTCAACAACACATACATCAACTAGAAACACATCAATTTTCAGAACCGACCAAAAAACAGAGCAACAAAGATTTTTAAAAAATCGAACTTGACCGCCCATTTAGCTACGAGGAAAAACACAGGAAATACTCGATCAAAACTGGAAATAAAAAAAAATCACTAAACTTTTTTTAAAAAAAGTAAAATTTTATAGGCTTGCTACAATTACTTGCAAACCTCAAACAGAATTTTACATGACAACCCAAAATGAGGAAATTAGGGTTTGGAATTGGGAATTCAAGTTTACCAGAGAGAAAATTCAAGGAGTGGAACAGGCTGAGTGAACAGCTTCTTCTGTCTGTGTCTGTTTTTGAGCTTAATTCTCGACCGCTAATGGAAACTGTTATTTGTCTGCATCTGCGTCTGCGTCCGCGTGTGAGAGTATGTTTTGGGCATGACAGAGAGAGATCTCGCAATTCGATTTAATTTGGATTTTAACAGCCTAGCGTACTTTCACTGAGCTATAGATGTTGCCATTTTTAGGTGTCCATCTTTTCCATACATGGAATTGACCGGAGAACGTTTCCTTTTTAGAAAAAAATTCATTTAAACTATTTTCAAATTGAAAATTAAGGTAACAAGGTAAATCTTTTAAATTTTAATTAATATAAATATGAATATTAAAAAAATCAAAACAAACTACAAATTATTTGATTTATTATTCATTATTGCTAATTAATTATATTATTTTTGAATTTTAAAATAATTTTTAAATGTCACTTGTGATTTTATAATTTAAACAGTTAATTTACATCTTCGGACCAAAAAATTATGATTTTTGTTGCGGTATATAGCGCGTATACATAGAACTTTATTTATAGACTTTCTTAATTTCATGGTTTAACTGTTTAAAATTGAAATCGATCGGCACTTTAGTCTGATTTAAACTAATAAATTATTTTTTGTCAAAACCTGGTTGACCCATCGGTCGAATTGATGGTTCAACCTGTAAACCCGGTTAATTGACCTAGTGAATCGATTATTTATTTATTGTAACAAAAAAAATTAATATTGAATTTAACCATTTTTAATAATATTATAATTCAACTTTATTGTGATTTAGGTAATAAAAAATAAGATTTTTTAAAATTTTATTAACTACTAATAATATATATTTTTATATATTAATGACGTTATTGGGTCAATAATAATTTCATCACTAATTAAATCGTTGACTCACTTAATAGGAAATTTTTCGATTCGATGATCACTCTGTGTATGAAAATATATGCTTAATTTCATGCCAGTATAATGAAGGAAATGAAATTTCACTGAATTAATCTTGTTGTACTTCGGTAGTAAAAGAATGCGATGTCTGGCGTGGATGCATAGTAGCAATACAGTATTGATTATTGATGCTTACGTGAGAAATCACTCAGTTATACTCAATTATTACTACATGAATTCTTTGATCATATCTCTCATATTATTAATTCAATTATTATCACAAGATCATCCGCATTATATGTTATATTGTTAAATCAATAATTGAGAAGACAAAATTATTCATATTATTAAATAACAATATTTATAATGTCTAAGTTTACATCAATGAGAGGTTTGGTCACCTAATCGCGGCGCGATAGGGAGAAATCCTTATTGAAAGCCCTCTTTCTCGGAAGCTGTACCGTTGTTAAATATTGTAAGTTATGATATTAATGATGGATAAATTGTGTTGATTAAAGATGAATTGATAGTTCCATCAGGTTGAAATTATTTGTGTTAAACATTTATTTCGATAAGAATTGATGTCCGAAGGTTATATTGTTCAATCGAGTATTTGGGGCACTTTTTGTGGCCGAAGTTACTATTCAAAAGTTACTATTCATGAGTTCTTATTCACGAGTTACTATTCACCCTAAGTTATTATTCACTCTATTATTGTGTATTCGGGTATTTGGGGTACAATATTATTCCACGAGGAGATGTGCTAATTTTTCGTAATAGTTGGTTGAATGAATTAATATGGACCATTTGGTGGAAAGTTATAATAGTGAATCAATACGGGTCATTTGGTTTAAAGTTTTAATAGTAAATCAAGTATGGACCGTCGCTTTAAGTTTTAATAGTAAATCGATCCGGATCGTTCGTTTAAAAGTAAATTGATCCGGACCGTTCATGTATTAGTTCTTATTCAATCCATTCTTCTATAAAAATAAGCTCATTCCTTCATTATTTCTTATGAATTCTTTGAAACTCTAGAGAGCGAAATTATAGAGAGAAAAGAAGAAGAGTATTCTCGCTACTTCACTACTTTGATATCCAAGTGTCTTTACTGTAAGGGATATTATTTGTTGTACTGTAAGGGGTGTTATTCTTTCTTATTCATGAAGAGAACTTCGTTATTCTATTCTTTATTATTCATTGGAATAGCTTTGTAAAAGTGGCATACCCTATACATAACTTGTATACTGGCAGATACCCTATACTTGGTGAAATCCTTATGTTATTCCATTCTTATTTATTCATTGGAATAACTCAGATATCGTGACACGTTATACTTGGTGAAATCCTTATATTATTTCATTCTTTATTATTCATTGGAATAACTGTGATGCGTGGTTTACCCTATACTTGGTGGAATGACATGTATATCACGGTTTACCCAATACTTGGTGATCTTCTTCGTTATTCCATTCTTTATTATTATGTTGGAATAACTGTTTACGCTGAAAACCGCATACTTGGTGAAATTCTTTTATTATTCCGTTCTTTATTATTATCGCCGGAATATCCTGGCATTGGTGTGAATTTCACGACTCGGTTCCATATTTATTATTCTACATTTATTATTCTATTGGAATATCCTCGCTCATGTGTTTTACAGGACACCGTTAAAATCTTTATTATTCTCGGTCTTTATTATTCTTGCTGAATATCTTATGCATGTGTTTTTACAGGACTTGGTTACATCTTTATTATTCTTTTGGAATATCACATGCATGTGTGTTTTATTTGGATTCGGTTAAAATCTTTTATTATTCTCATTGGAATAACATATCTATGCAAAGTACCGCATGCATGGTGATTTCTTTGTTATTCCATTCTTTATTATACTCGGTTAAGTTAAAGTTTTGACTTCATACTCCATGAAATTAGTGGAATATCTCGATATTTGCGCTTCATCCAAAGATCATTTCATGGAAATATTCTTCTGAGCATTCTTGAATTTTACTTTACAAAGAAGTATCATGTTGACAATTTGGACGTTATTGGTTCCTGGACAAATTAATTCGTGAACTTGTTTTATTGAATTCTTATATCATTGTCATCATCCTCATATTTATATTTTTTGAAAGTCATCTGTGGCCTGTAGTGCATAGATGGACTTGGTATGATTATGACCAGGGATTATTTGGTATAATCATGACCGTATTGTTACAAATGATGTGATAAAAGTTCTCCTTGGCCCGTAATGCATTAATGGACAGTTGTTGGCATGATCATGACCATTGATGAATACACGAATATCCTTGGCCCATAGTTCAAAGATAATTTGTGGTCGTGACCCTAATGAATACCCTTGGTCGTAGTGCAGGGATGATGTGGATTATTTATTAAGCTGGGTCTCAACGATAAAAGTGATGAAAAATTTTTTAAATCATAAAAGATAGTAGATTTTATTCTCTATTTGACTCTTTTAATGGATTGCTTATTCCGCTGCAGTTAAATTTGATGTCTATTGTATTTTATTAGTTTAACATTGTTGAAGACTAATGATAATTTATTCTGTATTATCTTAGTCATAATATTTCTTACTGGGCTAGTTGAGCTCACCCTTTCTTTCAATGTTCTCTTCAGGAAATGAGAATATAGCTGGGACAAGTCGGGAAACGGAGTGACAGTCCAGATGATAACATTAGTAGTCCTCACTATTCTGTTAAATAGTGTGATAATAAATGTAATGAGGACTGAATTTGAGTTTGTATACTGTCTATGAGGACTCCATTGAGAGTGGATATTGTCTAGAAGGCAATATTCTTACTTAAACTCTCAGTTTATGTTTTGTCATATTTTACACGACAGTTGTATAATTTTGTTGTATTTAATTTATGTACCATGTATTTGGCGACTCAAGATGGGTGATGTATACCTATTTTGGGGGCTTCACAATAAAATTATAACATATATATTTATAGATGTCTAGATTTATATTTAATTATAATGATTTTTGGTATTTTGGAACTCTTAAGTTCATTAAGTAACTCCCATGTTCATTAAGTTTTAAACTCATAGACTTTTGAGTTTTGAAACTTCCAAGTCCATGTATCTATAAATAAGAACATTGTAAAAGAGAATGGTGGATATATGAATGGGATATATGAAAATATTATGAGACATGCCTCTTTTCTCTAATCATTTTATTCTTAATTTTTATTAATCTTTCATAACACGTTATCAGCACGAATTGCTTCTCACATTCGTCTTGAAGATAATCATATTTGATTTGAAGGAGAAGGTATATTTATCAATTATATATATATGGATACAAAAATTTTTTTAGTATAACATACATCATGTTATTCCATTCATAATCTATTATTAGAGTTTGTTGTTCTTGGTTCTAGCATGCTAATGACTGTCATACTCATATGTAAGTCATCATCACACCACCCTTAAATTGCTTTGTTGTTATACGGCGTAATATCTAACCTCAATTATTGTATAGTGTTTATTTTTATAAAAGTGTATTATAATTTTGCATTCCTTCCAATTTAAATAAATCAAAAGGGATCCGATAAAATACATGTTGATTATATTTGGATGAATTACATATTCTATTACATTTTTAAAAATAATTACAACAATAGTGCACTCATAAAATTTTTACACAACTAATACACTTCCATATTTATTTACAATATTAGTGCAATTAGGATTACTTAATTTAAGTAATTAGTATGCAATTAGGATTCTATCTCTCATCTTCCAATTAATAAATTCAACACACCCAAGTCCTATATTCCTTGTGCTACTGTTGCCGACGGTGATGGCGGTTATGGTGATTGGAGCGGAGGAGGAGGAGGCGGTGGAGGCACACAGAAAACGAGTTGGTTTCCGACCACGGCTATGTCATCGATAGCCTTATTAAATCTTTTCAGAAAAATGGTGCCTCCGACGAAGCTACCGTTCGGAACATCATCGGTTGGCGGCCCATTGGAAGGAACAGGACCACCGGGAGAAGGTGCTGACGGAGAATCTGCGTTGGGTGAAGGAGATGGGGGCAATAGTGCTGATGGAGATGGAGATGGGGATGAAGTTGCCGGAGACGGCGAGGAAGAGGGTGTGGGTGTGGGTGTGGGTGACGCAACCGCGGGAGAAAGTGTAGGTGTGGCGGTCGGTGAAAAGGAAATGATGCCTATGACAGAAGAGAAAGAGAGCAGAAAAAGAAGCCCTAATAGAGGAGAATTAAAGAAGAAAGAACTCATCCCATCTCTCAGTCCAGACAACTATCCTCCAAAGTCCACCATATTCAGATGATGGTAACCAAACCTTCATACCAATGTAACCAAACTGTCATATCAAAGTAACCAATTAACCTTCACACTTTAAATTTTTTTCTTAGTACAGTTGGTTACCAAACCTTGAGATCAAGGTAAGCAAACCTTTGTACCAAGGTAATAAAACCTTCATACAAAAGTAACTAATTCACATCCACAACTGCAGTGCAGTTGGTAGCTAAACCTTCAGACCAAGGTAACCAATTCAATTTTATTAAGTTACCAATTTCGTTGAATGTGATGCAGTTGGTAGCCAACCATTCATACAAAGGTAACCATTTTATTATTTATGAGTAACAAAATAGTTATAAAAAATTTTTTAGAACATTAAAAGTTAGATCTATTTATTTTTAAACTTTTTGTAAGGCGAATCTTCTTCTTATTCTCATTGGCAACGGAGATTCGCGGCGGTGTAGCGGCGGAGTATGTGAGGTGTAGCGGCGGACTATTATTTCAAAGTGTATGTGAGGGAGATGAAGATTTGAATTTGAATTATTATTTTGAATTTGAATTTGTTTTTGTTGTTAGATCCAAATATTTGAATTTGAATTATTAATTATGGCAGTTATTTGTCCTTGATTTTAGCTTTCCTTATTAATGTGAATTGTACTATTTTTGTAATAATTACATTCTTTTTATAAATATTTGGTTGATGCACTTTTCTTGTAATTACTTTCTATTTGTTGTATATTTATGTAAAAGACCCATTATATTTTTAGATATTTTCATATCTCAGCAGATAACAACTAGAAGATATAATCTTCAAAAGGGTACTTTCTAGTTTCCGTACTAAAACAATCTTTTAAAAAAAATTGATATATTTCTAATGATTTTTGATATATTTCCTATTAGCATGCATAGTAGCATATTTGATATATTTCTAATGATTTTTGATATATTTCCTTTTGGCATGCATGGTAAGCATATTTGATATATTTCTAATGACCTTTTGATAAATTTTTGTATGAAGTTACAATGACAAATATGCTTAGTAGTATTAGTTTGTTATTTTTAGTGGACAAATTTAGTTTCGTGTTTTACTGCATTTTTATAAATTGTTTCATTACAATTAAATCTGAACATATATAATTATTTAATTTGATGGGGAATATGTTTAGTTATTTAATATTTAAATCTTATAAATTTGATTTTTTTGCCCTTGATTTATATCGAGCAAGAATTATTTATAATGGAATCTTGATGTTGAGATTCATATAAAGGCAAAGAACCTTGGAGATACAATTATAGTTGACAATCATGCATCCCTGCAGGATCATGCAAAATTAATGATTTTTATTAGCTATCATCTCCATGAAAAATTAAAAGTTGAGTACATTACAGTAAAAGACTCACTTGTCTTATGAAATGATTTAAAGGAAAGATTTTAAAAGCTCATTATAATTGGTTGCACCTGAAGTTGCAAGATTTTAAAAGTGTTGAGTGAAAAACATTGATGAAGACATGTTAGAGAAAATATTATTATATTTTATGCCTCGAATATGCTCCTGCAGTAGCAATATCGAGAGCGTAAGTTAACATAATATTAGTTCCCAGTAGGCACAATAGATCTAGAAGGGGGGGTTGAATAGATCCTTTTTTAATTTCAAATACTTTTCTGGTTTATTTTGTATTGCTAATAATTTAGCATATGACAAACATAAGAATCTTTTCAAGCACAGCGGAATAATTCCACCCAAATTTGTAAATTTTATTCTTTAGGAGAGTTTATGGACCGACTAATTCCAGTTGGGATGGAATGAAAATGAATGAAATGAATCATTTTCTTCTCCATTTATTTATTTATCAATTTTATTTATTCAATTCAAAGACATAATATTTAGTAATATCATATGTATAATTATAATTGTAATATATAAATTTTATAATATATTTATATCATATTTAGATACATTTGTAATTTTATAGTATTATATAATTGTGTCTAAAAATATTATAGGGGAAAAGTTCAATTTACTAGGACCAAGGGGAGTGGATAAATTATTTATTTTAAAATAATATAATAATTAAATTTATTTTAATTAATATAATAATAATCTTATAATTCTAAATAAAAAATATATATAAGATAGTGAGAACTTAATAAAATAAAATACCTTTGGTGTTATGAAAGATTACTAAAAATTAAGAATAAAATGATTAGAGAAAAGAGGCATGTTTCATAATATTTTCATATATTCCATTCATATATCCACCATTCTCTTTTACAATGCTCTTATTTATAGATACATGGACTTGGAAGTTTCAAAACTTAAAAGCCATGAGTTTAAAACTTAATGAACATGTGAGTTACTTAATGAACTTGGGAGTTCCAATATACCAAAGATCATTACAATTAAATATAAATCTAGACATCTATAAATATATATGTTATAATTTTATAACACTCCCCCTTGGATGTCTATTATATAACCATACGCATAGAAAGCTGCCTCATTAAAAACCTTACCAGGAAAAACCCAATGAAAAAAAAAACCTTGGTTAAGGGAAAAAGAGTGCAGTGCGTATAAGCTCCCCTTCATGAATGTATCATTAAGTCCTCCAGCTGTCGTATTCCAATATTACAACGCAATCCTTCAAACATTGTAGCTGGTAATGCTTTACTGAACAAATCTGCTAGATTATCTTTTGATCAAATTTGTTAAACATCAATGTCAACACACTTATCAAGGTCATGTGTGAAAAAGAATTTTGGTGATATATGTTTTCTTCTATCTCCTTTGATGTATCCTCCCTTTAATTGAGCTATACATGCAGGATTGTCTTTATACAGAATGGATGGAGTCCTTTTGTAGCAATTTTCTAAGAATATGCCTCGTTAAAAACCTTACCAAATAAAAACCCAGTGGGAAAAATTTTGGCTAAGGAAAAGAGTACAATATTCTTGTATAACTTCTAGTGCCTTGGGATTGCCTTATTAAAACCTTGCGAAGGAAAACTGTGACGCCCCCAAAATAGGTATACATCACCTATTTTGAGTCACCAGATACATGGTAAAAAATTCAAATACAACTTAATAATACAGATGTTGTGTAAAATACGACAAAACATAAATTAAGAGTTTTAATAAGAATATTGTCATCTAGACAATATCCACACTCAAAGGAGTCCTCATTACATTTATTGTCACACTATTTAATAGAATAGTGAGGATTACTAATACTATCATCTGGACCGTCACTCCGTTCCCCGACGTAGTCTTAAGCACGTTCTCATTTCTGAAGAGAACAAATTGAAAGAAAGGGTGAGCTCAACTAGCCCAGTAAGAAATATTATGACTAAGATAATGTAGAATAAATTATTATTAGTCTTCAACAATGTTAAACTGATAAAATATAACAAACATCAAGTTTAACTACAGGGGAAGAAGCAATCCATTAAAAGAGTCAAGTAGAGAATAAAATCTACTATCTTTTATGATTTAAAAAGGTTTTTCATCACTTTTATCACGAGACTCACTTAATAAATAATCCACATCATCCCGCACTTTACTGACCAAGGATATTCATTAGTATCACAACCACAAATTATCCATGCACTACGGGCCAAAGATATACGTGTATTCATCAATGGTCATGATCATGCCAACAACTGTCCATCAATGCACTACGGGCCAATGAGGACTTTTACCACATCATTTGTAACATTACGATCATGATTATACCGAATAATCCTTGATCATAATCATACCAAGTCCATCTATGCACAACAGGCCACAGATGACTTTCAACACAATATAAGCATGAGGATGATGACAATGATATAAGAATCCAATAAAACAAGTTCAAGAATTAATTTATCCGTAATTCAATAACGCCCAAATTGTCAACATGACATTGTTTTTGTAGAGTAAAATTCAAGAATGCTTAGAAGAATATTTCCATGAAAAGATCTTTGGATGAAGCGCTTAAATATCAAGGATATTCCACTAATTTCATGGAGTATAGAAGTCAAAACTTTAACCAACCGAGTATAATAGAATATATGAAACTACAAATGGATTTTTTCGCACCATACGCAGAATCCACGATCTGCATCATTTTCACAATTTAATAAGGAATGAATACAAAGGATCATTCACCGTGCATGTGGTAATCCACATGTATGCGAGTTATTCCAATGTAATAATAAAGAATGGAATAATGAAGGATTCACCGTGCGTGCGATAGATCGCGCATGCATGAGTTATTCCCAATGTAATAATAAAGAATGGAACTGTGTCGTGCGTAAACGCACGCAGACAAGATATTTAAGTGAGAATAATAAAGAAGCGAGAACCAAGTCAAAGTAAATTGCACCAACAGGATATTCCAAATGTAATAATAAAGAATGGAATAATGTAAGAATTTCACCATGTATGCAGACTTAGCATACTGATTTATTCCAACATAATGATAAAGAATGAAATAACTGAAGAATTTCACTAAGTATATGGTAGCCCGCGTATACACATTATTCTAACAAAATAATAAAGAATGGAATAGCAGAAGTTCTCTTCATGAATACGAAAGAATAATACCCCTTACGGGTACAACAAATAATATCCCTTACCTTAAAAGAACAGAATATTGGAAAAGTGAGGTAGCAGAATACTTTTCTTCTTTCTCTCTATAGTTTCTCTCTCTATAGTTTCAGTGAATTCGTAAGAAATAATGAAGGAATGAGCTTCTATTTATAGGAGAATGGACTGAATAGTAACTAATTCATGAACGGTCCAGATTGATTTACTTTTAAACGGACGGTCCATATTGATTTACTATGAAGTATTAATAAATTATTCTAATAAAACAAAATCTTTAATTTTTAAATAAAATAAAATATATTCTATTTATAGTCTAATAAAATAAATAACTTTATAAAAGTATTCCATTTTATATAAAAAGATTTTACTATTCAAACACTATGCAGTAATACAAAAACACTACGCATAATAAAATATAATATATTCTAATTATTATCTAATAAAACAAATAACTTTATAAAAGTATTATGTTTTATATAAAAGATTTTACTATGCAAAACACTATGCATAATAAAATATAATATATTCTAATTATTGTCTAATAAAACAAATAACTTTATAAATGTATTATGTTTTATATAAAAAGCTTTTCTGTTTTATTACATTAATAATACTAATAAAACAAAATTTCATCATCATTATTATAATTCACACTATTAATCGACCAGGTCGTTCCCAGGAAAGAAGGGGCTTTCCAATAAGGATTTCTCCCTATTGGTAGCGCAATTAGGTGACCAAACCTCTCATTAAGCGTAACTTCTGAACATCGTTAATATTGCAAATAATAATGTTAATAACTTCGCCTTCTCAATTATTGATTTAATAATATATAAAATATTGACAATAATTGAATCAAATAACGTGAGAAACTATGCAACAATTCATCGTAGCAATAATTGAACAAAACCGAGTGACTTCTCACGTAAACATCAATAATCAATCTTGTGTGCTCTTACGCAACCATGCCAGATTCTGTACTTTTAACATAGGGTGTTTCAACGATTAACGATAAAACTTTCGCCGTTATTTTCATAAAATATTTTTGTCGTTTTCTCAATCCGACAATAATTTCGATTTGTGGGGTCCACTAATGATTGTCGCATTTAATATTCCTGTTAAAATGAATATTCCCCGACCAATCGAATATTATATAACAACTTGCGTACTTTGCAAAATTTATAACTATTACCCACAACTATAACATTATATCAAATTCATTCCATAATACTCAAAAATGATAATTATAGAAAATTCGTCTTTATTCATAAAAGTTGGGGTCTTACATCTTCTATATTATTCACCACTTGTTTACTTGTTTCATTTGTGAGTTCCAACTTTGTGGATCATTTAGAGTTCATTTTTCCTCTCCTTGCCACACTATACTAATTGTATATAACTGTATTGACAGGTTCATGGTTTTGTGCAAGACAACAGAACATGGGAAAAGGTAGTAAAAAATTTTACTATGAAGGAGAATGTGACGCCCCCAAAATAGGTCCATTCCATTCAACCCATTCTGAGTCGCCAAATACATGGTGATGTGAAATAACTACAACTTTATTATTACAACATATAAAGCTGTGAGTTTAAATACGAGATATTGCCATCTAGACAATATCCACACGCAAATAAATCCCCATCATAATTATTAATACATTATTTTACAAAAATGGTGAGGACTACTAAACAACTCTCTAGAACCTTCATTCCATACCCCGACTAGTACTCGCTTATATTCTCGCCTCCCGAGAAGAAAAATGGAACAACAAGGAAAAGGGTGAGCTCAACTAGCCCAAGAAAGAATATTATGACTAAGATAATATACAACAAATTATCATTAATCTTCAACAGGAAAAAAAACTAATAGAATACAATAGACAACAAGTTTTTAAACCAATATTCGCAGTAATGAAATAATAATTCATTAGAAGAGTTAAGTAGAGAATGCAACTACTATCTTCTATGTATGAATTTAAAAGTTCGTCGGCTCATCTTTTATCCTGTAACATCAATCAACATACATCCGGAATCAAATATTCATCTTTGCACTACTGGCCAAAGATATTCATCGATTGGTCATGTTCATCTAAACACTGCTCATCTTTGCACTACGGCCAAAGATATTCTTCAGAAATCATTCATCTTTGCAGACTACAGCCAAAGATATTCAATAATATCATCATTTAAGACCGAGGATGATGAAAATATTTTAAAGAAACGAATCCAATGAAACAAAATGACAAGGATTAAGGATTAAGGATTCGTACTTTATTTTATCCATGTCCAACAATACCTCAAAAATAATCATAGTGGTGTAAAATTCAAGAATGATCAAAACATGGATACAATCAAAGCTAGTATCCAGAATAGATATTTTGGACGAAAAGAAGAAATTTCATTTTTCGATGAATAGTGCCGTATTCGTGAATAGTGTCGTATACGTGAATAGTAACTCCGACACCAAAAGATAGAAATTCCACAAAAAACATCTTCACGCTTCATGAATAGTACTCGTGAATAGTAACTCGTGAATAGTAACTCATGAATAAGTAACTCGTGAATAAGTAACTTCGTGAATAAGTAACCCCGACATGAAAAAGTTCTAAATTTGATAAAAAGTTCCAACCAATATTTCAAAGATAATGATATTGAAGAAATAATATCATTTGAGAAGAAAATAACATCCCATACCTCGAAAGTCAAGACTTCTAGTTAAGCAAGACTTACGGTTGAAACACCTAATATAAAGCTATGACTTGAACTTGCACCATATATAGCAATACTCAAAGTATACTCAAAATACTCACAAGAATACACTCGATAATATATAGAGAGAAAACTTGATTTTCGGTGTGATTTTCAATTCTAACCTAAGCACCCTATTTATAGAAATTGCTTAGAACACCAAAGCGAAAATTTAATATAATAATAATATATTATATATATATTCCTACGCCAAACAAGACTCACTGAAATCAGCATGTTTACAACACATGGGGGCCAACCAAAAACAATAAAAACGTTTTTGTTGATATAAATAATTAAAACTTCCAAAAATTAATTATTTTGAACTTTGAACTTCAATAATTCATAATAAAAAGCTCTTTTATCAGAAAAATTCGAATCTTATGAGTTTTTATAGGAAATCCAATTCTCTACAACTTTGCGGAAGAAAGTTTTTCCAAATTCCAAACAGAAATTGACCAAGAAATCCACAAACGGACAATTTTACAAAGCTATAATCAAATTTCACCAATAAATGGGGTCCATGCAGACATGTTTAACATGTTTTAAACATTTATTGCAACAAAAATACTCTTCCTCCTCGTATACTCATATATCCCACATTCGTTGTAAAAATATCACCGTTATTATATTATTAAAATATAATAATACATTTACGTTAATTATCTTATCGAAAAAGATAAAATTTCAATTTTCAACAATTGTCACATTAAATTTTTCTCCATCTATATCCACATAAAATCAATATTTTCCTCATTATATGAATCAATAATTAATTATTCATAAATAATATTACTGAGAATCACAATATCGACAACTGTGCGGTTCAGGGAAAGAGGGCTTTCAATAAGGATCTCTCCACTTGGCGCATGATTAGGTGACCAAACCTCTCCTTAGACGTAACTTTCTAGACATTGCCAATAATTTTATCTAATAATATTATTCAGGATAATATGAATTATTGCTTCGATAATGAAAAATATTGTGTAATGACAATTATTGAACAACAACAATATAAAATATCAACGCAAACAATTATTAAATCAATAAAATATCGAATACAGTAATTCTTGTAACAATTATTGAGTAGTGCCTTCTTACGTAAGAATCAATAATTGGTGCAATACTGGTATACCTTAGTTCAACAACGGCAGATTAGTGTGTTTTAACCACGGGTATTCCAACGAGATAATTCAGAATAACTAACTACGCAGTTATTTATAAACAACTTATATTTGTCGTTTTCTTCATCCAATCGCTTTCCGTTATGGGGCCCACAAAAGATCAGGCTGTCATCGCACGAATATCCCCGACAAAAGACGTAATATTCCACGACCAAACGAATATTCACAGCGATAATGAATATTTTATCACCACTGCTTATTTTGAAATATTGCGTATTTTACCCATAACTATCCTCATTAATCAAATCAACCCTTACTATTTCAAAATAATAAATAGAGGAAATTCTATTTTATTAAAAAAAATTCGGTCTTCTGGAGAAGCTGTAGAGCATTCATGAAACCACCATGTTCCCGTGCATTCGAATCGAATGAGCAAAGAAATCACCGTTTGGCCCCAAGCAACATGAAGATCAAGGTGGTAGCAAGGTTAGTCATTGCATTTTAAGGTCTCACAAAGAAAACTTTAGTAAAAATATACTTTAGATAGTTCTTTTTTGCATTTCATTTCTTAACAAATCAAAGCAAAGTTATGCTTGATGAAATCATTAATTATGTTCAATCACCGTGATGACAAGTTGAGGTATAACGATCAAATTTTCTAGTGTTTATGTTTCTTCCTTTCACCTAGTCTTCCTTTCACCAAGCTTTATTCTTTGGGTTAAGAAGTTGCATCTAGTAGCATATGATGATCCTATGTTGCAGGACATTATTTCTTTGGTGAATATCATTTGTGTGTGCAGCATTTTTTAACTAGCAGGATTTCCACCAAGGAAGGGCGACCTCGAATCACTAAGATTCCTTGAGGCCGAGCCTTGGAACTTCTCTAGTTCCCTAGGAACTCTTCAAGCTCGAGCTTGGAACTTCATTTAGTCCCTCCGGATAAGGACCCTTCAGGCCCTGACTTCTTGTTGTTGAGTTATTTGTTTGTTTGTTGGAGTTGGTGCTGAGCTGCTAAGATATCTTTATCCTCTGAACATCTTACAGACTTAAGACTTGACGTGATCATCCTTAAAGTGCAGTTGAGTGTTGCATGATGCTAAAACTTCTTCTGGATTACTCAACCACTTCGATGATCCTTGATGAACCGCTTGAAGATCCTTCTTCTAGATACTTGATGGGCGATATGATGGGTTTCTAAGATGATTGTAAGCTCTTTCATAGTAGTTAAAAACTTTCTCTTGCTTGACACCATGATGGCGTTGGTGATCTTCTTTCTTGATACTTGATGCCTTCTCATGATGGACTTGCTAAGATGACTGTAGGCACTTCTGAGTCTTCTCGTGATGGACATCAAGATGACATGATGCTTTTCTTTCTCTTTACAGTTCAGAACACTCTTCTTGTAGTAGAACTCTCACTTCTACATTGTAGAACTCTCACTTCTTCTTCTTTCTTTGTCTCTCTCTAAGTGTCTTGGTGGATCGTAGAGTGAGCCTTCGGACCTTCATTGGTCACTCACTATTTTACGTTGGTTAGATCAGTCCACCATTTCTCCAAACTCAGCAACTCCAGCAACCTTTGATATTTGAAGCTATAGCTGATTTATATTCCTTCCCAATCTTCCCGTTGGTAAGTAGCCGTTGAGAGCTCTTTGAATTGCTTCGCAGATCTCGAGTTGTTTGGTGCAGACTGCAGATGTGACATGACATGACTTTCTGACACTGCAGTCTACTGTTTCACCTACCCCGTCATAGATGTTACTTTGATGTCTCGAGTAGGTCGACAACTTTATATCCCCCTTCTGATTTCTCGATCAGAGGTTGTCCTTTTGCATCGATGCTCTCAATAAGCTCTTGTCTGAATACCAACCTTCAAATTGAGTCGTTCCCAATGCTTCAATCTTTGGATGACCGACCTCTACGATTCTGATGCATGCATTTCTTGGACCTGATCGTAGTGTCTAGTTGATGGTAGAGACAACACTACGATCATGAAGAGTGTTCATTAGATCTGTAATGTAGAACACTTCTTCATTCTCTTGTACAGTGCTTCAATACTTCTGTTTGCTTTGACTACTCTCAGATACTGATGGCTTGACTCTTTGTTCTGGCCCGTTTTGAATAGCAAGACACTTCAGATTCGTGGCATGTCCAGCTCGCTTTCTCCTTGTGATCTCCCGTTCACTTATTATCAATGGACTGACCCAATGCTTAATCATTTTAGCCTTGTTCTTCAGAGGCTGACCAGTATCTTAGTGTACACTCCATCAGTTCTTTCTTTGTTTGGCAAACACTACGATCCTAGTTGCTTCCAAGATCGATGTCTTCTATTTACTTGACAGCAACTCCACTAGCTGACTTTCCTTAGTTAGTTACTGAAGTCTTCTTATGATCAACTTGTGGAAGACTTCATCTTGAATGACTTCACAACTCAATCTGGATGCTGATTGAGTTGATGCTTAGATCTTCTGTTAGCTTGCATGACATTCGTTGAGTGCTCTCTAGTTTCCTTTAGGTAGGATGTATCTTTGCAGTACCAACTAGAGGCTTCATTCCTTTGGATATTTTGGGAGTGCTCATTTGTTGAGAATCGTATTTGCTCTACGATTCTGGCTTGGCAATGTGAGCACATCTGTTGAAGTCTCAGTTCTACACACTACGATTCAGCTTCGGCTCTGCAGACCCTATGACTCCGAGATCAGATCTTGACACTCTATGATTTCTGTCGTTGTGCTTGTTGTCTTCATCTGATCTTGCTTGATTACGATCTCTGCATTTGATATGATCAGTAGACTCTACGACTCTGAGTGTAGTCTACGATTCTTAACTTGGCTTCGACATCAGTAGACTCTATGACTCAGAGTGTAGTCTACGATTCTTAACTTGGCCCGGCGCAGATGCTCGGCCTACCAGAAAGGTGGAAATTTCTCTCTCGATTCGAACATGACTTTCTCAGTAGACTATGGCTCCGAGGAAGTGTTACTCAATACACTACGATCCTTCCTTGTCTCTCCTGACAGTCTATGAACTCCGAGATCTACTATATCGCAGACTACGATTCTGCCTCGATAGCTCTCGAGTTATCCTTGACTCTCCTGGCAGACTACAATTTCTGGTGTTGTGCTCGATGATCAGACAAGCCTATCTATTACATCATAAGATCAACCTAACATGCTTGATTTTTGTATATTTATAGTCCTTGTACATCATTTCTTTTTAAGGATTTTACAGAGCTGTTTTACTTATGTAGGATCACCCTAACATATTTGATCAATTCAATCTAAGTCCCTGTACATATGTTTCTATTATCTATCAAAGGACTTTACAGCTTTTCTTAATGCAAGCATACTTGCATATTCATTCATATATATATCATAATCAAATCATATATAAATAGGAATATCATTCACATGTTTATTCCTTACACATAATATTCCCTGAAGCGATAAAGGAAACTATGTTTTCAGAAGTGAAATTATATGTAAGACCCCAGCTTATTATTAATGAAATTTAATTTTCTCTATTTTATTATTTTGAAATAGTAAGGGTTGATTTGATTAATGTGGATAGTTAGGGGTAAGATACGCAAATATTTCAAAATAAGCAAGTGGTTATAAAATATTCATTGTTATGGGGAATATTCGTTTGGTTGTGGAATATTAGATGATCGGGGAATATTTAAATGACGCGTAGTATGACCATGTGTGGGCCCCATAACGGAAAGCGATTGGATGAAAGAAAGCGACAAGTATAAGTTGTTTAAAAATAACTACAGTAGTTATTACCAATTAATCTTGTTAAAATACTAAATTGGTTAAAAACACGAAGATATTTACGGTATTGCACCAATTATTGATTCTTACGTGAAGGCACTACTCAATAATGGTTCTGATGAATTCTTATTCGAAGATTTTATTTTATTGATTCAATAATTCTTTGCGTTGATATTTTATATTGTTTTTTTCAATAATTATCATTACACAAGTATTTTTCATTATCGAAGCAATAATTCATATTATCCGAATAATATTATTAGATAACATTATTGGCAATGTCTAGAAAGTTTCGTCTAAGGAGAGGTTTGGTCACCTAATTGTGCGTCGAGAAGGAGAAATTCTTATTCGAAAGCCCCTGCTTCCACAGGAAGCGCTCAGTTGTCAATATATTGTGATTACGTAATATTATTTGTGAATAATTAATTATTGATTCATATGATGAGGAAAATATTGATTTTATGTGGATATAGATGGAGAAAATTTTTAATGTGACAATTGTTAAAAATTAAAATTTTATCTTTTTTTCGATAAAATAATTCATTTAAATATATTATTATATTTTAATAATATAATAATGGTGATATTTTACAACGAATGTGGGATATATGAGTATACGAGGAGGAAGAGTATTTTTGTTGCAATAAATATTTAAAACATGTTAAACATGTAAATGGACCCCATTTATCGATCGAAATTTGATTATATACCGTAAAATCGCTTCGCTTATGGATTTCGGTCAATTTACATTTGAAATTTGAAAAAACTTTCTTCTCGCAAAGTTGTAGAGAATTGAATTTCCTATAAAAATCGCGAGATTCGAATTTTCTGATAAAAGGGCTATTTATTGTGAATTATTGAAGCTCCGAAGCTCCGAAATAATTGATTTTTGGAAGTTTAAAATATTTTTAGTTAGAAAAACGTTTTTGGAATGTTTGGGGGCATCTTTAACATGTGTTTGATGGCTGAAATCAGATTCTAGGCATGCGTAGGAAATTTATATAATTATATTATTAATTTATTAAATTTTCTGCTTTGGTGTTCTAAGCAATTTCCTATAAATAGGGTGCTTAGGTTAGAATTGAAAATCACACCAGAAACTGAAGTTTTCTCTCTCTATATTATCGAGCGTATTCTTGTGAGTATTTTGAGTATACTTTGAGTATTATTAGACTATGTAAGTTCCTTCAAAGACTATACCCGTTATTCCAAATTTAGAAGTACTAATCTTTCGAGGTAAGGGATATTATTATTTTTCAGTAATGATATTATTTCTTCAATATCATTATCGCCAAGTATTGATCTCAAGTTTTTATCAAATTTGGAACTTTTGGTGTTGAGTTACTATTCACGATATCTCAAGACTATTCACGATATCTGACTATTCATCGAAAAATGAAAAAAAAATTCGTCAAAATATCTATTCGGATACTAGCTTTGATTGTATCCATGTTTTGATCATTCTTGAATTTTACACCACTGTTTATTTTCAAGGTTTTTTTGGACGTGGATAAAACAAAGTACAAATCCTTAATCCTTAATCCTTGTCATTTTGTTTCTTTGGATTCGTTTCTTTTAAAAATATTTTTCATCATCTTCGGTCTTAAATGATGATATTATGGAATATCTTTGGCTTTTGTAGTGCAAAGATGAATGATTTCTGAAGAATATCTTTGGCCCTCAGTGCAAAGATGAGCAGTGTTTAGATGAACATGATTAATCTGATGAATATCTTTGGCACCTGTAGTGCAAAGATGAATATTTGATTCCAGATATATATTGATTGATGTTACTGGGGATAAAAGATAGAGCGATGAACTTTTAAATTCATACATAGAAGATAGTAGTTTGCATTCTCTACTTAACTCTTCTAATGAATTATTATTTCGCTGCGAATATTGATTTAAAATTTGTTGTCTATTGTATTCTATTATATTTTTCCCTGTTAAAGACTAACAATAATTTGTTGTATATTATCTTAGTCATAATATTCTTTCTTGAGCTAGTTGAGCTCACCCTTTTCCTTTTGTTCCATTTTTCTTCTCGTGAGGCGAGAATATAGCGAAAGATGCAGTTGGGGTTTGGAATGAAGGTTCTAGAGAGAGTTGTTTAGTAGTCCTCACCATTTTTTAAAATAATGTATCAATAAATTTGATGAGGATTTATTTGAGTATAAATATTGTCTAGAAGATAATATTTGTATTCAAACTCACGCTTTTATTGTTGTAATAATAAAAGTTGTAGTTGTTTCGCACTATGTATTGACAACTTCGAATGGGTGATGTATACCTATTTTGGGGGCGTCACAGTTGGTATCAGAGCTTAGGGATATGATCTCTGGCGGAGATCGGGGAATAGAACTAGGTGGGGAGAGACGAATAAATTCTTCGCTAGTGTGTCCTACCTAAGCTTATTTGTTAGTTGGTCGGTATATAAGGATATTATGTGATATATTGATTTTCTTAATTAACCCTTGTTTTATAACGATATTTGAGAATGTCGATCGAGAATATTAACAATGGAAATGAGGCGTGGAGACGCTTTGTACTCACCAACGAGGAGAGCGTCTGCAACAGTTGGCAATGTTCCTCCCGTGAACAACACCAATGAAAGCGAGATGATGAACGAGGTGATGTTTGGAAGCTTTGCAGCGATTCATGCAAAAATCGAGATAAGGAGACTCGTGTTCAAAATACAGGAGGAAATGATAGCAATTCACGGGTTGTCACAAACCAAGCGATTCAAAGAGTTGGGACCACCGAGAATTTAAGGGAAAGCGAGATCCGATCATGGCGGAAACATGGGTCAAACAAATTACCAAGATATTCAATGTCTTGGGATGCACGAGAGAACGAAGGTTCCATTCGCCACCTTTATGTTCCGTGGCGAAAGCGTATCATTGGTGGGAGTCTGCGTATGTTGCGTACCCATCCGGTACCGCACTCAAAGATGTCTTGGGAGACGTTTCAGAAATTATTTAATGACAAATACTTTCCCGAAAGTGTTAAATCATATGAAAGAAGTGGAGTTCATCGATTAGAACAAAACAACATGATGGTGTCTCGAAGATGAGGCAAAGGTTGCAGAGTTATCCGGTTTGCACCTCATTTGGTGGAGAATGAGGAACGTATTATGACGCGGATGTTTTACGAGAGGTTTGAAACTTCGGATCTGACAATATCTCATTTCTCATAAATTTTCTCTATTCGGATGTTGTTAATGAGGCTCAATTGTTAGAGCGAGATAACGAGTATGTTCAACCGAGGGACCATAACCAGGATCGTACCGCAGAGATAGCGATCAATGAATAATGATAACCGGCGGAGAAAAGCGAGACGGACAAAAATGATAACCACTCTGGTGGTAATCATGGCCGTGAAAATAGAAGAAGCGAGTCGGGAGGAGATTTTAAAAGAGGAGATTTAACAACGACCATGTGAAGGCGACGAGTGCAAAGAATCGGTTCTAAGGGAGAAGAACGACCACCCATTATATGCTACAAATGCGGAAAAGAGGACATATCGGTCAAAAGCGCCAACAACAGTTCAAGGTATGCTATAATTGTGGAAAGGAAGGACATATCGCTTTCGAGATTATGCGGTAGCGAAACCTAGTTCAATGGGGGACGGTGACTCAAAAGACTATCCCGTAAAAGTCAAAGTCAACGATTTCGGGAAGAAGCGTTTGTTGTGGTGGTCAAAATGCGAGGAACCAAACGAGGTGATCACGGGTAAGCTATTTATAAATTCTTGCTGAAGTTTATACCTTACTTGATACCGGTGCTACCCATTCTTTTATCTCTCCTACATGTGCTCAACGTTTAAACTTGACTCAGGAGAAATTAGACTTTGACCTATCCGTGGAAACTCGTTAGGAGAAACTTTCATCACATCCACTGTTTATAAATCTTGTTTGATTCAAGTTGGCACCATTATCTTACTGTTGACCTTATCTCTTTAAAGATACTTGCTTTTGATGTGATTTTAGGGATTGATTGGTTAACTACTCATCATGCCAAAATTGATTGTTTTCGTAAGGTTGTTAGTTTTCATATTCCTAACCAACTGTTATTTAATTCAAACAACTAAACCATTAAAATCAATCATCGTCATATCTAATCATAAAGCTATTCGTTTATTGAAAAGCGGATGTCAAGCTTTCTTAGCCCATGTTATGGATTTGAATAAAGACACGTCAAATTTGAATAATATTCCTGTTGTTATTGACTTTCCGACGTATTTTAGAAGAACTTCCGGCCTACCCCGTAGCGTGAAGTTGAATTCTTTATTGATCTTGAACTCGCAGTACAAAGCCCATTTCTAAAACCTCATATCGAATGGCTCCTATTGAACTTCAGAGTTAAAGGTCCAACTACGAGGAATTGTTGGACATCGGTTTCATCTGATCTAGTACATCTCCTTGGGGTGCTCTGTTTTATTCATAAAGAAGAAAGCGGGAGTATGCGACTTTTGTATTGACTATAGGGAATTGAACCATGTCACCATCAAGAATAGGTATCCCCACCTCGTATTGATGACTTGTTTGACCGATTGCAAAGGCACAATTCTTTCAAAAATCGATCTTCGTTCGGATATCATCACCAAGATTAGAATCGAGGATATTCAAAGACCGCCTTGAGAACTCGATATGGGCATTATGAATTCTTAGTCATGTCTTTCGGACTAACTAATGCTCCGCTATGGCTTTCATGGATATGATGAACAAAGTATTCAAGGAATATTTGGATCGGTTTGTTGTTGTCTTTATTGATGACACATATATTCCAAAAGTCGTGAAGATCATGAGCACCATTTGAAATTTGGTACTCCAAAGGCTTCGTGAAAACAAACTATATGCCAAATTGAAGAAATGCGAGTTACGGCTTGAGGAAGTAGCATTTCTTGGGCACGTGGTGTCAAAACATGGAGTATCTGTTGATCCGTGCGAAGATTGAAGCAATACAAAGTTGGGAAGCGGTAGAAAGTCGATTGATCAAGTCACGTAGCTTTCGGGTCTAGCTAGTTATTATCGGAGATTCGTGGAAGGTTTTCTCGAATCGCTACTCCATTAACTCAACTAACTTTCGGAAGGATACAAAATTCGTTTGGAGCGAAGAATGCGAGAAGAGTTTCCAAGAGCTTAAGAGGAGACTTATTTAAGACTGTTCTAACAATACCATCCGGTTCGGATGGATTTGTTATCTGACGATGCTTCGTGCAAAAGGGTTAGGATGTGTTCTCATGCAACATGGGAAAGTCATAGCCTATGCCTCGCGACAACTTAAAGAGTATGAGAGGAATTATCCTACTCATGATCTAGAGTTAGCGGCGATCGTTTTGCGTGCTAAAGATATGGAGGCACTATCTATATGGGGAGAAAGTGGAGATATATTGGACCATAAAAGCCTTAAATATTTCTTCACTCAAAAGAACTCAACATGCGGCGATGGCGTTGGCTCGAACTATTGAAAGACTACGACCACACTATTCAATACCATCTGGTAAAGCGAGCGTGGTAGGCGGACGCATTGAGTAGAAGATCATATGCGGGAATGAGTGCGATGATGTCAAGTATACGCATAGAGCCAACTTTAATAGAAAAAGTTAAGGTTGCTCAAGCCACCGACCTTCCAGAGTTTATGCTGAGTGATCCCTAAGGATCTTGAACTTAATTCTCAAGTAACTATCAAAAATTTGCTTTGATATACCCAGGTGTATCAGATAACCATAAAGATTAAGTCATACACCTCTGCAAGTATAATAAGTGATCAGCTTTATTATACCCTATATTATGCATAATACTTAAACGCGCCAAGAAAGCTTTAATATATCGACCAAGGTTTGTTCTTCTTAGTCTTATAAACATAATTTGAATCACAATAATGAAATACTATGATTTCAATATCTAATCGCTTTTTCATTCTATCCGAAACAATTGGCATCGACCTGTCAATAATAATTGAGTTTTCTTTTGAACCTATAAAGTTCTAACAAATATTTATCTAGCCAGAATAATTAGCTAAGAGATATCTCAACGCTATCTTTAAATCTATGTCTAGCTTAGTCAAATAGCTTAGACAACTTTTAATCAATATATACATACCAAAATTTAAAAAGTATTTATCAACAGGTATAACAATTATCCAAGTGAGGACAATTGTATAACATTATTTAGAAATTAATGAATAGAAGCTGATGCGTATGAAGAAGAAAGTACAAAAAGGAGCTATTCCGGAAGCGAGAATTGATGAAGAAGGAATACTTCGAGTCCACTCCAGACTTTGTGTCCCTAACGACTACGATTTGAAGTACAAGATTATGATGGAGGCACACAATACACCATTTGCAATCCATCACGGAAGTACTAAAATGTATCGTGATCTTGACATACATTTTGGTGGAACAATATGAAGAGAGAGATTGCAAAGTTTTTCTCGATGTGTCTAACTTGCCTTAACGTGTATAAGTAGAGCATCTAGTACCTAAGGGTCCGTTGCAGAACCACTTGAGATTCGAAATGGAAGTGGGAACACATTACCATGGATTTCGTTCACGGGTCTTCCTACGGTTTCTCAAGGCATCAATGCTATTTGGGTTATTGTTGATAGATTAACCAAAGTCGCTCATTTCTTGTCGTCACGGAGACTTATTCCCTTAAACGTCTTGCTAGTATATGACGTGAATAAGATTGTGAGGTTGCATGGCATACTGTATCCATAGTTTGGATCGTGACCCAAGATTCACTTCAAGATTTTGGGTTAGCTTGCAAAAAGCTATGGGCGCGGATTTGCGATTTAGTTAAGCATACCATCCTCAAGCAGACGGACAATCGAAAGGACTATTCAAACTCTTGAAGATTTATTAAGACTCGTGTCCCTGACTTCAAGGCGTTGGGATAAGTATTTACCATTGGTGGAATTCTCCTACAACAACAGCTTATCAGGCAAGTATAGGTGTGGCTCCATTTGAAGCATTATATGGACGAAAGTGTCGCTCTCCAGTATGTTGGGACGAGGTGGGTGAAGCAACATTTTTGGGACCCGAGTTGGTACGTATGACTACGGAAAAGATCCAAATGATTCGACAATGTATACAAACGGCACAAGATCGACAAAAGAGTTATGCGGATCTTCATCGAAATGACGTGGAATTTAGTATAGGGGATCATTTATTGTTGTGAGTTGCTCCATGGAAGGGAGTTATAAGATTTGGGAAGAGAGGAAAGCTCAATCCACGATTTATTGGTCCATTTCAAATTCTTGACCGAATAGGAAATGTAGCCTATAGACTCGCGTTACCTCCGAGTATGTCTCGTGTTCATAATGTGTTTCACATATCGTGCATTTAAATATGTGAAAGACCGAACCACGTTATAGAGTTAGAACCAGGACGAGATAGCCAAGATTTAACGTATGAGGAGGTACTGTCAAGATCTTGGATAGGAAGGAGCATGTCCTACGCGATGAAAGGTCGTACCACAAGTTAAAGTTTTGTGGAGGAATCATGCTATAGAGGAAATGACACGGGAATTGGAAAGCGGAAATGAAAGCGAGGTATCCTCACCTTTTTCAAACACTAGATACGTCACGCCAATTTCGAGGACGAAATTTCATAAGGAGAGGAGGTTGTAAGACCCCAACTTATTATTAATGAAATTTAATTTTCTCTATTTTATTATTTTGAAATAGTAAGGGTTGATTTGATTAATGTGGATAGTTAGGGGTAAGATACCCAAATATTTCAAAATAAGCAAGTGGTTATAAAATATTCATTGTTGTCGGGGAATATTCGTTTGGTCGTGGAATATTAAATCTTTGTCGGGGAATATTAAATTACTGACCAGCAGTAGCCATGTGTGGTCCCCATAACGAAAAGCAATTGGATGAAGAAAACGACAAATATAAGTTGTTTAAAAATAACGGCGTAGTTGTTACCATTAATACTGTTAAAATACTCGGTGGTTAAAACACAGTAGCACACGGTATTGCACCAATTATTGATTCTTACGTAAGAAGGCACTACTCAATAATGGTTACAGTAATTACTGTTCAGTATTTTATTTTATTGATTCAATAATTGCTGCGTTGATATTTTATATTGCTGTTGTTTCAATAATTGTCATTACACAGTATTTTTCATTATCGAAGCAATAATTCATATTATCTGAATAATATTATTAGATAACATTATTGGCAATGTCTAGAAAGTTACTTCAAGGAGAGGTTTGGTCACCTAATCGGCGCCCGAGAAGGAGAAATTCTTATTGGAAAAGCCTCTTTCCCGGAAGCGCACGGTTGTCGATATTGTGATTACATAATATTATTTATGAATAATTAATTATTGATTCATATGATGAGGAAAATATTGATTTTATGTGGATATAGATGGAGAAAATTTTTAATGTGACAATTGTTGAAAATTAAAATTTTATCTTTTTACGATAAAATAATTCATTTAAATATATTATTATATTTTAATAATATAATAATGGTGATATTTTTACAACGAATGTGGGATATATGAGTATCTGAGGAGGAAGAGTATTTTGTTGCAATAAATGTTTAAAACATGTTAAACATGTCGGTGGACCCCATTTCTTGTTGAAATTTGATTATAGCTTTGTAAAATCGCCTGGATTTATGGATTTCGGTCAATTTCTATTTGGAATTTGGGAAAACTTTATTCTGCAAAGTTGTAGAGAATTGAATTTCCTATAAAAAGTAGCGAGATTCGAATTTTCTGATAAAAGGGCTACTTATTATGAATTATTGAAGTTCTTAAGCTCCGAAATAATTGATTTTTTGAAAGTTTTAATTATTTATTTTATGAAAAACGTTTTTTTTCTTACTTTTCTACAAGGTGGCATGTGGGAAATGCTAGGAGCTGAATAAAACGTTTTGTTCCATTTTTCTTCTCAGGAGGCGAGAATATAACGAGTACGAGTCGGGGTTTGGAATGAAGGTTCTAGAGAGAGTTGTTTAGTAGTCCTCACCATTTTTGTAAAATTAAGTATCAATAAATGTGATGAGGATTTATTTGAGTATAGATATTGTCTAGAAGATAATATTTGTATTCAAACTCATAGTTTTATTGTTGTAATAATAAAAGTTATAGTTGTTTCTGTACCATGTATTGACAACTCAGAATGGGTGATGTATACCTATTTTGGGGGCGTCACATTATATCTTCTAGTAGCTGTACAAAATAATGAGTTTTTGCTGAAAAACTAACAATCTCGCTCGACCGATTCTATTACATTCCCTGAAGTGAATGGAACCTCATTTGATAATCATAGAGGAAATTATGATTGTGATAGTAGACGTGAAAGGAATAATCAATATAGAAAAGGGAATGTACCTGTCGTACTCCTAAACATTTGGTATATAGATTTGTACCAAGACTCCATAAAAGAAAAGAAAATGAAATTGAAATAAACTTTATTGTTCATAATGATACTGAAGATCCCATGAATTATTTTGACTTTTCAAATGGAGTGGATATAACTAATTTTGATATCTATGGTTTCCTTGATGATTCTTTATATTCTTCTGAGGCAAGCAGAAATTTGCTCAATTTTAAGGATATACGTTATAATGGTTATCATATTGAAACCAATATTAAAGGCAGTAAAGAATTTCTTTATATTACTTCAATAGTATCGGTGTGAGATCCCAGATTTTACGAATAAAGATTTAATTTTCTCGATTTTTTTTAATATTATGGTGTGAATTTGAGATAATGTTATAGTTGTGGGTAGTATTTATAAATTCTGCAAAGTATGCAAGTTGTTATAAAATATTCGTTTGGTCGGGAAATATTCTTTTGGTTGGGAGAATATTCGATGATTTACATAATCATTAGTGAACCCCACGGAAACAAGTAATTGTCGTCAGTAGTTAGAAATTGACAAAAAAAATTTATGAAAATAATGGAGGAGGTTTTACCGATTATCTTTGTTGAACTACCCGGTAGTAAAAGCACAAAGAATACGTGTGGTTGCATAAGTAGACACGATATTGATTATTGATACTTACGTGAGAAGTCACTCAGTTATACTCAATTATTGCTATAGTAATTGTTGCATCATATCTCTCATATTATTGATTCGATTATTGTCACAGTATCATCTGCATTATATGATATATTATTAAATCAATAATTGAGACGACAAAGTTATTCATATTATTAAATTGCAATATTTACAATGTCTAGAAGTTTTGTCGAGGAGAGGTCACCTAATTGCTCGCCAATAGGGATAACTTCTTATTGGAAAGCCCCCTCTTTCCTGGGAACGACCTAGTTGTTAAATATTGTGAGTTATGATATTAATGATGAATAAGTTCGTGTTGATTAAAGATGAATTTGATAGTTCCATTTTGTTGGGATTATTGGTGTTAGTTGAAATCGACATCTATTCCGATGATAATTGATGTCTGGGGGTTATATTGATAAACCGGGTAATTAATCGGGTAAATGAGCAATTAATTGCTACTAATTCACATGCTCATATAACTATTTGTTCATATGTGTGTACTATTGAATCACATTCTTATACTATTAGGGGAGTTGGTGCAAGATTGATGATACTTGCATGACTAAGTTAAAAATGGAGGTATAGATGGAGGTACTATATTGTAATTAATTTTTGTCACATGTTTAGAACTATTGAGTCACATGATTTACTATTGATTCACATGATTTACTATTACGGGAGGTGGTGCAAGTTTGATAATACTTGGATGACTGAATTAAAAATGAAAGAAAAGTTGGAGGTATTGTACTGTAATTTTTTGAGCCCCAAAACGTGCAATTATCGAAACTATATTTTCCCATAAATAGAAGCTCATTCTTCTTTCATTTCTCACCAATTCACTAAAGCTTTAGAGCCATTATTATAGAGAGAAATTATTGAGAGAAAGAAGAAGAGAAGTCTGCTCCCTCACTATTCTAGTATCCAGTCTTCTTTTGAGGTAAGGAATATTATTTGTTGTACCTGTAAGGGGTATTATTCTTTCGTATTCATGAAGAGAATTACTTCTTTCAATACTCGTAAGAGTTGTTATTCCATTCTTCATTATTATGTTGGAATAACTTTGTTTATCTGAAGTACCGCATACATGGTGAAATTCTTTTCATTATTCCATTTCAGTATTATTATGTTGGGATAACTTGTTTTGCGCTAAATACCGCATACATGGTGAAATTCTTCTATTATTCCATTCTTTATTATTCTGTTGGAATATCACGCTTCGGTCTTAATTTTGGCTCGACTGGTTCCGTTCTTTATTATTACATTGGAATAACTTGTTTATCTGCAATCTGCGCATCGTGGTGAAATTTTGTTGTTATTTCATTCTTTATTATTCGCTTAGGAATATCATACGCATGTGTTTTACGCCGAACCTAGTTCTATTATTTATTATTCGCATTTATTATTCTCGCTGAATATCTTGTACGCGCGCGTTCTGGTGGGACACAGTTCCATTATTTATTATTACGCCGGAATATCTTATGCGTATGCGTTCTACGTTTTGGGACTGGTTTCATTATTTATTATTCATTGGGAATAACCTATCGTGTGGTCTCTATCGCATGCATGATGAATCCTTACGTTATTTCATTCTTTATTATTCATTGGAATAACTCGCCTATGTGGATTACCACATGACGGTGAATGATCCTTTATATTCATTCCTTATTAAATTGTGGAAATGATGCAGTTACGTTGATTATGATGAGAGTCATAATAAAAGCTTTGGGTGATGAAAATCATGGGTATATGAAGTATTAGTAAGTGTTATGATGAGTTATGTTGGTTATTATGTGAAAACATGAAAGTTTCTTAGAAATCACAAAGGGTTGAAAATTAGATTTTGGTGAAAATAGAACATGAAATTTAATTGACCATATCTCCTATTATATTTTGAATTTTTGAGTGTGGTTAAGTTCTAGAGTTAGATCTATGAGTTTTGTAGCATCTCCAAGTGGAATCACTAGAAAAGGTGTTGTAGATTTTTGTGTGGACTTATTTTAGCAAAGGAGTCAAAAGCTGGAAATTACCGAAATGCTACTGTCCAGATTTTAGAAGGGCAGTTTTGGCCAATTAATTTGTGAGAAAAATTTCGGCCTTTTGGGACATGAATGTATATGGTATAAGGTACCTCCTGTCCAAAAATGAGCTCATTCCGACTTAAAATGAGCAAGTTATGACCATTTCAATATTTAAGTTTTTCCGACAAAAAACGTTATAACCGGAGTTCTATAACTCCGATGACCATGAAATTTAAACTGGAAGCTCACATTAACATGTGTAAGATTCTGCCATGATTTGGGAATTTTTGGAGTTAAACTTGAGGTAGCTAATTTCTTAAGGAATTAATTAGAAATTGATTTTTGAAAAATAGTAAATGAATTTTAAAAATTCCGAGAAAAATATATGTTCTTTATGGGACTATATTATGCTAAATCTCAGAAAAGAAATATTTTTCGGACTGATTTGGTATTTTTCATGAAAATAGTTTAGTTACGAACATATGAGTTAAATATGTTATGTGAAGTAACAAAGTTGGAAAATAGGATTTTATGGCTTTGAAATCCTATATAAGGTATATGTAGATTGTTGATAAGGGATTTGATCATTGGTGATGAAATCTTATGAGTATGGCATTTTTAAATGATTAAATGCATTATTTGATAAAGTATAAACAATTGAAATAAATTATTTATAAGTTTAAGAGGTGATTAAAATATTGTTATAATATTAACAATATTATATTATGAGTTATTTAAGTGATGGATAATATTTGGATAAAATTAAAGTCTTTAATATTTATCCTTGTTTTAGTTTGATTAATGCTTATATCATTGTCATCATCCTCATGCTTATATGGTGATGAAAGTTATCTTTGGCTTACGTGCGAAGATGGACTGTTGTTTATTGAATCATATATCTTTGGCTTACGTGTAGAGATGGACTTGGTATGATTATGACCAGGGATTATTCGGTATAGTGATGACCATTGATGATTTAAAGAATATCCTTGGCCCGTAGTGCAGGGATGATTCGATGATGTGGTTTATTTATTAAGCTGAGTCTCATCGATAAAAATTGATAAAAATATTTTAAATCATAGAAGATAGTAGATTTTATTCTCTACTTGACTTTTCTAATGGATTGCTTGTTTCATTACCGATTAAACTTGATGTCTATTGTATTTAATCGGTTTAACATTGTTGAAGACTAATGATAATTTATTACGCATTATCTTAGTTATAATATTTCTTCTTTGGGCTAGTTGAGCTCACCCTTTCTTTCTTTCTTTATTCTCTTCGTGAAACGAGAATATATATTGGGACGAGTCTGGGAAAGGGTAGCGGTCCAGATGATAGCATTAGTAGTCCTCACTATTCTGTTAAATAGTGTGATAATAAATATAATGAGGACATCATTGAGTTTGTATACTGTTTAGATGACAATATACACATTAAAACTCTTAGATTATGTTTTGTCGTATTTTACACGATTGTTGTATAATTAAGTTTTTATTTGTATTTTGTACCATGTATTTGGCGACTCAAGATGGGTGATGAATACCTAATTTTGGGGGCGTCACAATCGGGCCAGAAGCTCATATTAGAAAATCTGTATATTTTCTCTTCTGAGAAATATTATACTAAAATGAGAATAGTTGAAACAAATGTTGTAATACACCAGAAGTGTTCGGGTCCAAAGGTTTTTATGATTTGACATGATCGTATTGATCATCCAGGATCAATGATGTTGCGTTGAATTATTGAAAACTCCCATTAATGAAACAATCTTCCCACCATTAGGGGGACAAAAGTCGTTGCCTGAAGCACGACGTTAGATCGTTGCCTGAAGCACGACGGGAGATTAATTGGAATGTTTCGTTGCCTAAAACACGACGTGAGATCGTTGCCTGAAGCACGATGGGAGATTAATTGGAATGTGTGACGCCCCCAAAATAGGTATACATCACCTATTCCGAGTCGCCAAATACATGGTACAGAATACAAATACAATAGACATCAAATTTAACTGCAGCGGAACATGCAATCTATTAAAAGAGTCAAGTAGAGAATAAAATCTACTATCTTTTATGATTTAAAAAGTTTTTCATCACTTTTATCGCTCGGACTCAACTTAATATCACAACCACAAATTATCCATGTACTACGGGCCAAGAATATTTGTGTATTCATCAATGGTCATGATCATGCCAACAACTGTCCATCAATGCACTACGGGCCAATGAGGACTTTTACCACATCATTTATAACATTACGGTCATGATTACACCGAATAATCCCTGGTCATAATCATACCAAGTCCATCTATGCACTACAGGCCACGTATGACTTTTAAAAAAAATAAACATGAGGATGATGACAATGATATAAGAATCCAATAAAACAAGTTCAAGAATTAATTTATTCAGGAATTAATAACGTCCAAATTGTCAACATGATACTTCTTTTTCAAAAGTAAAATTCAAGAATGCTCGGAAGAATATTTTCATGAAAAGATATCTTTGGATGAAGCTTAAATATCAAGGATATTCCACTAATTTCATGGAGTATAGAAGTCAAAACTTTAACCAAAATGAGTATAATAAAGAATGGAATAACAAAAGAAATCACCATGTATATGCGGTACTTTTGCATAGGCGAGTTATTCCAACATAATAATAAATAACGGAACCAGGTTAAGCGAAATTCGACCAAGCGGGATGTTCCAGCAGAATAATAAAGACGGAACCAGTCCGTAACGCGCATGATGCAGGATATTCTAATAGAATAATAAAAATACGGAACCGTGTCCCGTAAAATGCCTGAAACATGATATTCCAACATAATAATAAATAATGAAACCCGGTCCTAGCAGAAGCGCGCATGTGATGGATATTAAAACCAGAATAATAAAGAACGGAATAATAGAAGAATTTTACCAAGTATAGGATAGCCCGCGTATACAGGTTATTCCAACAGAATAAATAACGAATGGAATAACAGAAGTTCTCTTCATGAATACAAAAGAAATAATACCCCTTACCGTAAAAGAAACTGAATATAAGAGTAGTGAAGTAGTAGAATACTTTTCTTCTTTCTCTCTATAGTTTCTCTCTCTAGAGTTTCAGTGAATTCGTAAGAAATAATGAAGGAATGAGCTTCTATTTATAGAAGAATGGACTGAATAGTAACTAATCCATGAATGGTCCAGATTGATTTACTTTTAAACGGACGGTCCAGATTGGTTTACTATAAAAACAAAATCTTTTAAATAAAATATAATACATATATATATATATATATTATATATATAACATGCGAAGAAAAATATCACGGGTGAAAACCCCGTGAACCCAATTCAATTGCTTCTGCCAAATTTTCATACTTTATACAACAATAATACATATAATACTCCATTATGTGATTCCCCCCCCCCCCCACCAACTTCAATCATCATATAATATATAATATAATATAATATATATATATACTACTCCACCATTCCCACATTCCACCCAATTTACGGGTGGAATTCCTCCCACCTAAAACAATCCTTTCATTCCCCCCCTTTTTATATATATATATATATATATATATATATATATATATATAGAATGATTATTTTTTTTAAAAAATGGATAAATGGGGGTCCATAAAATACGTCAAAAATTACAATAAATACTTCATAAAAATCACCTCAATATTTTTAACAACATTTATCATCATTATTATAATTTATAATATTAATCGACCAGGTCGTTCCCAGGAAAGAGGGGCCTTTCCAATAAGAATTTTTCCCTATTGGCGTGCAATTAGGTGACCAAACCTCTCCTTGGCAGAACTTCTATACATCGTTAATATTGCAAATAATAATATTAATAACTCTGTCATCTCAATTATTGATTTAATTATATATAAAATATCGACAATAATTGAATCAAATAACGTGAGATACTATGCAACAATTACTGAAGCAATAATTGAATAAAAGCTGGTGACTTCTCACGTAAGCATTAATAATCAATACTGGTGTGCTACTATGCAACCACGCGTATTCTGTACTTTTAACACCGGTGTTTCAACAGTTAACGGTAAAACTTCCGCCGTTATTTTCATAAAAATATTTTTGTCATTTTCTCAATCCGACAATAATTCCGTTGTGGGGTCCACCAATGATTGTGTCGTCGTATAAATATTCCCTATTAAAACGAATATTCCCCGACCAATCGAATATTATATAACAACTTGCGTACTTTGCAAAATTTATAACTATTACCCACAACTATAACATTATATCAATTTCACTCCATAATATTCAAAAATGATAATTATAGAAAATTCATTTTTATTCATAAAAGTTGGGGTCTTACAGAATGTTTTAACGTTATTTAATCCTGATTCTCATACAAATCAATATGAACTAGAAGTTCAAAGGATTATTCATTTGCAATGAATTGCAAATCAATTACCAGAATTATTCACCGATAATAAGAAAAGAGTGATATTTCACATTTTAGTTGTTAATACTCTAGCAGAGATTGAAGTCCCTGTAGGACAATCAGTTAATACAGCAGCAAATTGAATCAAAGTCACACTTGAAACATGGAAGAATGATCGATGTTAAAGATAAAATTTCCCAGAAGAAGAAAGTACAAGAAAAACAAGTTGCAGCCTATAAAGAGGCTATACCCATGAAACAGGCTACAAAAGTTATTGATCTATCCAAAACTCAAAACTTATGAACAAAAATCTCCTGTAAATAAAACTCTTGAAGAGTTATCTCCTGAAGAGGATGAGTTATCCCCTGAAGAGGATCAGGTACCTGAAAATAACGAGATCTCGATACATTATGTATATACAGGAGACGAATATATTGGATAGAAATAAAAATTGTTGTCGACAACATATTTTTATATAAAGTTGTTATTGATATTACCAAAAGTAATGATCATGAATATGAACCACAAATTGTTGATGAATGTTCAACGTAGAAATATTTGGCCAAAGTGGAAAGAGACGATACAAGTAGAACTAAATTCACAAAGTTAACGTGAAGTTTTTGGACCTGAAGGTGTAATGTCTGTTGGATACAAATGAGTATTTGTATGAAATAAGAAAAATGAAATTATATGGTACAAAGCGCGACTTGTAGCACAAGGTTTCTCGCAGAGATTTGGTATTAATTATGGAGAAAATTATGCTCCTGTAATGGACGCAATTACATTCAGATTTTTAAATAGTTTGGTAGCAAAAGAAAATTTGGATATGCGATTAATGAATGTTGTTACAACATATCTGTATGGATCATTAGATAATGATCATATATACATGAAAATCCACGAAGGATATAAGATGCCTGAAGCATATAATTCTACATCTCGAAGTATGTATTCTATTAAGCTACAAAGATCTTTATATGAGTTAAAGCAATCCAGATGCATATTGTGGTATAATCGCCTAAGTAGATATCTTTTGACAGAAGGATTTGAGAATAATCCAATTTGTGCATGCATTTATATCAAAAGTTCATAATATGAATTTGTTATTATTACTGTATTTATTGATGAAAGGTCTTGCTCCAGAAGAGTTGACAAAAAATAACAAATTTGAGATGAAAGATATTGGTAAGACAAATTTTTGTCTTGGCCTAAAAATTGAGCTATGGAATTCTTGACCATCAATTAACATACACAGAAAAAGTCTTGAAGTAACTTTACATGGATAATGTTAATCCTGTAAGTACTTCAATGATAGATTGGTCACTTGATATCAAGAAAGATCCGTTTTGATCACAAGAAAATAATGAAGAAACTCTTGGTCCTGAAGTACCATATCTTTTTACAATTGGTGCTTTGATATATATTACAAAATTTCTCATGACCTGATATAGCATTTGCAGTTAGCTTATAAGCAATATGGATCAAAACCACAGTTAGTTGGATCTGCTAATGCAGAGATTATCACAATTTATGAAGTAAGTTGTGAATGTATTTGGTTGAGATCAGTAATTCAACATATTTGAGTGAACTGTGGATTATCATCAATCATAAATAGTCCAACGATATTATATGAAGATAATGTCGCTTGTATCACTCAAATTAGAGGATGCTATATCATGGGTGATAGAACCAAACATATTGCACCAAAATTATTTTATACACAAGAGTCCAAGAAGAATGGCGATATTGATATCAAGCATATATGATCATGTGATAATTTGGTTGATAGATTCATTAAGTCATTACCAACTATGATTTTGAAGAAGATGGTGCATAATATTGGCATGTTTCGACTTAATGATATTTTTACCATGAACAATGGAAATTTTATGTACTCATGAAGGGGAGTAAAAAATATATGTGCTGATTGTACTCTTTTTCCTTCGCTAAGGTTTTTTTCCCACTGGGTTTTTGTGAGACCCCAAATTTTATGAATAAAGATTTAATTTTCTCGAAATATTTTTTTTAAATATTATGGTGTGGATTTGATATAATGTTATAATTGTGGGTAGTATTTATAAATTTTGCAAAGTAAGCAAGTTGTTATAAAATATTCGATTGGTCGGGGAATATTCGTTTTAGCGGGGAATATTAAATACAACGACTACAATCATTGGTGGATCCCACAATGTAATTATTATTCGGATTGAGAAAACGATAAAAATATTTTTATGAAAATAACAGCGGAAGTTTTACCGTTAAAACTGTTGAACTACTCAGTAGTAAAAGTACAGTAATGCGCGTGGTTGCATAGTAGCACATGATATTGATTATTGATGCTTACGTAAGAAGTCACTCAGTTTTGTTCAATTATTGCTACAGTAATTGCTGCATAGAGTCTCACGTTATTTGATTCAATTATTGTCGATATTTTATATATTATTAAATCAATAATTGAGATGACAGAGTTATTAATATTATTATTTGCAATATTAACGATGTCTAGAAGTTCTGCCAAAGAGAGGTTTAATCACCTAATTGTGCTCCAATAGGGAGAAATCCTTATTGGAAAGCCCCCTCTTTCCTGAGAACGACCTGCTCGATTAATATTATGAATTATAATAATTATGATAAATGTTGTTAAATATATTGAGCTGTCTTTTTATGAAGTCACGGAAGTTTATATATATATATATATATATATATTATATATAAATTTTGTTTTATTAGTATTATTAATGTAATTAATTTAGACAACAAAGTTATTCATATTATTATTTGCAATATTGACAATGTCAAGAAAGTTCTGTCAAGGAGAGGTTTGGTCTCCTAATTGCGCGTCAATAGGGAGAAATCCTTATTGGAAAGCCCCGTCTTTCTTGGGAACGATCTGATTGTTAAATATTGTGAGTTATAATATTAATGATGAATAATTATTGAAGTATTAAGAACGTGTTTATTGAAGATAAGTGAATTACAAAAGTTAAAGGGGAATAATGCAAACTTGGAAAACTTTAGGGGTACTAAAGTGTGACGCCCCCAAAATAGGTATACATCACCCATCTTGAGTTGCCAAATACATGGTACATGAATCGAATATAACATAATTATACAACTGTCGTGTAAAATACTACAAAACATAAATTGAGAGTTTAAACAAGAATATTGCCTTCTAGACAATATTCATTCTCAATGGAGTCCTCATAGACAGTATACAAACTCAAATTCAGTCCTCATTACATTTATTATCACACTATTTAACAGAATAGTGAGGACTACTAATACTATCATCTGGACCATCACTCCGTCCCCCGACTAGTTCCTGCTACGTTCTCATTTCCTGAAGAGAATAGTGAAAGAAAGGGTGAGCTCAACTAGCCCAGTAAGAAATATTATGACTAAGATAATACAGGATAAATTATCAATAGCCCTCAACAATGTTAAACTGATAAAATACAATAGACAACAAGTTTAACTGCAATGGAACAAGCAATCCATTAAAAGAGTCAAGTAGAGAATAAAATCTACTATCTTTTATGATTTAAAAAGTTTTTCATCACTTTTTATTTGAGACCCGACTTAATAAATAATCCACATCATCCCCGCAAGACTACTACCGAGGGTATTCATTAGTGGTCACGACCATAAATTATCCATGCACTACAAAGGCCAAGGATATTCGTGTATTCATCAATGGTCATGATCATGCCAACAGCCCATCCATCAATGCACACTACGGGCCAAGGAGAACTTTTATCACATCATTTGTAACATTACGGTCATGATTATACCAAATAATCCACAGTCATAATCATACCAAGTCCATCTACGCACTCACTGAGCCATGAGATGACTTTCAAAAAAATATAAACATGAGGATGATGACAATGATATAAGAATTCAATAAAACAAGTTCACGAATTAATTTGTCCAGAACCAATAACGGTCCAAATTGTCAACATGATACTTCTTTGTAAAGTAAAATTCAAGAAGCTCCAGAAGAATATTTCTATGAAATAATCTTTGGATGAAGCGCAAATATCAAGGATATTCCACTAATTTCATGAAGTATAAAAGTCAAAACTTTAACCAACTGAGTATAATAAAGAATGGAATAACAAAAGAAATCACCGTGCATGCGGTACTTTGCATAGAGCAAAGTTATTCCAACGAGAATAATAAAGAGCGGAACCGGTCGGTGTAAACACATGCATGGATATTCCAATGAATAATAAAGAGCGAGAACCGAGTCCGATGTAAAAAACACACACAGGATATTCCGTGAGAATAATAAAGCAGAATAATAAAAGGCGGAACCAGTCGATTGTGTAAAACACAGATAGGATATTCCAATAGAATAATAAATGCGGAATAATAAATATGGAACCAAGTCGTGTGAAATTCATAATCAAGCGGGATATTAAACGAGTAATAATAAAACGAGAATAATAAAAGAATTTCACCAAGTATGTGGTATCAGCATAAACAAAGTTATTCCAACATAATAATAAAGAATGGAATAATGAAGAAGATCACCAAGTATTGGGTAAAGCCGCATATACATGTCATTCCACCAAGTATAGGGTAAACTGCCATGATCTGAGTTATTCCAGCGAGTAATAATAAAGAATGAAATAACATAACGATTTCACCAAGTATAACGATGTCACAGATATCTGAGTTATTCCAATGAATAAATAAGAATGGAATAACATAAGGATTTCACCAAGTATAGAAGGGTATACGGCGTATCACGAGGTTATGTATAGGGTATGCCACTTTTTACGAGCTATTCCAACGAGAATAATAAAGAATGGAATAATGAAGTTCTCTTCATGAATAAGAAAGAATAACACCCCTTACAGTACAACAAATAATATCCCCTTACAGTAAAAAAGACACTTTGGATATCAAAGTAGTGAAGTAGAGAATACTCTTCTTCTTCTCTCTATAATTTCGCTCTCTAGAGTTTGGTTTGAATTCATAAGAAATAATGAAGGAATGAGCTTCTATTTATAGAAGAATGGATTGAATAAGTAACTAATTCATGAACGGTCCAGATCAATTTACTTTTAAACGAAGCGATCCAGATCGATTTACTATTAAAACTTAAAGCGATCATCCATGCGATTTACTATTAAAACTTTAAACCCGTAACCCATATTGATTCAACTATTATAACTTTCCACCGGCCATCCATATTAATTCATTCACCAACCATTGATTCAAAAAATTAGACATCTCCTCATGGAATAATATTGGACCCAAATACCCGAATACACAATAATAGAGTGAATAGTAACCGGGTGAATAGTAACTCGTGAATAGTAACTCATGAATAGTAACTTTTGAATAGTAACTTCGACACAAAAAGTGCCCCAAATACCCGATTGAACAATATAACCTTCAGACATCAATTACTATCGAAATAAATGTTTAACACAAATAATTTCAACACAATGGAACTATCAATTCATCTTTAATCAACACGAATTTATCCATCATTAATATCATAACTTACAATATTTAACAAACGGCACTGTTTCCAGGGAAAGAGGGCTTTCCAATAAGGATTTCTCCTATTATAAGCGCAATTAGGTGACCAAACCTCTCATCGATGTAACTTAGACATTATAAATATTGTTATTTAATAATATGAATAATTTTGTCTTCTCAATTATTGATTTAACAATATAACATATAATGCAGATGATACTGTGATAATAATTGAATTAATAATATGAGAGATATGATCGCGGCAATTATCGTAGCAATAATTGAGTATAATCGAGTGATTTCTCACGTAAGCATCAATAATCAATACTGGTGCTACTCTGCAACCACGCCAGACATATTCTTTGTACTTTTACTACTAATGAGTAGTTCAACAAGATTAATCGTGAGTAAAATTTCATTTCCTTCATTATACGGCATGAAATTAAGCAATATTTTCATACCTGGAGTGATCATCGAATCGAAAAAATTCCGGCTAGTGAGTCACTGATTTAATTAGTGATGAAATTATTATTGACCCAATAACGTCATTAATATATAAAAATATATATTATTAGTAGTTAATAAAATTTTAAAAAATCTTATTTTTTATTACCTAAATCACAATAAAGTTGAATTATAATATTATTAAAAATGGTTAAATTCAATATTAATTTTTTTTGTTACAATAAATAAATAATCGATTCACTAGGTCAATTAATTAGGGTTTCTGAGTTGAACCATCAATTAAATAGATGGGTCAACCAGGTTTTGACAAAAAATAATTTATTAGTTTAAATCAGACTAAAGTGCCGATCGATTTCAATTTTAAACAGTTAAACCATGAAATTAAGAAAGTCTATAAATAAAGTTCTATGTATACGCGTATACTCGCAACAAAAATCATAATTTTTTTGGTCCGAAGATGTAAATTAACTGTTTAAATTATAAAATCACAAGTGACATTTAAAAATTATTTTAAAATTCAAAAATAATATAATTAATTAGCAATAATGAATAATAAATCAAATAATTTGTAGTTTGTTTTGATTTTTTTAATATTCATATTTATATTAATTAAAATTTAAAAGATTTACCTTGTTACCTTAATTTTCAATTTGAAAATAGTTTAAATGAATTTTTTTCTAAAAAGGAAACGTTCTCCGGTCAATTCCATGTATGGAAAAGATGGACACCTAAAAATGGCAACATCTATAGCTCAGTGAAAGTACGCTAGGCTGTTAAAATCCAAATTAAATCGAATTGCGAGATCTCTCTCTGTCATGCCCAAAACATACTCTCACACGCGGACGCAGACGCAGATGCAGACAAATAACAGTTTCCATTAGCGGTCGAGAATTAAGCTCAAAAACAGACACAGACAGAAGAAGCTGTTCACTCAGCCTGTTCCACTCCTTGAATTTTCTCTCTGGTAAACTTGAATTCCCAATTCCAAACCCTAATTTCCTCATTTTGGGTTGTCATGTAAAATTCTGTTTGAGGTTTGCAAGTAATTGTAGCAAGCCTATAAGAATTTTACTTTTTTTTTAAAAAAAAGTTTAGTGATTTTTTTTATTTCCAGTTTTGATCGAGTATTTCCTGTGTTTTTCCTCGTAGCTAAATGGGCGGTCAAGTTCGATTTTTTTTAAAAAATCTTTGTTGCTCTGTTTTTTTGGTCGGTTCTGAAAATTGATGTGTTTCTAGTTGATGTATGTGTTGTTGAAGGAATTGGAACTGTGTTTGAAGTGTCTGAATTTTTCTTATTTTGATTTGTTAGTCAATTGACTGCAACTTGTGTGAATTGTAAAAGTTTATTGAATTAGATTTTAGGTTTGAGATGATTATTTTTGCTCAAACGGTTTTTGAATTAGTGTTTTAGAATCCCCCATGAGTGAATTGTACGACACTTTGATGCCAAAGATGAGCGCGCGCACACACATATCATACTGAAATACATTTTCATGGTGTAATGGAATATGGTTGAAATTCATAGAATCCGTAACACCACTAGAGATAAATGAAGAAATTTGTAAGTTACTGATAGCGTTAACCCTTTGAGAATGCAAGAACCAAGAGTATAGAATTTAAAAAAAAAGAGGAGATTAAAATTTGTCATCAGATATTTATACACTATCCTGTAAGATATGGTAAATTTTCCATACACAATGTATTTCTTTTGCTTAAGGAGGTCTATTCTCAAGGGCTGATAGTTGATTGTGTGTAGTTTCTGCACCTATTGCTTGGTAACTAAAGTCACGAGGTGGTTATGCAGTATTTTTTGTACCCAGGTGTTGTAAATATATATCAATAGCGATACCAAGAAGACTATCAATTGCGTAATGCTTCTAGTGAAGAAAGAGCAAGAACAACGTAGCAACAAAAAAGCGATGGCGAACAAAATTGGAACAACTTAGTACATTGTTATATGAAAGAAGCCGAGGCGAAGAAAATTTCTTTGTCTTAAAAAGTGATTCCGCCCTCCTTTGGTTAGAAACCTTAATGCAGTTGAGCTCAATGGCGTTCACTCTCCGAGATTCAACGGCAAAACCGATTCGCGTGTCTTACGCGAGGAAGAAGGATATGGACTGTCTTTGTGGATTGCCCGATGAGCGATTCTTAGAAATGCGAGAAGAAGGCGTAATAGAGTATATCTGTGGTGTGTATGGTATGGTGTATATTCTATGATGAACTGAAGCAATATATATATACACGAATAAGAACGTTGGAGTTATTCGGCCATTAAGTTGAGTTTACGTTGGAGATATAGAACATAAATAATGTTTCCGTTTGGGAATAGAAAACGTAAACATAAATAAGGTTTCCGTTTGGGAAATTTAGGGATGAAACGAACGGCTAGGGCATTAGCTTAGTATAAATTCATTAGGGATTTTTCCAAAACAGTGGGCTACCTGGGTGCACCCGCGAAGCACAATCCACCGGATCGGCACCCCCCCTGCGCGGGCGTATCGCGCGCACACACGCACTAAGGTTTTCTGAACGAAAGTCCGAGAACCAAGCTTGGCTTAGCCTGATTCTTGGCCGAGTCTCTCGTATGCGCGAGCCCATCTCTATTTCCTCAACCATGTTATTCTTAAGCCCATGACAACAAGTACTAATATGCACCATAAGAGTTCCTAAACTAGCCGATGTGGGACTTTGAAAAACCATAAGATTTTGGAGCATAACCAACAATCCCACATGATCCAAAATTATCGTAGATAGAAAAAATAAAAAAAAAAAGAAGAAGGCAATGGATTTTAGATACATAGCGTCGATACCTTATGGGTTTGAATCGACACTTAGTGGAACAAGCTCGTGATTATAGATTATAGGTGAATTATATTCTTGAACCTATTATACATTATATAATCGATTGAGTTTGCTACATATCTTAAATCTGAATCCACACAAGTCATGATTGGGCGCGTTACAAGCATGTCGCCGTGTCGATTTTTTCATAAAGGCTCAGAGAGTTTGCGAGGACTCTCATAGGAAGGAAGCTACACTTCCATCTTTATATAGGTGAACCCATCAAGTGTATCTTGACATACACCACCCTTTAGAGGCTATGAGTTTCATTAAGAATTTAAGCGATTCATCCTTTCACAATTTGTCGATAAGCACCACATGCACACAAGAAGGGATATAAATAATTGTAGTTTATAATTAAATAATTACATGACTTGTTATTACCCATTGAACCCGATTCATGGGATCTCCGATCACATGGGTTGGGTTTCCATCACATATTATTTACTCAAAATAATGGCAATAATCCCATCCCTCTGGATGTTTCTTGGACTACCTTTTATTGATCCCTTAGTAAAGCGGATCCATTGAGTTCTTTTCGGACCTTACAAATTCCATGGAAATAACTCCATTCTTGATCGGTCCTCGTCTGATATTGTGCCTCGGCGAATGTGTCTCTGTTTTCCATTATAAACATGGTTCGATGCCCGCTTAATAGGCTTGAGAATCCTGATGTAAAGAAATAGATGGAATAAACATACCACAATGGTATATCGTTGATAAATTCCTTATCCACTCTGTACATACACCTTGATTCTAAAGCAATAAATTGATTCCATAGTAGATCTAGCGAAGTCAAGTTTGTTTAGCAGATTTCAAGAAAGCTTGACTCCTCCACCTAAAGTAAACACATAACCACTAGTGGAGTTTGTTTCATCGTTATCGAGAAACCCAATTAGCATCACAATATCCTTCTAAAACACTAGGATGACCAAAGTAAAATGTACACCTATATTAAGCATTTCCTTTTAAATACCTCATTAGTCGTGATGATGCATTCCGATGTTCTTGTGAAGGATTATGTGTATATCTGCTAAGTCTACTAATAGCATATCTGATATCGGGATGAGTGCGGTTCATTAAATACATTACACTACCAATGATTCTAGATTATTCAACTTGTCTTGATACCATTCCCTTTATTTTTCTTTAAATGCACTTTAGAGTCGTAAGGGGTTCTAATGGCTCTTCATTAAAGAAATCAAATTTCTTAAGAATATTTTCCACATAATGAGATTTGTGATAAAACTAAACCATTTGCATGTTTATTTATTTTCATGCCAAGAATCAAATCGCTTCTCCTAAATCTTTCATATCAAATTTAGAAGATAAAAACTCTTTTGTAGTTTTCACAACTTTCTCATCGATTACCAAATATATAAAGTCATCCACATATAAACAAATAATCACACCACAATTTCCATTGAATCTCTTATAGACACAACTATCAGATTCATTTGTCACAAAATTATTAGACAAGAGAGTTCTATTAAATTTGTCATTCCATTGTTTTGGTGCTTGTTTGAAACCATACAAAGATTTTACAAGTCTACACACTTTATGTTCTTCATTTGGAACAACAAAACCTTCAGGTTGACACATATATATTTCTTCATTTAACTCTCCATTCAAAAAAGCAGTTTTAACGTCCATTTGGTGGATTATCAATTTATGAATAGAAATTTAAAGCAATTAGAATTCTTATAGTTGCTAATTTAGTCCTTAGGTGAGTAAGTGTCAAAATAATCAAAACCTTCCTTTTGAGTAAACCCTTTTCTTACAAGTCTTGCCTTAAATTTATCAATAGACCCATCGACTTTTAACTTCTTTTTTTAAACACCCATTTACATCCAATAGGTTTACATCCTCAGGCAAATTAACTAGCTCCCATGTATGGTTAGAGCATAATAGATTCTAGCTCACTATTAATAGCATCCTTCAAAAATTTGCATCAAAAGATTTCATTGCTTCTTCATAAGTTTTAGGGTCATCTTAGGTTATAAAAGCGGTTATAAAATCTGGACCAAAAGTTTTCTCAAAAGCGTAGTCTTTTACTTCTAGTAGATCTTTGATGAGGCTCTTTATCTTTCCTTTTAAGTGGTTCACTAATAGAAGGATTGCCCACATCTCTAATTTTCATTGGAAATATATTTTCAAAAATTACGCATCTTTTGTTTCCAAAATTGAATTATTTTGATAATTATTAGTTGCATCTTTAATTACCAAAAATCTATAAGCGACCTTTATTAGAGGCGTATCCAATAAAAATACAATCCATTGTTTAGGTCAATTTTATTTCTTTTAAATTCGGTATAGCTACTTTAGCTATGAACACCCCACACTTTAAGATATCCCAAATTAGGTGCATATTTTTTCCATAAATGATATGGTGTGAGAGTCTAACTTTTTATGTGGAACTCTATTTAAAATATGATTTGCGAGAAAAAGCTTCTCCCACATAATAGAAGGTAAACCGAACTAATTAACATAGCATTCATCGTATCTTTAAGTGTTCTATTTTTCCTTTCTGCAACTCCATTGGATTGTGGAGAATAAGGAGGAGAAGTTTCATGTATTATTCCATTTAGTTCACAAAATTTTTAAGACTTCACGAATCATATTCACCTCCACGATCGGATCTAAGTCTTTTAATTTTTATTTCTAAGCGATTTTCAACTTCCGCTTTATATTTAATAAACATTTCTTAAGCTTCATCTTTAGAGGAAAGTAGATAAATTGAGTATATCTAGACATATCATCCTGAAAAGAAATATAATATTTCTTACCACCCTCTACTCGTAGTATTTTTAAAATCGGCTAGGTCACTATGAATTAACTTTCAAGTAATTAGGTTTGTCTTTCAACACTTTTAAAAGGTTTTTAGCATGTTTTGCTACTACACAAATTTCGCATTTGTTAAACTCGGTATTTGCAAGATTAGATATAAGTTCAAGTTGTTTCAACTTTTAATAGAAAGCTACATTCACGTGTCTAATCTAGCATGCCACATATCCAAAGATTCAACAATATAAGCAAAAGAAGCATTCTTATTATTGATTCGTGAAGCATCAAGTACAAATAAACCCCCATTACAAAAACCTTTCCCAACAAATTCCCCATTACGAGTAAGTACAAGTTTATCAGACTCAAACACAAGTTTAATGCCAGCTTTGTTCAACAAAGACCCGGATACAAGATTCCTACGAATATCGGGCACATGAAGTACATCTTGTAGGGCAATGGTTTTCCCAGAAGTTAATTTTAGTAAGACTTTTCCTTTTCTCGCAACATTGGTGGCTCGAGAATCCCCCATAAAGACCTTTTCTCCATTAGTCACATTTTCGTAGTTGAGGATTACGTCTCTATTCGCATGAGTGTAATGTCTAAGTGGCCCGATTATCTACTACCCGTTCGTGAAGTTGTCAACAAGGTTTACTTGAGACTACGAAACAACGATAATATCATCGGATTCAATTAAATTTGCTTGGGGCTTAGGCTGAGAATTATTATTTTTGTTATCTTGCCCCTTGCGAAAGTGACACTTCATAGCAATATGGCCAGGTCTGCCACATCTGAAGCAAGGACCTTTAGTGAAAGATAAAGGTTTACGAATTTGATTGGAATTGTTGAACCTATTATCCTTCTTCTTCCATTGATTTTTGATTTTTCCTTTTTGTAGTTTTGGGTGATGATTTTGGCTCTTCCTTTGTGGCTTTTGTTCTACGAGATTAGCTTTGGTGGTATGAGTTGGAACTACGTCTCCCTTTCTTTAATACTGTTTTGTTCTTGATATGGATGTGAGCCACTAATTCTGCATAGTGAAATCTTTAGTTTCATGTTTGAGGTTCATCTTATAATTTTTCCACGAGGGTGGTAATTTTTCGATAAATACAATGACTTGGAAATTCTCACATATTTTCATTCCTTCCCCGATGACTTCCCCCACAATTGTTTGGTATGTATGAACTTGATCTATAATGATTTCCGTCTTGCATCTTAAAATCTAGAAATTTTTGTATGACATATTTCTTAAGTCGAGTTTTCAACCGCATACTTAGATTTTAAAGCTTCCCAAATCTTCTTAGCACTTTCATACGGATAATATATCTCAAAGAGAGAATTAGACAAATAGTGTAACAAATATCGACGACACGTCATACGATTATCCTTAACATAGTCTCTTTTTTTGCAGATTTATCGAATCAAACTTCTCAACAATTTCAACAATGCAGGGAGTAATATCATTCACGATAATGAAGAGCATCCTCATACAACACATATTCTAAGTTCATGGTTTCCAAATAAAATAGTATGTCTTGGACCATCGCTTAAAATTAGTACCATCAAAGCGTTCAATTTTAGATAAGTCTCTAAGGCGATTTCATCATCTTATTAATAACGAGGATCACTTTTTAGATTGTTGTAAATATATATATCAATAGCGATTACCGATAGTACTATCGATTGCGATAGTGAAGCCTAGCGATAGCAAGAACAACGTAGCAACAAAAGCGATAGCGAACAAAATTGGAACAACTTAGTTTGTTATATGAAAGAAGTAGAGGCGTAGCAAAGCTCTTGTCTTAAAAAGTGATTCCGCCTCATTTGGTTAGAAACCTTGTGCAGTTGAGCTCGATGGCGTTCACTCTCCGAGATTCACGGCAAAAAACCGATTGCGTGTACTTTCATGAGAAGAAGGATATGGACTATCTTTGTGGATTGCCTTGATGAGCGATTACTAAATGCGAGAAGAAGGCGTAATAGAGTATAGGCGGTGGTATATTCTATGATGATGGTGAAGCAATATATATATACGAATAAGAACGTTGGAGTTATTGACCCATTAAGTTGAGTTCACGTTTAACGGTGGGCTACACAGGTGCACCCGCGAAGACAATCCACCGGATCGGCACCCTCCTACGGCGAGTCGTCGACGCACAAACGCATCTAAGGTTTTACGAATGAAAGTCCGAGAACCAAGCTTCGCTTAGCCCAATTCCTTAGGCGAATCCTTGTAATGCATGAGCCCATCTCTATTTCCTCAACCATGTTATTAAGCCCATGACAACAAGTACTAATATGCACCATAAGAGTTCCTAAACTAGCCAATGTGGGACTTTGAAAAACCATAAGATTTTGGAGCATAACCAACACCAGACAATATGGGCAACCACACACAAACCTCATACTATCAATATGCAATTTACCTTAAGATTAATTTATCTATATTTTGTATTTTCTTCTTTGTATAATATGTATGCTCCTCCACTTATCTTGTATTGATTGGCATGACGTTTGGTAGTCCTGGAAGTTAGCGGCAGTATCATTTGTTTGGGACAATTTAACTAGTTATATAAATTCTCCAGATTAACGTATTTGTATCACTGCTTGACTTGGATTATCTTGATTGTCCGCTAGATCGGGAATTGGGGATATTCTGCGTGCGATAGCGGCATGACTTCTTCTCTTCATGAATTTTCCGGTATTTATAGAAAAACTTGATCATACTTATATTTCATATTAGTTCTTGCGTTTTTGAATTTCAAAAATAGAACTAATGTTTACTTTCTTATAGAAAATCTTTACGTATGTACTCGATATTAGAACTATCGTCATCATCTATGAAGCACAAATACTTGAGGATACACTCGGATACAATTTCGATTACTTTTAAAGCGTGTTCATAATTTGAAACTATTGTTCTTCGTTTAGGATTTGGATTTGATACCTCTTAAAGATTCATTAAAGCCTTCCCAACAACATTTATTGTAAAGATGTGATTTTCTTTTATGTAATGGTGTATCATTGTGAAATGAAACCAAAGCGAATTTTGTTTTAAACAAAAATAAAATAGGACTTTATGAAGGAATGTATGATCTGAGGACAAGGCGATCATGATAGATGTAGCAAGCATAAATATATGTAAAGGTTGTACACATATGACTATGGACTACCATGATAAGTAAAGGTCGTAATATCTAAGGAATCATTAAACGCATCATCATAGGAGAGGAGGTCATAAGCATCTATACGGTAAAATCGATTTTTGACGGAATGAAAAGACATGGTAGATGTATGGGGATGGTGACTCATCCGAGAAGATGATCAATAAAGACCTTCCTAAGATCCAGAGGCGGACCAATAAAGAAGAAGGCGCCTGAGAGGCATCTTCAAAGTCACGAGCAACGGTGATGGTCCCGGCCATCATCTCGACTTTTTGTTTAAAGTAAAGCAAAAGTCTTTTACTTTAGTAAATATAAAAGTAAAAGTAAAAGAATAACTTTTGCTTTTACTTAAGTTAAATGTTTTTAACTTAGTTAAATGTTTCTTACATTTACCCATGTAAAAGTAAAACGTAAGAAAGACTTACAAACGGCATTAGTCGGGACTTAAGGCGATCTTGGGTGTTTCACGGCGAAGGTCGGGCGATTAAAAGCGGAGCAAGAAAATAAAAGTTTGAAAAAACATCTAAGTAAACAAATCAAATCATTTATTCTTGAAATCGCCGAAACGTAATCAAGAACCAAAAGATTGGCTTTGATACCATATAACAGCGGGATAAGTTTTTATTCAGAAAACTTAGACAGAAAAAGAAAAGATTAAGAAGATGACCGGTGAATCGGTAAAGTAATCTCTTTCTTTTATTTATAAACATTTGAGGAAGGGATTACATTAATTCCTAGATTTAAATGTTTAAGCGGGAAGATCGAAATATTAAGGACTTCGTCTTCATCCTTAACTAAGAAGATCGAAGCTGAAAGCTTCGTCTCCGGCTAACTAAGAGAAAAGGGAGAGGACCTCGGAAGAGCTCTCTAGAGAGAGAAGCTCTGAGGCTACATTGAATTAAGCCTGAAGAAACTCTAACACTTGAGTTTCTTTAAATAGAAAACTGAAAAGTAAATTACTATTTGATTCACGCAGGAATCACTATTACATTAACTGAAGTAAAAGTAATTTACTAAAGTAAAAGTAAAACGTAAGAAACATTTTACATTTACTTTTACATTGGTAAATGTAAGAAACATTTAACTTAAGTAAAAGCAAAAGTTATTCTTTTACTTTTACTTTTACATTTTAACTAAAGTAAAAGAGATGATGGCGTGGGCCATCACCTGTCGGTGACTGAAGATTCCTCTGGCATCTTCTTCGTTGACTTGGTCCGTATCCTGTGGATGCCGGAAGGTGCTGTTGATCATCTTCTCAGATGAGTCACCATCCCCATACATTTCCACCTTAAAATTTTTTCGGTACATGTCGAAATCGAATGATGTATTCGTACTGTGTATTGTCCATATTTGTAACACCTCTGTCCCGAAAGATATGAAAAAAAATTGTATGTATATAAGAAATTAAGTTACTACCAATAGTACCTTCAAGTCATGTCCTTTTGGGTGAGCCTGTGGCCAATATTTGTAACACCCTTGCACTACGGCCAAGGATATTCTTTAGGGTCACGACCACAAATTATCCATGCACTACGGGCCAAGGATATTCGTGTATTCATCAATGGTCATGATCATGCCAACAACTGCCCATTAATGCACTACGGGCCAAGGAGAACTTTTATCATATCATTTGTAACATTACGGTCATGATTATACCGAATAATCCCTGGTCATAATCATACCAAGTCCATCTATGCACTACAGGCTACAGATGACTTTCAAAAAATATAAACATGAGGATGATGACAATGATATAAGCATTCAATAAAACAAGTTCACGAATTAATTTGTCCAGGAACTAATAACGTCCAAATTGTCAACATGATACTTCTTTGTAAAGTAAAATTCAAGAATGCTCGGAAGAATATTTTCATGAAATGATCTTTGGATGAAGCCGCAAATATCGAGGATATTCCACTAATTTCAAGGAGTATAAGAAGTGAAACTTTAACCAACTTGGTATAATAAAGAATGGAATAACAAAAGAAATCACCACGCATGCGGTACTTTGCATGCAGCAAAGGTTATTCCAATGAGAATAATAAAGAGCGGAACCAGTCCAGGTGTAAAACACACATGACAGGATATTCCAGCGAGAATAAGGTGGGTGTAAAACACACGATAGGATATTCCAATGAATAATAAATGCGGAATAATAAATATGGAATCGGTCGGTGAAATTCACACAAGCGGGATATTAACGAATAATAAAAACGGAATAATAAAAGAATTTCACCAAGTATGCGGTGATTGCGATAAACAAAGTTATTCAACATAATAATAAAGAATGGAATAATGAAGAAGATCACCAAGTATTGGGTAAACCGCATATCAAAGTCATTCCACCAAGTATAGGGTAAGCCGCATAGAGGTTATTCCAATGTAATAATAAAGAATGGAATAACATAAGGATTTCACCAAGTATAGGGTATCCACAGATCACAAAGTTATGTATAGGGTATGCCACTTTTTACGAGTTATTCCAATGAGAATAATAAAGTATGGAATAATGAAGTTCTTTTCATGAATAAGAAAGAATAACACCCCTTACCATAAAAAGACCTTTGAATATCAAAGTAGTGAAGTAGCGAGAATACTCTTCTTCTTTCTCTCCCTATAATTTCTCTCTCTCAGAGTTTCGGTGAATTCGTAAGAAATAATGAAGGAATGAACTTCTATTTATAGAAGAATGGATTGAATAGTAATTAATTCATGAACGGTCCGGATCGATTTACTTTTAAGCGAGCGATCGAGATCGATTTACTATTAAAACTTAAATGACGGTCCATACCGATTTACTATTAAAACTTTAAACCGGTGACCCATATTGATTCACTATTATAACTTTCCACCAATGGTCCATATTAATTCATTCAACCAATGATTCGAAAAATTAGCACATCTCCTCATGGAATAATATTGTACCCAAATATTCGAATGCACAATAATAGAATGAATAAGAAGCAGGATGAATAGTAACTCGTGAATAGTAACTCATGAATAGTAATTCGTGAATAGTAACCCGACACAAAAAGTGCCCCAAATGCCGATTGAACAATATAACCTTGGGACATCAATTACTATCGAAATAAATGTTTAACACAAATAATTTTAACACAATGGAACTATCAATTCATCTTTAATCAACACGAACTTATCCATCATTAATATCATAACTCATAATATTTAACAACCGGTCGTTCTAGGAAAGAGGGCTTTCGATAAGGATTTCTCCCTATTGGCGTATGATTAGGCGACTCAAACCTCTCCTTGATGTAACTTCTAGACATTGTAAATATTGTGATTTAATAATATGAATAATTTTGTCGTCTCAATTATTGATTTAACAATATAACATATAATGCAGATGATCTTTGTGACAATAATTGAATCGATAATATGAGAGATATGATCAACACAATTCATTGTAGCAATAATTGAGTATAACCGAGTGATTTCTCGAAGCATCAATAATCAATACTGGTGCTTCTTATGCAACCACGCGTAGACATTGTACTTTTTACTACCGAGTAGTTCAACAAAGATTAACGGTAAAACTTTTCGTAGTTATTTTATAAAAGATAATTACATCGTTTTTCTTACTATGATAATACTTACATTGTGGGGTCCACCAATGATTATGCCGTCGTACGGATATTTTCCGACAAAAAGAATATTCTTCGACCAAATCGAATATTATATAACAACTTGCATACTTTGTAAAATTTTCAAATACTACCCACAACTATAACATTATCTCAAATCCACACCTTAATATTCAAAAAAATTATTTTGAGAAATTTAAATCTTTATTTATAAAATTTGGAGTCTCACATAAAGTGTAATAAGTTAAATCAATCTGGACCACTGGTGGTGGTTTTAATAGTAAATCATTCTGGACCATTGATGGTGGTTTTAATAGTAAATCAATCTGGACCGTCGGTGGTGGTTTTAATAGTAAATCAATTTGGACCGTCGGTGGTGGTTTTAAAACTAAATCAATCTAGACTATCGGTTGTGGTTTAATAGTAATCAATATGGACCGTCTGTTCTAATAGTGAATCAATCTGGACCGTTCATAAATTAGTTACTATTTAGTCCATTCTCCTATAAATAGAAGCTTAATTATTCTTTTATTCTCACCAATTCACTGAGATTCACAAGAGACACTATAGAGAGAGAAACTATAAAGAGCAAGAAGAAGAGTATTCTGCTACTTCACTTTTGCAGTATCCAACTTTCTACTAAGGTAAGGGGTATTATTTCTTTAGTATTCATAAGGAATACTATTTTTCGTATTCATCCTTTAGTATATTGGAATAACCTGTCTACGTGGATTACGTACCGTATGACAGGTAAAAATCCATTTGCAGTTTTCGTATGTTAATTCTTTTCATATTCTTAAATCTAAACTTACTATGGTAAGTATTGTTTCTATAATCCTTGAAATTAGTGGAATATCCGTGAGTTTTACGCTTCATTCAGTATCATTTTATTGGAATATTGATATGAATTTTCTTATTAAATATCAATATTTTCACCCGAAGTACTATTCACAAATTACTATTCACGGGTTACTATTCACTATAATATTATTCACTCGGGTATTCGGGACACTTTTCATGCCGGGGTACTATTCACTCAAATATTGTTTACTCGGGTATTTGGGGCACTTTTCATATTGTAAGCACTATTCACTTGGGTCTTATTCATAGAAAAATTTATTTCTTTTACATCCAAATTATTTTTGATACATGAATATTATTCTTGAATTTTACTCTACAAAGCGAAGATCATGTTGAAAATTTGGAATTCGGATAAATTAAATTATAAATCTTTAAAATTTATCCTTTACTTTCTTTTAATTGAATTCTTATATCATTGTCATCATCCCTACGCTTATATTGTGATGAAAGTCATCTTTGGCTTACGTGCGTAGATGGATTTGTTGATTGATATAATTATGACCGAGGATAATTCGGTATAGTTATGATCATTGATGATTACACGAATAATTCTTCGCCCATAGTGCAAGAATACACTACTACAAAACAGTAAATAGATAACGCGAAAAAAACGTTGTGGTTTCAGTCAGAAAAACGTCGTGGTTAAGGGTGTCATCTATTTGACACCCTTACAAAACGTTTTTAAAATGTTGTAGTTAAGCACAATACACAACATTTTTTAGGAAAAAAACGTTGTAGATTTGTTTTCCAAAAATTAACAGATGCTTAAAAACGTTGTAGAAGGTATGATTCCACAACGTTTTCTGGATAAAAATATTATAGAAAATAATGAAACATTGACGACTACACATTATGTTGTAAAAATATACAACATTTTTAAAATGTTGTAGATAAAAAAAAAAGAAAAAAAAAAGGTTGTGATTCACCTACATTACCAATGCACCTGCAATATGCTAATGCCATGATATATAGCTAAAAGGTCTAAATTATCATTTAAATTTAAAGCCAAAATGTATCAACCATTCAAAATACATCCCAATAATACCATTCGTTACAGTTTCGAATTACTACATCCACAAAATATATACCAAACTATCCATATATGCATCTTAAATTCCCTTTTCAATATAAATTAGTACTACTATATTGAATTGTGAATTTGATTACATCCATAAAATAAACCAAACTATCCATAAAATTAAGCTACTACCTAAGCATGCATAAAATTGTTGCTCGATAGAATAAGAATCTCCATCCGAACCATCCTCTTGTTGCTTTCGACTCGACTTCGTCGATGTCCCATCCGGTATGAGAATACTTTCAAAGAGCTTAACCTGTGACTTCTCCTCATTTCTTTCAAGTGGTAGACAACTTGAGCAAGTAAGGAGGCTTTATCCATCTGTATATCCAAACACTTGTAGCATTGGATCAATATCTAGGATCAATATATGTATAACTACAAACATCACCAGAGATGATCTAGCGAAGTCAAGTAAGGATTACTTTTACTATTGCAGTAGCATGCACACACAAATGATATTCTTCAAGAAATTGATGTCCCGCAATCTGAGTTCATCATATGCTACTAGATGCAACATCTTAACCCAATGAATAAAGTTTGGTGAAAGGAAGACTAGGTGAAAGGAAGAAACATAAACACTAGAAAATTTGAATCGCTATACCTCAACTTGTCATTGCGGTGATTGAACATAATTAATGGTTTCATCAAGCGCATGCGCTTTGATTTGTTAAGAAATGAAATGCAAAAGAACCATCTAAAGTATATTTTTACTAAAGTTTTCTTTGTGAGACCTTAAAATGCAATGACTAACCTTGCTACCACCTTGATCTTTCATGCTGCTTGTAAATAAAGCGTTGATTTCTTTGCTTCATTCGATTCGTGATGCACAGGAACATGGTGGTTTCATGAATGCCTGCAACTTTCTTCTTCATAGTAAAATTTTTACTACCTTTTCCCTGCTACATTGTCTTGCACAAACCCATGAACACGCTTATCTGATTATATACAATTAGTATAGTGTGGCGAGGAGAGGAAAATGAACTCTAAATGATCCACAAAGTTGGAACTCACAAATGAAACAAGTAAACAAGTGGTGAAAATATAGAAGGTGTAAGACCCCAACTTTTATGAATAAAAGCAATTTTCTATAATTATCATTTTTGAGTATTATGGAATGAATTTGATATAATGTTATAGTTGTGGGTAATAGTTATAAATTTTGCAAAGTACGCAAGTTGTTATATAATATTCAATTGGTCGAGGAATATTCATTTTAATAAGGAATATTTATGACGACAAAGACAATCATTAGTGGACCTGGCGAAATTATTGTCGGATTGAGAAAACGACAAAAATATTTTATGAAAATAACGACGAAAGTTTTATCGTTAACTGTTGAAACACCCGGTGTTAAAAGTACAGGAATACGCATGCATAGTAGCACACGGTATTGATTATTGATGCTTATGTGAGAAGTCACTCAGTTTTGTTCAATTATTGCTACAGTAATTGCTGCATAATATCTCACGTTATTTGATTCAATTATTGTCAATATTTTATATATTATTAAATCAATAATTGATACGGCGAAGTTATTAACATTATTATTTGCAATATTAACGATGTCTAGAAGTTCTGCCAAGGAGAGGTTTGGTCACCTAATTGCTTGCATGAATAGGGAGAAATCCTTATTGGAAAGCCCTCTTTCACAGGAACGACACAGTCGATTAATAGTATGAATTATAATAATGATGATGAAGTTTTATTTTATTAGTATTATTAATGTAATAAAACAGAAAAGCTTTTTATATAAAACATAATACTTTTATAAAGTTATTTATTTTATTAGATAATAATTAGAATATATTATATTTTATTATGCATAGTGTTTTTGCGTAGTAAAATCTTTTTATATAAAACATAATACTTTTATAAAGTTATTCATTTTATTAGACTATAAATAGAATATATTATATTTTATTACGATAGTGTTTTTCAGATAGTGCTGCATAGTATTTGCATAGTAAAATCTTTTTATATAAAGCAGAATACTTTTATAAAGTTATTCGTTTTATTAGATTATAAATAGAATATATTATATTTTATTTAAAAATTTTGTTTTATTAGAATATTTTATAGTAAACCAATCTGGACCGTCAGTTTAAAAAAGTAAATTAACTGGATAGTTCGGGAATTAATTCTTATTCAGATCCATTCTCCTATAAATAGAAGCTCATTCCTTCATTATTTTTTATTTAATTCAATGAAAACTCAGAGAGAGAAACTATAGAGATAAAGAAGAAAAGTATTTTGCTACTTCACTACTCCTATATCCAATTTGTTCTAAGGTAAGGGGTATTATTTCTTTCGTATTCATGAAGAGAACTTCTGTTATTCCATTTTTTTTATGTTGGAATAACCTGTATACGCGGTCTACCCTATACTTGTTGAAATTCTTCTATTATTCTATTTTTTATCATTATGTTAGAATAACCTGTCTATGCGAAGTACCGCATACATGGTGAAATTCTTCTGTTATTTCATTCTTTATTATTTTGTTGGAACATCCTGTCTGTGCGTTTATGCATGACCTGGTTCCGTTATTTATTATTCTGTTGGAACATCCTGTCGGTGTGAATTTCGCCTGACCTGGTTCCGTTATTTATTATTCTCATTGGAATATCACATGCGTGTGTTTTACGTATGACTGTGGTTCCATTATTTATTATTCGTTAGAATAATGCATGCATGTCTTGATCTATCGTATGCACGGTGATTTATTTTATTATTCCATTCTTTATTATACTCGGTTGGTTAAAGTTTTGACTTCTATACTCCATGAAATTAGTAGAATATCCTTGATATTTGCGTTTTCATCCAAATATCTTTTCATTGAAATATTCTTACGAGCATTCTTGAATTTTACTCTACAAAGAAGTATCATGTTGACAATTTGGACGTTATTAGTTCCTGGATAAATTAATTCTTGAACTTGTTTTATTGAATTCTTATATCATTGTCATCATTCTCATGTTTATATTATGATGAAAGTCATCTGTGGCCTGTTGTGCATAGATGGACTTGGTATGATTATGACCATTGATTATTCGGTATAATCATGACCGTAATATTACAAATGATGTGGTAAAAGTCATTATCCCGTAGTGTATTGATGGACAGTTGTTGGCATGATCATGACCATTGATGAATACACGAATATCCTTGGCCCGTAGTGCATGGATAATTTGTGGTTGTGATACTTAATGAATATCCTTGGTCGTAGTAGTGCGGGGATGATGTGGATTATTTATTAAATTTGAGTCCCGTGATAAAAGTGATGAAAAACCTTTTAAACCATAAAAGATAGTAGATTTTATTCTCTACTTGACTCTTTTAATGGATTGCTTGTTCGCAGATTAAACTTGATGTTTGTTATATTGTATCGGTTTAATAATCGTTGAAGGCTAATGATAATTTATTACGTATTATCTTAGTCATAATATTTCTTCTTGGGCTAGTTGAGCTCACCCTTTTACTTTCATTGTTCTCTTCAGGAAATGAGAACGTATCAGGGACTAGTCGGGGAACAGAGTGACGGTCCAGATAATAGCATTAGTAGTTCTCACTATTCTGTTAAATTGTGTAATAATAAATGTAATGAGGACTCAATTGAGTGTGGATATTGTCTAGATAACAATATTTATATTAAAACTCACAGCATATGTTTTATCGTATTTTACAGGACTGTTGTATAATTAAGTTGTATTTGAATTTTGTACCATGTATTTGGCGACTCAAGATGGGTGATGTATACCTATTTTGGGGGTGTCATGGAAAGCACTGAACATTTAAGAATGTACATAATGGCGATTCTTAAAAGTGGCTTCATGCTCAAGCATTTTTTATTTTAATAAATCCTTCCATACTACTGGATATACATATGTGGCGGTCCCTAGGCATGAAGCCATTATAGTACTCCATTATAGTATTCTTTATTCAATAGAAGTTGCTCAAAATTACTTTGCAATATATTAAGAGAAAGCGGTGGTGAAATCAAAAAATAATAAGCGCTTTATACTTCCTCGATAAAGATTGAGCCTTAATGAACTACAACATACTGATAAGATTTTTAATGTGTCGAATTGTTATAATACCACATCGACAGAACTTGGGTTAGAAGCGATGTAAAAGTTACATCATCTTTGAACAAAATAGGCATAAATGAAGAGTTACTCCATGTTTGCAAAGTCACGATCTAAAAATATGAGTTCAAAAGAGGGGAAGGGGAACACCTCTTACGTGCACTAAAATTTATTGTGAGACCCCCCATAATTTATGAATAAAGATTTAAATTTCTCGAAATATTTTTTTGAATATTATGGTGTGGATTTGATATAATGTTATAATTGTGGGTAATATTTATAAATTTTGCAAAGTACGCAAGTTGGTATATAATATTCGATTGGTGGGAAATATTCGTTTTTACGAGGGGAATATTCGTATTTGACGACACAATCATTAGTAGAACCTATTAACGGAATTATCATCGGATTAAAAAAACGACAAAAATATTTTATGAAAATAACGGCGGAAGTTTTACCGTTAACTGTTGAAACACCCGGTGTTAAAAGTAGAGGAATACGTGTGGTTGCATAGTAGCATACGGTATTGATTATTGATGCTTACGTGAGAAGTCACTCAGTTTTGTTCAATTATTGCTTCAGTAATTGTTGCATAGTATCTCACGTTAATTGATTCAATTATTGTCGATATTTTATATTTTATTAAATCAATAATTGAGATGACGAAGTTATTAATATTATTATTTGCAATATTAACGAGGTCTAAAAGTTCTGCCAAGGAGAGGTTTGGTCACCTAATTGCGTGTCAATAGAAAAAAATCCTTATTGGAAAGCCCCCTCTTTCTTGGGAACGACCTGGTCGATTAATAGTGTGAATTATAATAATGATGATGAAGTTTTATTTTATTAGTATTATTAATGTAATAAAACAGAAAAACTTTTTATATAAAATAGAATACTTTTATAAAGTTATTCGTTTTATTATACTATAAATAGAATATATTATATTCTATTATACGATGTTTTTGCGTAGTAAAATCTTTTTATATAAAAGCAGAATACTTTTATAAAGTTATTCGTTTTATTAGACTATAAATAGAATATATTATATTTTATTATGCATAGTATTTGCATAGTGTCTGCATAGTATTTGCATAGTAAAATCTTTTTATATAAAACAGAATACTTTTATAAAGTTATTCGTTTTATTAGATTATAAATAAAATATATTATATTTTATTTAAAAGATTTTATTTTATTAGAATATTTTATAGTAAACCAACTAGGACCGTCCGTTTAAAAAGTAAATCAACTGGATCGCTCAGAATTAGTTACTATTCAGGTCCATTCTTCTATAAATAGAAGCTCATTCCTTCATTATTTCTTACGAATTCACTGAAACTCTAGAGAGAAACTATAGAGAGAAAAAAGAAAAGTATTCTGCTACTTCACTACTCCTATATCTAGTTTGTTCTAAAGTAAGGGGTATTATTTCTTTCATATTCATGAAGAGAACTTCTGTTATTTCATTCTTTATTATTCTGTTGGACGCGGTCTACCCTATACTTGGTGAAATTCTTCTGTTATTCCATTCCTTATCATTATGTGAAGTACCGCATACATGGTGAAATTCTTCTGTTATTCCATTCTTTATTATTCTATTGGAACATCTTGTCTGTGCGTTTACGCATGACCTGGTTCCATTATTTATTATTCTGTTGGAATATCCTGTATGTTCGTTTACGCATGATCTGGTTCTGTTATTTATTATTTTGTTGGAATATCTTGTCTATGCGTTTACGCATGACCTAGTTTCGTTATTTATTATTACATTGGAATATCGTATGCGTATGCGTTACGCATGACCGTTCCATTATTTATTATTCGTTAGGAATAACTTTTATGCGCGATCTATCACGTGCATGGTGAATTCTTCATTATTCCATTCTTTATTATTACATTGGAATAACACATGCATATGGATTACCACATGCATGGTGAATGATCCTTTGTATTCATTCCTTGTTAAATTGTTGAAATGATCAGATATCGTGGATTCTGCATACGGCGGTGAAAATCCATTTGCAGTTTCATATATTCTATTATACTTAGTTGGTTAAAGTTTTGGATTCTATACTCCATGAAATTAGTAGAATATCCTGGATATTTGTGCTTCATCTATTATCTTTTCATGAAAATATTCTTCTGAGCATTCTTGAATTTACTCCACAAAGCAGTATCATGTTGACAATTTGGACGTTATTGAGTTCAGGATAAATTAACTTTTAAATCTTTAAAATTTATTCTTGAACTTGTTTTATTGAATTGTCATCATCTTCATGCTTATATTATGTTGAAAGTCATTTGTGGCCTGTAGTGCATAGATAGACTTGGTATGATTATGACTTGAGATTATTTGGTATAATCATGACCGTAATGTAACGAATGATATGGTAAAAGTCCTCATTGGCCCGTAGTGCATTGATGGACAGTTTTTGGTATGATTATGGCTATAGATTCTTTTCGACCAATGGTGCAAAGATGAATTATTTTATGGCATGATCATGACCATTGATGAATACACGAATATCTTTGGCCCGTAGTGCATGGATAATTTGTGGTTGTGATACTAATAAATATCCTCGTCAGTAGTGCGGGGATGATGTGGATTATTTATTGTCGAGTCTCAAAGAATAAAAGTGATGAAAACCTTTTAAATCATAAAAGATAGTAGATTTTATTCTCTCTTGAATGGATTATTTGTTCACCGCAGATTAAACTTGATGTTTGTTATATGTAGACGTTTAACAATCGTAAAAGGCTAACGATTATTTTGCATTATCTTAGTCATAATATTTCTTACTGAGCTAGTTGAGCTCACCCTTTTGCTTTCATTGTTTTCTTGTGAAATGAAAGCGTAGCGAGGACTAAATGGGGAAGCGGAGTGACGGTCCAGATAATAGCATTAGTAGTCCTCACTATTCTGTTAAATAGTGTGATAATAAATATAATGAGGACTCAGTTGAGTGTGGATATTGTCTAAATGACAATATTTGTATTAAAACTCGCAGCATATGTTTTGTCGTATTTTACACGACAGTTGTATAATTAAGTTTTTATTTGTATTCTGTACCATGTATTTGGCGACTCAGAATAGGTGATGTATACCTATTTTGGGGGCGTTACACTTATACCAATTACTTTCAACAGCATATCAATCGTGTTATGTTACTTGTTTAGTCTCATGTTATATCAATTACTTTCAACAGCTAAAAGATATTCAGTATTATGTATAATAACTCCTTAAGGTAAACTTCGTAAAGCAAATTGATATGCATAGTACTAATAATAGTTTCTTACCTCTGTTATGGCAGTAGTCATAAATTAATATATCACATTAATCAAGGTGTCAACACACAACTTCAAAAAATATAATTTCATATAATGCATTAAATAAACCAGAAATTACCTATGAAAAATGATGAAGATATTACCCATACTTGCAGAGGTTCAACATTCTATCTTCACAATCAATGTAAAGGCTATCAATAGATGATGTTTGATTCAAAGAAACCTAAAGAGGATAATTCATTATAAGAGGCAAAAGTATAAGCGAGAATCACACAGTTGCTACTTTAGTTTCATTAATTAGCCCCAGGAATATATGATTACACAGTGCTCTTTCCAGTGTCGGTGTTCCACGGTAAAAGTTTTGGATAGAAGGTGTTCCACAGTAAATTGAACTCAAACAAAAAATGTTGTGTAAAGATGCTAAACCTTGGTGAATATTAAACAGGGTAAATTTTAGAAGCGACTTTGAAGAGATGGAACATGGTTCTCATCATCATCACTCTCTTTTGAAATTGAAAGGAGCACACTTTCAAAAAATTTCATCCATAACTGCAGCCTACCTATTGAGCTACGGTGTAGTTACAATGCTTCCCTAGCTAGCTTTTTTTCTCCTTTGCTATGTTTTTTATTCATATACACAAATCTTTATTTGCTCAAGGTGCTTAACAATATTTCAAGCAAGAAACAACTATACTTCACTGAAATAATCATTAAGCTCCATAGACTAGTAAACATACTCTGTATTTATCTTGTAAGATACATGGCTTGACAACATATCCTAGCCTACAAACTCATATGAAATGACATTAACATTCATCACTTATAGACTACCATTCACATGTCTCATCTAAGAGCTTTTATTTCTTTTGATAGAAAAAGAAATTTAATTAGAAAAGCAGAAAGAGTATAAGCCTCCTGAGAAAGCGAGCAATGTAAGAGAAAACAATTGTTTCTTTGAAACATGAACAAGTATAACTATAACTGACAACAAATTTTTTTTTAAAAAAAATAGGACAAAATATATAATATTGGCAGATCAAGATTCATTAGAGATCGGAGCGATGAAAAATTGAGGCACTGAGCGAGCTGTAAAGGCAAGTAAGGTTGGCAATGATGCCTCACACGATCGGTTGCTTTGAACGTCGATGGCTTGGGGCGATCCTTGGTGTGAACAAGTAATCGATCTTCATCCAAAGACTTCCGCACCATGTGGAGGGCCCAAACTAAACTTTTTAGCAGCCACCAGAAGACCATTAAGAAAGGATTTAGGAATCGAAGGATTTGATTCAAGAATACTCATAGAGGTAAGGGTTTTACCCTTTGATGTTTTCCCGTTATGTTTCATGCTCTGAGAAGAAACCCCAAAATCGGTACCCAATCTCTGGCGAAGCTGATTCGAACGACGTTTAGGCTTGGGAGCCACTATCGATCCTTCTTCCTTTGAACTGGTTGACGAGACCGGGATGGGTTTGAGAGTGAGAGAGAAGAGAGGCTAGGGTTTTTGGCTAAAGAGAGTGCTAGCGTTTTATTTTAATTTCAAATTCACCTCCGCGTTTTTTTTGACCTCCGTGTTTTTAGATACATAAAGTTTTTTTAAAAAAAACGTTATCTAGTTAAAACCAAAAAATGCCCTTTTTAAATAGATAACGTTTTTTCATATATATCTACAATATTTTACTACTTTGTACTGGTGATAATTTGTGGACGTGATACTAATGAATATCCTTGGTCCGTAGTGCAGGGATGATTCGATAATGTGATCTATTTATTGTCGAGTCCCAACAATAAAGTTAATGATAAACTTTTAAATCATGTAGAAGATAGTAGATATCATGCTCTACTTGACTCTTCTTAATGGATTGCTTGTTCATTGCAGATTAAACTTGTTGTGTATTATATTCTATCAAGATAAGATTGTTGAAGGCTAATGATAACTTATTCTCGCATTATCTTAGTCATAATATTTCTTCTTGGGTTAGTTGAGTTCACCCTTTTACTTCCATTGTTCTCTTTAGAAAATGAGAACGTGTTTAACTAAATTCAAGTGGTGAAGCGGGTGATGGCCAGAGATGGTGTTATAGTAGTCCTCACTATTTTATAAAATAGTGTGTGCTAATAAATGTAATGAGGACTCCATTTGAGTTTGGATATTATCTGAAGACAATATTAGTGTAAAAACTATCATTTCATGTTGCGATAATTAAGTTTGTATTTGTATTTTTTGTACCATGTATTTGGCACCCAAGATGGGTGATGTATACCTATTTTGGGGGCGTCACATTATCACAAAAGTTAATAAAAAAAAAATTTATCTTATGACAATTAGATTATTATTTATATGAGTCTAGCCTAAAAATTAAATAATCATAAATGCGTGCACATACAATAAGAAAAACTAAATTTTTTTTTTAAGTTAAATACATTTTTATCCCTCGAAATATCATTCAACTTATACTAGCGACCTTAAGTTATAAAAACTAATAACAATAATTTTTAAGTACACTTAAGTAAGTAAAAATGACTCTCCGGCCATAACTTTGGCCAGGATACTGACGTGTAACAACAAAGTAATGTATTTATACCATTTTAATAAATTTTAATGTATTTAAAGTTAATTTAATTGTATTCTCTTATATATAAAAATACATTTAAATAGTATAATCATGTAAACGTTACTTAAAATAAATAAAATTCACAACAAGTTACCACTTGCACATAAATAATTAATTTCATTAATTAAATAATTAAATTTAATAATTTACACACAAAAATAGTTAAATCCACTAATTAACTAAATAAAATAATAAACTCTACTAATTAACTTAAATAAAATAACTAACTCGATTAATTAATTCAAATAAAATAATTAACTCCGCTAATCATTCAAGTAAAATAATCAAAGTTAATTATTTTATTAAAATTAATTATTGAGTTTAATTATTTTCTCACTACACAGTATCATACTATACATAAAATAATTAATCTCATTAATTATTCTATTTTATGTATAGTATATTAATGTGCAGTAAATAAAATAATTAACTTTGATATTTTACTCAAATAAATTATTTAATTTAAATAAAATAACTAACTCAATTAAATAACTCAAATAAAATAATTGAAACCACTAATCAACCAAGTAAAATAATTAACTGAAATAATATAATTAAACTTAAAATATGATAAAATTCGTTAAAAATAATCAAGTTAATTAGTGGAGCTTGATAATTATTTTATTTGAATTTATTTGTTTGAATTAATTATGTTAACATATTTTGATAATTAAAATAATTAAACTATTTTTATAACTAACTAAATATATTATTTATTTGATTTGATTTATTTAATGATGTTTAATTATTATATTTGAATTAAGTTAGTATTTTGTTTGTATTTGATAATTAATCGTATATTCAACATTTATTATACTATTTTTATACGGTCAACTCATATATTATATCATATGAGCGGTACTGCTCATATTGGGGGCCAAAATTAGGACTAGAGGGTCACTTTTGCTTATTTGGAGGCTACTATTACTAGTTTTTATAGTTTAGGGTCACTTGTATAAGTTGGATAATACTTCAAAGAAAATAAGTGTATTTAATCAAAAAAAATCACACATTACTACTATGCTTTATTGTTTATAGTTTTACAGTATTTGTAATTATTGTTTAATTCAATATTGTCGTGTCACTATTATTATCATTCTAATTGGGAAAAATATGTTTGAAAAATAAAAATAAAAATCATACCACCCCCCTCAAAAGGATAATTTCACTTAAATTAATAAAATTAAAGAAAAGGATAGTGTATTGCTTTTGAGGGTAAATTAGTCTTTAGGCTTAATTTATATTCACTCAATTTAATTTTATTTGTCTTAATTTAAAACTACACATCTATTAATAAAAAAAATTGTTTGTAAATTACTCATCTCAACTACTCTATTATTATTTTTTATTTTATCTAGTCTCTTAATTCATTTTTTGAAATAACAAAATAGAGGATAGAGAAAGAGGAGAAAAATAGTGGGCAATGGCGGAACCAGGGGGTCTATGGGGGTCATAAGAACCCAAATTTGTAATATTTCGGGGTTATTTACTTTCATTTTCCTTCTTTTTTGTATGTATTTTCTTTTCTTCTTTGCTTTTCTCGTAGCTATTCTCTCTGTAAACTAATTAAAATTTAAAAATTAAAATATTTTTTTTTGGATCCTATTATAGTGATCATAAGTGCATCATAGTTCTAGATTATTAAATCTTCTTCTATTTTTTTTGTTGAAATTCCTTCTTTCAAGCTAATTTATCTCATAAACCGCAATATAAGATTTTGAATATATAATATTATAATTTGTAATTTATCTATAAAAGTAGCTAATCAGTTGACTAAAAACTTTAAAATTTAATTAATTGTCCCATAGTTCGAGAAAATTAATATATATATATATATAACCATGATCCAGTCCACGATCCCGATTTTTGTTAAGTTACGAATTTTTTATTTATTAGTTTTTTTAAAACAATTAAAAAAAGTTTAATATTTTATGGAACTGGAATTATTCCAGTTCCATAAAATATTAAACTTTTTTTTAATTATTTAAAAAAAATCAAAAAAAAGTCCACATTTTAGTAGCGTGCGGGAGTCCGGACTGAAATCGGACTCTTTATATATATGTGTATATGTATTAATTTTTTTTACTTATGCATTTTGACTCCCCTTTAAAAATGTTATGGTTCTGCCACTGATAGTGGGATTGTGTTTCCAATGTTAAAATTATGTCGTTGAGTTCTTAGTCTAGCAATTAAGATTGATGTATTATGACCTCTAAGTCTCAGATTCGATTTTCATTTAACTGAGTTGTTTCATGTTTTATTCTGATTTACGTCAATTTATTTCTTCTTTTTTAGTGAGATTCAAGTAAACTTAGACGAGTAAGTATTTAACTTGTGTATTTTTAAACATCTTTTTATGGATAAAATATTTTGTTGTTGAACACATCTTTTTTAAGATGGACGAAATATATAATATGAATATATGTTACACAATTTATTTTTATATTTAATCAAAATTATTTAAGAAAAATGTTACTCCAAATCACTATTGTTAAAATTATTATATACTCAACGCTTAAATTAGGTTAATTAAAATACTTATCTCAATTAATAAACAAAATTGTTTTAAGAAAATGTTACTCCAAATCACTATTTCCCTAAATAATAGTAACATTTTTTGTGATTGAAAGAATTGAATGTAGTCAAAAATGGAATGATTTTAAGGTTTTTCAAGTGTATGTTTGGTTGTTGTTATGACGCCCCCGAAATAGGTATACATCACCCATTCTTAGTCGTCAAATAAATGATATAGAATACAAATACAAACTTAAATATACAACATGAGCTGTGAGTTTTAATACAAATATTGTCTTCTAGGCAGTATTCAAACTCAAAATAAGTCCTCAATATATTTATTATCACACTATTTCACAGAATAGTGAGGACTACTAATGCAAACATCTGGATCGTCACGCCGTTTCCCGACTAGTCCCAGCTATATTCTCATTTCCTGAAGAGAACAATGAAAACAAAGGGTGAGCTCAACTAGCCCAGTAAGAAATATTAGGACTAAGATAATGCAAAATAAATTATCGTTAGCCTTCAATAATGTTAAACTGATAAAATGCAATAGACATCAAGTTTAACTGCAGCGGAACAAACAATCCATTAGAAGAGTCAAGTAAAATATGAAATCAACAATCTTCTATAATTTAAAAAGTTTATCAACAGTTTTATCGCTAAGACTCATCTTAATAAGTAATCCACATCATCGAATCATCCATGCACTACGGCCAATGATATTCATTAGTATTACGACCACAAATTATCCATGCACTACATGCCAAGGATATTCGTGTTTTCACCAATGGTCATGATCATGCCAACAACTGACCATCAATGCACTACGGGCCAATGAGGACTTTTACCACATCATTTATAACATTACGGTCATGATTATACCGAATAATCCCTTGTCATAATTATATCAAGTCCATCTATGCACTACGGCCAAATATGACTATCATAACAATATAAGCACGAGGATGATGACAATGACATAAGAATTCAATTAAAAGAAAATAAGGATAAATTTTTGAAGATTTATAATTTAATTTATCCAGAATTCAATAATGTCCAAATTGTCAACATGATAATGCTTTGTGAAATAAAATTCAAGAATGATAGTATATCAAAAATAATTTGGATCGAAAAAAAAATCAATTTTTGTCATAAATAGTACCTCGGGTGAATAAGAAGTAGATCGTAAATAGTACCCTTAAATAGTACTTGAGAATAGTAACCCAAGTGAATAAAGACTCTCGGACATGAAAAAGTTAAAACTTATCAAGAATGTTCAGAAGAATATTTCCATAAAAAGATACTGAATGAAGCACAAATATCAAGGATATTCTACTAATTTCATGGAGTATAGAAGCTAAAACTTTAACAAAATGAGTGTAGAATTCAAAATCTGAAATAAAATAATATTACTTACATACTACAGAGTATGGAAGAAAATATTATTTCATATGAATACTGAACAAAATAATATCTCTTGCCTTAAAAAGAAGAGTATTTCAACTGGTATAGCGGTGATATTCTTGAAAAAAACTTTCACTGTTTTTTACACTCAAAACTTCCTAAAACTCGAAAGAAATACGCTCAATATTATACGCTCAAAATATTCTAATAAAACAAAAATTTTAAATAAAATATAATATATTATATTTATAATCTAATAAAACAAAACTTTATATATATATATATATATATATATATATATATATATATATATATATTTCAACCATGACAACCACCCGTGACATTTTGCTTCTTTCTTCAATTTCATTTTCCACATGTGGCCCCCACCCTTATTATATAAAAATATACTGAATAATTTTATATCGATTAATTTGAAAAATGGGTAAGTGGGGGTCCATATAATAAGTAAAATTTACAACATAAAAATCTCATCAATATTTTTAACAACATTTATTCATTATTATTATAACTCGTAATATTAACAACTAGATCGTTCCCAAGAAAGAGGGGGCTTTCCGATAAGGATTTCTCCCTATTGGCGGTCAATTAGGTGACCAACCCTCTCCTCGAAAGAACTTTCTAGACATTGTTAATTATGAAAATAATAATATGAATAACTTGTCATCTCAATTATTGATTTAATAATATATAAAATATTGTGACAATAATTGAATCAAATAACGTGAGATACTTGCAAAGAACCATCGTGGCAATAATTGAACACAACCGGTGACTTCTCACGTAAGCATCAATAATCAATATCGTGTTACTATGCAAACCATGACATTCGTGCACTTTTAACACCGGGTATTTCAACAATTAACGGTAAAACTTTCACCGTTATTTTTATAAAAAAAATATTTTTATCGTTTTCTCATTCCGACAATAATTCCGTTGTGGGGTCCATCAATAATTGCGTCGTCGTATGAATATTCCTTATTAAAACGAATATTCCCCGACCAATCGAATATTATATAACAACTTGCATACTTTGTAAAATTTGTAAATATTACCCACAACTATAACATTATATTAAATCCACACTATAATATTCAAAAATGATATTTATAGAAAAATTCAGCTTTATTCATAAAAGTTGGGGTCTTACAGTTGCTGATAGTAAGTGGTGTAATACGATGACAAAATTATTACATATATCAATTTCGTTGGAATGAATTTTATTATATCGTATTTTTCATGGAATAAAAATCAAAGCGGATGGAATGATTTTTCATTCCATTAGAATAGTTTATTTTACAAAATAATCATCAAATATACTATTTTTCATTATATTTTTTCCTCCATTCTATCAAACGCATTATAAGAGTTATTTCAAAATTTGTACTCTTATAAGGAAAATAAAGTTAACAAAAAAAATGCTATTAATGTTACGTTTAGATTGTATGAATGAAGGTGAGAATGAAATAACTCATTCTTATAAGTTAAAAAAATTGTGTTTGATTGTTCAATTTGAATGAAATGATTCCACCCAAATTTGTAAATTTTATTCTTTAGGAGAGTTTATGGACCGACTAATTCCAGTTGGGATGGAATGAAAATGAATGAAATGAATCATTTTCTTCTCCATTTATTTATTTATCAATTTTATTTATTCAATTCAAAGACATAATATTTAGTAATATCATATGTATAATTATAATTGTAATATATAAATTTTATAATATATTTATATCATATTTAGTTACATTTGTAATTTTATAGTATTATATAATTGTGTCTAAAAATATTATAGGGAAAAGTTCAATTAACTAGGACGAGGAGTGGATAAATTTATTATTTTTAAAATAATATAATAATTAAATTTATTTTAATTAATATAATAATAATCTTATAATTCTAAATAAATATATATATATATAAGATAGTGAGAACTTAATAAAATAAAATACCTTTAGTGTTATGAAAGATTACTAAAAATTAAGAATAAAATGATTAGAGAAAAGAGGCATGTTTCATAATATTTTCATATATTCCATTCATATATCCATCATTCTCTTTTATAATGCTCTTATTTATAGATACATGGACTTGGAAGTTTCAAAACTCAAAAGTCATGAGTTTAAAACTTAATGAACATGCGAGTTACTTAATGAACTTGGGAGTTCCAATATACCAAAGATCATTATAATTAAATATAAATCTAGACATCTATAAATATATATGTTATAATTTTATAACACTCCCCCTTGGATGTCTATTGTATAACCATACGCATAGAAAGCTGCCTCATTAAAAACCTTACCAGGAAAAACCCAATGAAAAAAAAAACCTTGGTTAAGGGAAAAAGAGTGCAGTGCGTATAAGCCCCCCCTCATAAATGTATCATTAAGTCCTCCAGCTGTCGTATTCCAATATTACGACGCAATCCTTCAAACATTGTAGCTGGTAATGCTTTGCTGAACAAATATGCTAGATTATCTTTTGATCAAATTTGTTGAACATCAATGTCACCACACTTATCAAGGTCATGTGTGAAAAAGAATTTTGGTGATATATGTTTTCTTCTATCTCTTTTGATGTATCCTCCCTTTAATTGAGCTATACATGCAAGATTGTCTTCATACAGGATGGATGGAGTCCTTTTGTAGCAATTTTCTAAGAATATGCCTCATTAAAAACCTTATCAAATAAAAACCCAGTGGAAAAAATTTTGGCTAAGGAAAAGAGTATAATATTCTTGTATAACTTCTAGTGCCTTGGGATTGCCTTATTAAAACCTTGCGAAGGAAAACTGTGACGCCCCCAAAATAGGTATACATCACCTATTTTGAGTCACCAGATACATGGTAAAAAATTCAAATACAACTTAATAATACAGATGTTGTTGTGTAAAATACGACAAAACATAAATTAAGAGTTTTAATAAGAATATTGTCATCTAGACAATATCCACACTCAAAGGAGTCCTCATTACATTTATTGTCACACTATTTAATGTAATAGTAAGGACTACTAATACTATCATCTGACCGTCACTCCGGTTCCCGACTAGTCAGGAGCACGTTCTCATTTCACGAAGAGAACAAGTGAAAGAAAGGGTGAGCTCAACTAGCCCAAGAAGAAATATTATGACTAAGATAATGTAGAATAAATTATCATTAGTCTTCAACAATGTTAAACTGATAAAACATAACAAACATCAAGTTTAACTGCAGGGGAAGAAGCAATCCATTAAAAGAGTCAAGTAGAGAATAAAATCTACTATCTTTTATGATTTAAAAGGTTTTTCATCACTTTTATCATTTGAGACTCGACCTTAAATAATCCACATCATCCCCGACTACTGCCAAGGATATTCATTAATATCACAACCACAAATTATCCATGCACTACGGGCCAAGGATATACGTGTATTCATCAATGGTCATGATCATGCCAACAACTGTCCATCAATGCACTACGGGCCAATGAGGACTTTTACCACATCATTTGTAACATTACGATCATGATTATACCGAATAATCCCTGATCATAATCATACCAAGTCCATCTATGCACAATAGGCCACAGATGACTTTCAACATAATATAAGCATGAGGATGATGACAATGATATAAGAATCCAATAAAACAAGTTCAAGAATTAATTTATCCAGAATTCAATAACGTCCAAATTGTCAACACGACATCGCTTTGTAGAGTAAAATTCAAGAATGTTTAGAAGAATATTTCCATGAAAAGATATTTGGATGAAGCTTAAATATCAAGGATATTCCACTAATTTCATGGAGTATAGAAGTCAAAACTTTAACCAACCGAGTATAATAGAATATATGAAAGCGCGAATGGATTTTTCGCGCCGTGCAGTAATCCACGATACGAGATCATTTCCACAATTTAATAAGGAATGAATACAAAGGATCATTCACCATGCATGTGGTAATCCATATATACGAGTTATTCCAGCGTAATAATAAAGAATGGAATAATGAGAAGGATTCACCATGCGATGCGATATAGATCGCATGCATGTGTTATTCCCAAATGAATAATAAAGAATGGAACTCAGTCACGCGAACGCACGCATAAGAGATATTCGCATGAATAATAAAGAAGCGAGAACCAAGTCAAAGTGAAATTCGCACCAATGGGATATTCAATGTAATAATAAAGAATGGAATAACAGAAGAATTTCACCGTGTATGCAGTACTTCGCATATACAGTTTATTCTAACATAATGATAAAGAATGAAATAACAGAAGAATTTCACTAAGTATAGGGTAGCCCGCGTATACACATTATTCTAACAGAATAATAAAGAATGGAATAGCAGAAGTTCTCTTCATGAATATGAAAGAATAATACCCCTTACGGGTATAACAAATAATATCCCTTACCTTAAAAGAACTGAATATTGGAAAAACGAGGTAGCAGAATACTTTTCTTCTTTTTCTCTATAGTTTCTCTCTCTATAGTTTCAGTGAATTCGTAAGAAATAATGAAGGAATGAGTTTCTATTTATAGGAGAATGGACTGAATAGTAACTAATTCATGAACGGTCCAGATTGATTTACTTTTAAACGGACGGTCCATATTGATTTACTATGAAGTATTAATAAATTATTCTAATAAAACAAAATATTTAATTTTTAAATAAAATATAATATATTCTATTTATAGTCTAATAAAATAAATACCTTTATAAAAGTATTCCGTTTTATATAAAAAGATTTTACTATGCAAACACTATGCAGGCAATATGCAAAACTATACATAATAAAATATAATATATTCTAATTATTATCTAATAAAACAAATAACTTTATAAAAGTATTATGTTTTATATAAAAGATTTTACTATGCAAAACACTATGCATAATAAAATATAATATATTCTAATTATTGTCTAATAAAACAAATAACTTTATAAAAGTATTATGTTTTATATAAAAGCTTTTCATTTTATTACATTAATAATACTAATAAAACAAAATTTCATCATCATTATTATAATTCACACTATTAATCGACCGAATGTCGCTTCCAGAAAGAGGGGCTTTCAATTAGGATTTCTCCTATCAAGCCTATGATTAGGTGACCAAACCTCTCCTGGTAGAACTTACAGTACATCGTTAATATTGCAAATAATGATGTTAATAACTTCGTCGTCTCAATTATTGATTTAATAATATATAAAATATTGACAATAATTGAATCAAATAACGTGAGATCTTATCAACAATTCATTGTGAAAGCAATAATTGAACAAAAGCGAGTGACTTTTCACGTAAACATCAATAATCAATCTTGTGTACTCGCAACCATGACCATGATTATTCTGTACTTTTAACACCGGGTGTTTCAACGATTAACGATAAAACTTGATCGTTATTTTCATAAAATATTTTTGTCGTTTTCTCAATCCGATAATAATTTTGTTGTGGGGTCCGCCAATGATTGTTCCGTCGTACGAATATTCCCTGTTAAAATGAATATTCCCCGACCAATCGAATATTATATAACAACTTGCGTACTTTGCAAAATTTATAACTATTACCCACAACTATAACATTATATCAAATTCATTCCATAATACTCAAAAATGATAATTATAGAAAATTCGTTTTTATTCATAAAAGTTGGGGTCTTACATCTTCTATATTTTTCACCACTTGTTTACTTGTTTCATTTATGAGTTCCAACTTTGTGGATCATTTAGAGTTCATTTTTCCTCTCCTTGCCACACTATACTAATTGTATATAACTGTATTGGCGGGTTCATGGGTTTTGTCTTGAGACAATGAGCAGGGAAAAGGTAGTAAAAAATTTTACTATGAAGGAGAAGCTGCAGGCATTCATGAAACTACCATGTTCCTAGGCATTGCTGACCGAATGAGCAAAGAAATCACTGCTTTAGCCCCAAGCAACATGAAGATCAAGGTGGTAGCAAGGTTAGTCATTGCATTTTAAGGTCTCACAAAGAAAACTTTAGTAAAAAATATACTTTAGATAGTTCTTTTGCATTTCATTTCTTAACAAATCAAAGCAGTTAGTACTACTATATTAGTACTAACTAAAGGACATCAGCTGTAAGTGAATATCATTTTTGTGTGCATGCTCTGGTAACAGAAAGTAATCCTTACTTGACCTGCTGGATCATCTCTGGTGATGTTTGTAGTTATACATATATTGATCCTAGATATCGATCCAATGCTACAAGTGTTTGGATATACAGATAGATAAAGCCTCCTTACTTGCTCAAGTTATCAACCACTTGAAAGAAATGAGGAGAAATGCAGCAGAAGATACTGAAAGTATTCTCATACCGATGGACATTGACGAAGTCAGAGTCGAGCAACAAGAGGATGGTTCAGATGGAGATTCTTATTCTATCGAGCAACAATTTTATGCATGCTTAGGTAGTAGCTTAATTTTATGGATAGTTTGGTTTATTTTGTGGATGTAATCAAATTCACAATTCAATATAGTAGTACTAATTTATATTAAAAAGTGAATTTGAGATGCATATATGGATAGTTTGGTATATATTTTGTGGATGTAGTAATTTGAAACTGTAAACGAATGGTATTATTGGGATGTATTTTGAATGGTTGATATATTTTGGCTTTAATAGTAAATCATATTGGCGTTGGTAGTTTAATTGCATTGGACCATTCTGTGTGGATGTTATAAAAATATGTTAGATAATTTAATATTGGTTTTAGGCATCTATTGGTGTTGTAGAATATCAATCTAGACCATCGGTTGTGGTTTTAATAGTAATCAATATGGACCGTCTGTTCTAATAGTGAATCAATCTGAACCGTTCATGAATTAGTTACTATTTAGTCCATTTTCCTATAAATAGAAGCTTAATTATTCTTTCATTCTCACCAATTCACTGAGATTCACAAGAGACACTATAGAGAGAGAAACTATAGAGAGGAAGAAAAAGAGATATTCGCTACTTCACTTTTAAGATATCAACTTTCTACTAAGGTAAGGGGTATTATTTCTTTAGTATTCATAAGGAATACTATTTTTCGTATTCATCCTTTAGTATATTGGAATAACCTGTCTACGTGGATTACGTACCGTATGACAGGTAAAAATCCATTTGCAGTTTTCGTATGTTAATTCTTTTCATATTCTTAAATCTAAACTTACTATGGTAAGTATTGCTTCTATAATCCTTGAAATTAGTGGAATATCCGTGAGTTTTACGCTTCATCCAGTATCATTTTATTGGAATATTGATATGAATTTTCTTATTAAATATCAATATTTTCACCCGAAGTACTATTCACAAGTTACTATTCACGGGTTACTATTCACCCGGTTACTATTCATTATAATATTATTCACTCGGGTATTCGGGACACTTTTCATGCCGGGGTACTATTCACGGGTTACTATTCACTCAAATATTGTTTACTCGGGTATTTGGGGCACTTTTCATATCGGGGTACTATTCACCGAAAAATTTATTTCTTTTCTGTCCAAATTATTTTTGATACATGAATATTATTCTTGAATTTTACTCTACAAAGCAGTATCATGTTGAAAATTTGAAATTCTGGATAAATTAAATTATAAATCTTTAAAAATTTATCCTTTACTTTCTTTTAATTAAATTCTTATATCATTGTCATCATCTTCATGCTTATATTGTGATGAAAGTCATCTTTGGCTTACGTGCATAGATGGACTGTTGATTGGTATGATTATGACCAGGGATAATTCGGTATAGTTATGATCATTGATGATTACACGAATAATTCTTGGCCCATAGTGCAAGAATACACTACTACAAAACAGTAAATAGATAACGCGGAAAAAACGTTGTGGTTTCAGTCAGAAAAACGTCGTGGTTAAGGGTGTCATCTATTTGACACCCTTACACAAAGTTTTTAAATGTTGTAGTTAAGCACAATACACAACGTTTTTTAGGGAAAAAACGTTGTAGATTTGTTTTCCAAAAATTAGCAGATGCTTAAAAACGTTGTAGAAGGTATGATTCCACAACGTTTTCTGGATAAAAATGTTATAGAATATAATGAAACATTGACGACTACACATTATGTTGTAAAAATATACAACATTTTTAAAATGTTGTAGATAAAAAAAAAAGAAAAAAAAAGGTTGTGATTCACCTACATTACCAATGCACCTGCAATATGCTAATGCCATGATATATAGCTAAAAGGTCTAAATTCTCATTTAAATTTAAAGCCAAAATGTATCAACCATTCAAAATACATCCCAATAATACCATTCATTTACAGTTTCAAATTACTACATCCACAAAATATATACCAAATTATCCATATATGCATCTCAAATTCACTTTTCAATATAAATTAGTAATACTATATTGAATTCTGAATTTGATTACATCCACAAAATAAACCAAACTATCCATAAAATTAAGCTACTACCTAAGCATGCATAAAATTGTTGCTCGATAGAATAAGAATCTCCATATGAACCATCCTCTTGTTACTCGACTCTGACTTCGTCAATGTCCATCGGTATGAGAATACTTTCAGTAGCTTATGATGCACTTCTCCTCATTTCTTTCAAGTGGTTGAGAACTTGAGCAAGTAAGGAGGCTTTATCCATCTGTATATCCAAACACTTGTAGCATTGGATCAATATCTAGGATCAATATATGTATAACTACAAATATCACCAGAGATGATCCAGCAGGTCAAGTAAGGATTACTTTCAGTTACCAGAGCATGCACACACAAATGATATTTACCAGCAGCTGATGTCCTGCAACATAGGATCATCATATGCTACTAGATGCAACTTCTTAACCTAGCAATAAAGTTTGACTGAAAGGAAGACTAGGTGAAAGGAAGAAACATAAACACTAGAAAATTTGACTGTTATACCTCAACTTGTCATTGCAGTGATTGAACATAATTAATGATTTCATCAAGCATAACTGCTTTGATTTGTTAAGAAATGAAATACAAAAGAACCATCTAAAGTATAATTTTTACTAAAGTTTTCTTTGTGAGACCTTAAAATGCAATGACTAACCTTGCTACCACCTTGATCTTCATGATGCTTAGGGCCAAAGCAGTGATTTCTTTGCTCATTCGGTCAGTAATGCCTGGGAACATGGTGGTTTCATGAATGCCTGCAGCTTCTCCTTCATAGTAAAATTTTTACTACCTTTTCCCTGATACATTGTCTTGCACAAACCCATGAACCTGCCAATACAGTTATATACAATTAGTATAGTGTGGCAAGGAGAGGAAAAATGAACTCTAAATGATCCACAAAGTTGGAACTCACAAATGAAACAAGTGGTGAAAAATATAGAAGATGTAAGACCCCAACTTTTATGAATAAAGACGAATTTTCTATAATTATCATTTTTGAGTATTATGGAATGAATTTGATATAATGTTATAGTTGTGGATAATAGTTATAAATTTTGCAAAGTAGGCAAGTTGTTATATAATATTTGATTGGTCGAGGAATATTCATTTTAACGAGGAATATTCGTACGACGGCACAATCATTGGTGGACCCCACAACGAAATTATTGTCGAATTGAGAAAACGACAAAATATTTTATGAAAATAATGGCGAAAGTTTTATCGTTAATTGTTGAAACACCCGGTGTTAAAAGTACAGGAATACGCATGGTTGCATAGTAGCACACGGTATTGATTATTGATGCTTACGTGAGAAGTCACTCAGTTTTTGTGACGCCCCCAAAATAGGTATACACAACACCCATTCTGAGTCGCCAAATACATGGTACAAGAAGTAAACTACAACTTCAATAATACAAATGTCGTGTGAAATACGACAATATATACTGTGAGTTTAAATACAAATATTATCTTCTAGATAATATCTATACTCAAATAAATCCTCATCACATTTATTGATACAATATTTTACAAAAATGGTGAGGACTACTAAACAACTCTCTAGAACCTTCATTCCATACCCCGACTAAGTACTTCGCTACATTCTCGCCTCTCGAGAAGAAAAATGGAACAACAAGGAAAAGGGTGAGCTCAACTAGCCCAAGAAGAATATTATGACTAAGATAATATACAACAAATTATCGTTAGTCTCCAACGAGGAAAAATCGATAGAATACAATAGGCAACAAGTTTAGGATCAATATTCGCAATTGAAATAATAATTCATAGAAGAGTTACGTAGAGAATGAAATCTACTATAATCTATGAATTTAATGATCCATCATCAATATTTTATCCCTGTAACATCAATCAATATTCATCTCAAATCAAATATTCATCTTCTTTGCACTACGGGCCAAAGATATTTATCAATCAGTCATGTTCATCTCAACACTGTTCATCTTTGCACTCTGGGCCAAAGATATTCTTCAGAAATCATTCATCTTTTGCACTACTGAGCCAAAGATATTCAATAATATCATCATTTAAGACCGAGGATGATGAAAAATATTTTAAAGAAATGAATCGGTGAAACAAAATGACAAGGATTAAGGATTCAGTACTTGGTTTTATCCACGTCCAAAATACCTCAAAAAATAATCACGGTGGTGTAAAATTCAAGAATGATCAAAACATGGATACAATCAAAGCTAGTATCCGAATAGATATTTTAGGCGAAAAGAAAAATTTTCATTTTAGGTGAATAGTCAGATGATTAAATGAATAGTCTTAGTATCACGTGAATAGTCCGTATCGTGAATAGTAACTCGACACCAAAAGATAGAAATTCCACAAAAAACATCTTCACGCTTCATGAATAGTACTCGTGAATAGTAACTCGTGAATAGTAACTCATGAATAGTAACTCGTGAATAGTAACTCATGAATAGTAACCCGAGCATGAAAAAGTTCCAAATTTGATAAAAGTTCAATCAATATTTCAAAGATAATGATATTGAAGAAATAATATCATCGAGAAGAAAATAACATCCTTACCTCAAAGAATCGAGACTTGGAAGGAAAGGTCGGAGTGATCTTTGAATGAAACTTATCTTTGAATAAACAACTCTCAAAGTATCTAAATACTCACAAAATACGCTCAATAATATAGAGAGAAAGAAAGAAAACTTTGTTTCGGTGTGATTTTCAATTCTAACTTAGCCCTCTATTTATAGGAAAATGTTAGCCGTGCCAAGCGGACTTGACCCACTACATGATGGCTTTACGCTACTATTGCCACCCACCACATTTAAAATAAAATTCAGCACATTTCTTCACCAACCACAAGTGGGGCCCACTCAATTCTAGAATTTTCCACCAAAATCAATTATAAACCTAATTTAGAATCCGACACCTCTTAAAATTCACAACAAATCATTCGTGCATTTTAACGGTTCAAAATTTGTGGACATATACTCAACTTATGTATGTATAACATATCCAAAAATTACAACGATCCAACGGTCGGATTAAATATTATAACTCACACAATAAAGTCGTAATAATAACCGATTTGATCTTTTAATACTCCAATCCAACAAAATACAAATAAAACATCTCAAACATTAATTCCTTCATTAATAACCACATAAATAAATCCATCATTTATATTCATATAAAATAAATATTTCCTTATCATATGAATCAATAATTAATTATTCACAAATAATATTCTGTAATCACATTTATGACGAAAGTCATTCCTCGGAAAGAGGGGCTTTCAATAAGGATCTCTCCTTCTTCGGGCGCCGCAATTAGGTGACCAAACCTCTCCTTGAGCGAGAACTTTCTAGACATTGCCAATAATGTTATCTAATAATATTATTCAAATAATATGAATTATTGATCCGATAATGGGAAATCTTGTTAAATGACAATTATTGAAACAAAGAATAATATAAAATACCAACGCAAACAATTATTGAATCAATAAAATAAACTATTGAGCAAGAATTCATGTGAAAATTATTGAGTGGCTTTTTACGTAAGGATCAATAATTCAACAATATTGTGTATCTGGTGTGCTTCTTGTGCAACCACGCCAGACATCGTATTTTAACCAAGGGTATTCCAACGATCTTAACGGTAACAACTACGCTCGTTATTTATAACCACCCAAACTTTGTCGTTTTCCTCATCCAATCGCTTTCCTTTATGGGGCCCACACACGGTCGCTACCGCCGCATACGAATATTCCCGATAAGACGAATATTCCACGACCAAACGAATATTCCCGACAAAAATGAATATTTTATAACCACTTGCTTATTTTGAAATATTTGCGTATTTAACCCTTAACTATCCACATTAATCAAATCAACCCTTACTATTTCAAAATAATAAATAAAGGAAATTCCTTTTATTTAAAAATTTTGAGGTCTTACAACCTCCCTCCTTATGAAATTTCGTCCTCGAAATTGACGTCACGACTGGTGTGTTTGAAAAGGTAAAGATACCTCGCTTTCATTTCCGTTTCCAATTCCCGGTCATTTCCTCTATAGCATGGTTTCTCCACAAAACTTTAACTTATGGTATAACCTCAGACATAGGTCATGTTCTTTCCTCTACAAAATCTTGACAGTATCTCCTCGTGACGTTAAGTCTTGGCTATCTCAAATGGGTTCTAACTTCAATGGCGTGGTTCGGTTAGTCCACCTATTTACGTAACATCGACACGTGAAAAAGCGTTATGAACACGCGTCATACTTGGTGGTAAAATGAGTCTATAGGCCACGGTTCCTATTCGATCAAGAATTTCAAATGGATTAATAAATCGAAGGTTTGAGCTTTCCTCACCTCACCGATTCTCGCTTTTGAAATAACAACTTCTTGCACCTCCTTCTTCAAATTCATCACTCCGATTGTGTGGCTTGAACAACTTTAACTTTATCGATTAAAGTTGATTATACTCGTATATCATCACGTGCACGTATATATCATCACGTGGGTACCTAGAGTTTTCATCTCCATCTCTATTATTTGTATATTATCTGAAATTAGTCTTTGACAACATCGTACTTCGTACTTGTATACGATCTTACGCTTTCAACACGTCGCCTACCACGTTCGCTTTTCCGGGATGGCATGGTCGAGCGTGTGTTGAAATGAGTCTCTCTTGAGTTCTTGAAGCTCTTCCCACATTCTTTACTCCATTGAATTTTGTATCTCTACGAGTCACTACGTTAATGGAATAGCGATTCGAGAATATCCTTCAACGAATCTCCGATAATAACCAACTAAGCCTAGAAAGCTACGTATTTCGATTACTGAGCTTAGGTTATTCTCAAACTGTGACTCATATCCCAACCTTGGATAACACGTTACAATGACACCTATCGCTTTCTTTATCGCATCGAATATGACGTCCCCTACAGAGAGTCGGCTTAGGTGAATTCCACAAAGGAAGTCACAAGATAAAGGCTCATGTACCAAATTCTATAGTTGAATTTTTAACTCACGAAGTTCAATAGAGCCATTCGATATGAGATTTTAGAAATGAGTTTTGTCTTAGGGTTTAAAGTTGATACAAAATTTAATATCGGTCTTTGGGAGTAAGCCAATAAATTCTTCAGAAATACGTCAGAAAAATCAATAACAACAGAATATTATTCAAATCGGCGTGTCTTTATTCAAATCCATAACATGGACTAAGAAACTTGACATCAAGTAATAAACGAATGACTTCATGGCTTCTTTATGAAAATGTTTGATTACAATGGTTTGATTGCTTGAATTGAATAATGAGGTTGCTTAGGAATATGAAAACTAACAACCCAAAAGCAATCAATTTGGCACGATGAGTAGTTAACCTTAAAATCACATCAAAACAAATATCTCTATAGAAATAAGGTTAACGTGTAATGCGATAGTGCCAACCTGAATCAAACAAGATTTCTAAACAACGAGATGTAATGAAAGTTTCTCTAACGGATTCTCCATAAATAGGTCAAAGTCTAATTTCTCCGTAGTCAAGTTCAAGCGTTGAAATGCTAAAGCAAAGAGATAAAAGAATGGGTAGAACCGATATCTAGTAAGGTATAAACTTCGCAAGAATTTATAATTAACTAACCCGTGCTAATTTCGTTCGGGTTCCTCGCATTTTGACCGGTCACGACAAACGCTCTTCCAGGAATCGTTGACTTTGACTTTTTGGGACATCCTTTCGAGTCACCATTCTCATTTGGATGGGTTTCGATATCGCATAATCTCGAAGCGATATGTCCTTCTTTTCCACAATTATAGCATACCTTGAACTGTTGTGGGCGCCAATGATATGTCCCTCTTTCCGCATTTGTAACATATAATGGGTGGTCGTTCTCCTCCCTTAGAACTAGTCACATCAAGCGCCGGCGTCTTTAAATGGTCGTTGTTGAATCTCCTCTTTTAAAATCTCCTCCCGACTCGCTTCTTCTATTTTCATGGCCACGATTACCACCAGAGTGGTTACCGCCTTTGTGTCGTATTCTTCTTTCTCCCTTTGGTTATCGTTATTCGATGATCGCTATCTTTGGTATGATCTGGTTATGGTCCCTCGGTTGAACGTATTTCGTTATCTCGCTTCTAACAATGAGCCTGTTTACAACATCCGAATAGAGAAAATTTATGAGAAATGAGATCTCGACGTATCTTTGGGTTTCAAACCTCTCGTAAACATCCGCGTCATACGTTCCTCATTCTCCACCAAATGAGGTCTGAACTCGGATAACTCGCGAACTTCGCCTCGTCTTTGGGACACACCGCCATGTTATTCTCGCCTCCAATCTAATAAACTCCACTTCCTTCATATAGACGAATACTTTTTGAGGAAGTACTTGTCATTGAACTGCTTTCAAACGTCTCCATGACATGCCGAGTGCGGTGAATGGGTACGCTTACATGATTCCCACCGATGTCTGCCTCGCCGGAACATAAAAGTAGCGAATGGAACTTTTCGTTTCTTCGCATCCCAAGACATCGAATATCTTGGTAATTTGCTTGACCCATGTTTCCGCCATGATCGGATCGCTTTCCCCCGAGTGCGGTGGTCCCAACTCTTTGAATTGCTTGGTCGTGACCACCCATGAATTACTATCATTTCCTCCTCAGATTTTGAACACGAGTCTCCTCAAATGCGATTTTGCATGAGGCGCAAAAAACTTCTAAACATTCCTCGTTCATCATCTCGCTTTCAATTGGTGTTGTTCACGGAGGAACATTGCCATTGACTGCACGTTCTCCTCGTTGTTAAATCTGAGGCATCTCCACGGTCTCATTTACACCACTATTAATATTCTCGATCGACATTCTCAAAATCATTATAAAACAAGGGTTAATTAAGGAAATCAATCACATAATATCCCTATATATCTTGACTAACTAACAAATAAGCTTAGGTAGGACACACTAGCGAAGGATTTACTCTCTCTCCCTCCTAGTTCTATTCCCCGATCTCATGGAGATCATATCCCTAAGCTACGATATTAATTTGTGACGCCCCCAAAATAGGTATACACAACACCCATTCTCGAGTCGCCAAATACATGGTACAAGAAGTAAACTACAACTTCAATAATACAAATGTCGTGTGAAATCGACAATATATATATAATGAGTTTAAATACAAATATTATCTTCTAGATAATATCTATACTCAAATAAATCCTCATCACATTTATTGATACAATATTTTACAAAATGGTGAGGACTACTAAACAACTCTCTCTAGAACCTTCATTCCATACCCCGACTAAGACTTTCGCTACATTCTCGTCTCTCACGAAGAAAAATGGAACAACAAGGAAAAGGGTGAGCTCAACTAGCCCAAGTAAAGAATATTATGACTAAGATAATATACAACAAATTATCGTTAGTCTCCAACAGGGGAAAAAATCGATAGAATACAATAGGCAACAAGTTTGAGATCAATATTCGCAATGGAAATAATAATTCATAGAAGAGTTACGTAGAGAATGAAATCTACTATAATCTATGAATTTAATGATCCATCATCAATATTTTATCCTGTAACATCAATCAATATTCATCTCAAATCAAATATTCATCTTTGCACCTACTGAGCCAAAGATATTTATCAATCCATTCGTGTTCATCTCAACACTGTTCATCTTTGCACTACAGGCCAAAGATATTCTTCAGAAATCATTCATCTTTTGACTACTACAGCCAAAGATATTCAATAATATCATCATTTAAGACCGAGGATGATGAAAAATATTTTTAAAGAAATGAATCCGGTGAAACAAAATGACAAGGATTAAGGATTCGTACTTGGTTTTATCCACGTCCAAAAATACCTCAAAAATAATCACAAGTGGTGTAAAATTCAAGAATGATCAAAACATGGATACAATCAAAGCTAGTATCCGAATAGATATTTTAGATTTAAAAGAAAAATTTTCATTTTTTTAAATTGAATAGTGCCGATTAAGTGAATAGTGCAGATATCGTGAATAAGTCAGAGTAACGTGAATAGTAACTCGACACCAAAAGATAGAAATTCCACAAAAAAACATCTTCACGCTTCATGAATAGTACTCGTGAATAGTAATCGTGAATAGTAACTCATGAATAGTAACTCGTGAATAGTAACTCATGAATAGTAACCCGACATGAAAAAGTTCCAAATTTGATAAAAAGTTCCAATCAATATTTCAAAGATAATGATATTGAAGAAATAATATCATCGAGAAGAAAATAACATCCCTTACCTCAAAGAATCGATTGCCGGAAGGAAAGGCTCAAGTGATGTTTGAATGAAACTTCAGATTGAACAAACAACTCTCAAAGTATCTAAATACTCACAAAATACGCCAATAATATAGAGAGAGAAGAGAAAACTTTGTTTCGGTGTGATTTTCAATTCTAACTTAGCCCTCTATTTATAGGAAAATGTTAGCCGTAGAAAGCAGACTTGACACTGCCACCGATGGCTTTACTCGCTACTATTGCCACCCACCACATTTGAAATAAAATTCAGCATTTTTTTCACCAACCACAAGTGGGGCCCACTCAATTCTAGAATTTTCCACCAAAATCAATTATAAACCTAATTTAGAATCCGACACCTCTTAAAATTCACAACAAATCATTCGTGCATTTTTAACGGTTCAAAATTTGTGGACATATACTCAACTTATGTATGTATAACATACCCAAAAATTACCACAATCCAACCATTCGGATTAAAAATTATAACCCCATAATATATCTCAAAACCCACGATTTGATTTTAACACCTCCAATCCGATAAAATACCGATAAAACACCTCAACATTAATTTCTTCATTTATAACCACATAAATAAATCCATCATTTATATCCACATAAAATAAATATTTCCTTATCATATGAATCAATAATTAATTATTCACAAATAATATTCTGAGAATCACATTTATGACAACGAAACATGTTCCCGGAAAGAGGGGCTTTCAATAAGGATCTCTCTCCTTCTTGGCATGAATTAGGTGACCAAACCTCTCCTTAGAGAGAACTTTCTAGACATTGCCAATAATGTTATCTAATAATATTATTCAAATAATATGAATTATTGATCCGATAATGGGAAATCTTTGTGCGTTGACAATTATTGAAACAATGAATAATATAAAATACCAACGCAAAGCAATTATTGAATCAATAAAATAAACTATTGAGCAAGAATTCATCGTGAAAATTATTGAGTAAAGTGCCTTCTTACGTAAGGATCAATAATTCAACAATCTTGTAATACCGGTGTTCTTTACTCGGCAACCACGCCAGACATCGTATTTTAAACAAAGGTATTCCAACGATCTTAACTTCAGAATAACTTCTGTAGTTATTTATAACCACCCAAACTTTTGTCGTTTTCCTCATCCAATCGCTTTCCTTTATGGGGCCCACACATGGTCGCTGCTTGGTCGCATTTAATATTCCCCGATAATATTTAATATTCCACGACCAAACGAATATTCCCCGACAAAAATGAATATTTTATAACCACTTGCTTATTTTGAAATATTTGCGTATTTAACCCTTAACTATCCACATTAATCAAATCAACCCTTACTATTTCAAAATAATAAATAAAGGAAATTCCTTTTTATTTAAAAAATTTCGGGGTCTTACAGTTTTGTTCAATTATTGCTATAGTAATTGCTGCATAGTATCTCACGTAATTTGATTCAATTATTGTCAATATTTTATATATTATTAAATCAATAATTGAGACGACGAATTTATTAACATTATTATTTGCAATATTAACGATGTCTAGAAGTTCTCCCAAGGAGAGGTTTGGTCACCTAATTGCGCGTCAATAGGGAGAAATCTTTATTGAAAAGTTGTCACGCCCCCAAAATAGGTATACATCACCCATCTTGGGTCGCCAGATACATGGTACAGAATACAAATATCATCTTAAATATACAACAAAAGCTGTGAGTTTTAATATAAATATTGTCTTCTAAACAATATCCATTCTCAGAATAAGTCCTTATTGTGACGCCCCCAAAATAGGTATACACCACACCCATTCTGAGTCGCCAAATACATGGTACAGAAACAACTACAACTTTATTATTACAACAGTAAAACTGTGAGTTTAAATACAAATATTATCTTTTAGACAATATCTATACTCAAATAAATCTCCATCACATTTATTGATACATTATTTTACAAAAATGGTGAGGACTACTAAACAACTCTCTCTAGAACCTTCATTCCATACCCCACTAAGATACTCGCTACATTCTCGCCTCCCGAGAAGGAAAATGGAACAACAAGGAAAAGGGTGAGCTCAACTAGCCCGAAAGAAGAATACTATGACTAAGATAATATACAACAAATTATCGTTAGTCTTCACGAGGAAAATTCGATAGAATACAATGTACAACAAGTTTCGAGATCAATATTCGCAGTGAAATAATAATTCATAGAAGAGTTACGTAGAGATGAAATCTACTATAATCTATGAATTTAATAGTCCATCATCAATATTTTATCCCTGTAACATCAATCAATATTCATCTCAAATCAAATATTCATCTTTGCACTACTGTGCCAAAGATATTCATCAATCATCATGTTCATCTCAACACTGTTCATCTTTGCACTAAAGGCCAAAGATATTCATCGATCGGTCATGTTCATTTAAACACTGCTCATCTTTGCACTAAAGGCCAAAGATATTCATCGATCGGTCATGTTCATTTAAACACTGCATTCATCTTTGCACTCTGGGCCAAAGATATTCTTCAGAAATCATTCATCTTTGACTACTACAGCCAAAGATATTCAATACTATCATCATTTAAGACCGAGGATGATGAAAATATTTTAAAGAACGAATCCAAATTGAAACAAAATGACAAGGATTAAGGATTAAGGATTCAGTACTTTGTTTTATCCATGTCCAACAATACCTCAAAAATAATCATAGTGGTGTAAAATTCAAGAATGATCAAAACATGGATACAATCAAAGCTAGTATCCGTAATAGATATTTTGGACGAAAAGAAGAAATTTTATTTTTCTATTGAATAGTGCAGTATACGTGAATAGGTCAGATATCGTGAATAGTCTCAGATACACGTGAATAGTAACTCCGACACCAAAAGATAGAAATTCCACAAAAAAACATTTTCACGCTTCATGAATAGTACTTCGTGAATAGTAACTCGTGAATAGTAACTCATGAATAGTAACTCGTGAATAGTAACTCATGAATAGTAACCCGACATGAAAAAGTTCCAAATTTGATAAAAACTTCAGATCAACATTTCAAAGATAATGATATTGAAGAAATAATATCATTACGAAAAAAATAATATCCCTTACCTCAAAGAATCAAGATTGCCGGAAGGAAAGGTGGGAAGTGATCTTTGAATGAAACTTGTCTTGAACAACAACTCTCAAAGTATCTAAATACTCACAAAATACGCTCAATAATATAGAGAGAAAGAGAAAACTTTGTTTCGGTGTGATTTTCAATTCTAACTTAGCCCTCTATTTATAGGAAAATGTTAGCCCACCAAGGAAGACTTGACCTTGCTACCGATGGCTTTTTACCGCTACTATTGCCACCCACCACATTTGAAATAAAATTCAGCACATTTTTTCACCAACCACAAGTGGGGCCCACTCAATTCTAGAATTTTCCACCAAAATCAATTATAAACCTAATTTAGAATCCGACACCTCTTAAAATTCACAACAAATCATTCGTGCATTTTTAACGGTTCAAAATTTGTGGACATATACTCAACTTATGTATGTATAACATACCCAAAAATTACCACAATCCAACTATTCGGATTAAAAATTATAACCCCATAATATATCTCAAAACCCCGATTTGATTTTTAACACCTCCAATCCGATAAAATCTTCGATAAAACACCTCAACATTAATTTCTTCATTTATAACCACATAAATAAATCCATCATTTATATCCACATAAAATAAATATTTCTTATCATATGAATCAATAATTAATTATTCACAAATAATATTACGTAATCACATTTATGACAAACCAGTCGCTTCCAGAAAAAGGGGCTTTCCAATAAGGATCTCTCCTTACTGGCGCGCAATTAGGTGACCAAACCTCTCCTTAGACAGAACTTTCTAGACATTGCCAATAATGTTATCTAATAATATTATTCAAATAATATGAATTATTGATCTGATAATGGGAAATACTGTGCAGTGACAATTATTGAACAACAATAATATAAAATATCAACGCAGCAATTATTGAATCAATAAAATAAAATATTGAACAGTAACTACTATGAAAATTATTGAGTAGTGCCATCTTACGTACGAATCAATAATTCAACAATCTTTGTAATACCGGTGTCTTCTTGTCAACCACGCCAGACATCGTATTTTAACCACCGGGTATTCCAACAGTCTTAATTGGTAATAACTACTGGCAGTTATTTATAACCAACTTATATTTGTCGTTTTCTTCATCCAATCGCTCACATGGGCCCATACATGGTCGCTACTGGCGTCGCACGAATATTCCCGAGCGATTTAATATTCCACGACCAAACGAATATTCCCGACAACAATGAATATTTTATCACCACTTGCTTATTTAAAATATTTGCGCATTTTACCCATAACTAACCACATTAATCAAATCCACCCTTACTATTTCAAAATAATAAATAAAGGAAATTCCTTTTATTTAAAAAAAATTCGGGGTCTTACACTTATTACAATTATTATCACACTATTTCATAGAATAGTGAGGACTACTAATGCTATCATTTGGACCATCACTCCGTCCCCGACTAGTCCCCTCGCTACGTTCTCATTTCACAAGAGAAAAAGTGAAAAGAAAGGGTGAGCTCAACTAGCCCAGTAAGAAATATTATGACTAAGATAATGCAGGATAAATCATCATTAGCCTTAAACAATGTTAAACTGATAAAATACAATAGACAACAAGTTTAACTGCAGCGGAATAAACAATCCATTAAAAGAGTCAAGTAGAGAATAAAATCTACTATCTTTTATGATTTAAAAAGTTTTTCATCACTTTTATCGCTGAGACTCAGCTTAATAAATAATCCACATCATCCCTGCACTAAGGCCAAGGATATTCATTAGGGTCACGACCACAAATTATCCATGCACTACGGGCCAACGATATTCGTGTATTTATCAATGGTCATGATCATGCCAACAACTTTCCATCAATGCACTACGGGCCAATGAGGACTTTTAACACATTATTTGTAACATTACGGTCATGATTATACCGAATAATTCCTGGTCATAATCATACCAAGTCCATCTATGCACTACAGGCCACAGATGACTTTAAAAAATATAAACATGAGGATGATGACAATGATATGAGAATTCAATAAAACAAGTTTAAGAATTAGTTTATCCAGGAACTAATAGCGTCCAAATTGTCAACATGATACTTCTTTGTAAAGTAAAATTCAAGAATGCTCAAAAGAATATTTCCATGAAAAGATTCCAGTAATTTCATGGAGTATAGAAATCAAAACTTTAACCAACTGAGTATAATAAAGAATGGAATAATGAAGGAATGAGCTTCTATTTATAGAAGAATGGATTGAATAGTAACTAATTCCTGAACGGTCCAGATTGATTTACTTTTAAATGGACGGTCCAGATTGATTTACTATTAAAACTTAAAACAACGGTCCATACTGATTTACTATTAAAACTTTTAAACCAGCGATCCATATTGATTCACTATTATAACTTTCTACCAGCGGTCCATATTGATTCACTACTATAACTTCAACCAACGGTCTGAAAAATTAGCACATCTCCTCATGGAATAATATTTTACCCAAATACCCGAATGCACAATACTAGAGTGAATAGTAATCGGGTGAATAGTAACTCGTGAATAGTAACTCGTGAATAGTAACTCATGCATAGTAACTCCGACACAAAAAGTTCTCCGAATACCCGATTGAACAATATAACCTCCAAACATCAATTATCATCGGAATAGATGTCGATTTCTACTAACACAAATAATCCCAACACAATGAAACTATCAAATTCATCTTTAATCAACACGAACTTATTCATCATTAATATTATAACTCACAATATTTAGCAACCAGGTTGTTCTCGGGAAAGAGGGGGCTTTCCGATAAGGATTTATCCTTATTGGCGCGCAATTAGATGACCAAACCTCTCCTTGACAGAACTTCTAGATATTGTAAATATTGCAATTTAATAATATGAATAACTTTGTCGTCTCAATTATTGATTTCATAATATAACATATAATGCAGATGATACTGTGACAATAATCGAATCAATAATATGAGAGATATGATGCAACAATTACTGTAGCAATAATTGAGTATAACTGAGTGACTTCTTACGTAAGCATCAATAACCAATACCGTGTGCTACTATGCAACCACGCCAGACATCTTTATTACTTTACTACCGGGTAGTTCAACAGTTTTTTAATTCAGAATACTTCCGTCGTTATTTTATAAAAAGATAATTCTGTCGTTTTCTAAATACGACAATACTTCCGTCATGGGGTCCACCAATGATTGTGCCATCGTAGGAATATTCCCCGACAAAAAGAATATTCCCTGACCAATCGAATATTTTATAACAACTTGCATACTTTGCAAAATTTATAAATATTACCCACAACTATAACATTATATCAAATCCGCACCATAATATTTAAAAAAATTATATTTCGAGAAATTTAAATCTTTATTCATAAAATCTGGGTGTAGTGCATTGATGGTCAGTTGTTGGCATGATCTTATTCGGTATAATCATGACCGTAATGTTATAAATGACCGTAATGTTATTCGGTATAATCATGACCGTAATGTTATAAATGATGTGGTAAAAGTCCTCATTGGCCCGTAGTGCATTGATGGTCAGTTGTTGGCATGATCATGGCCATTGGTGAAAACACGAATATCCTTGGCCTGTAGTGCATGGATAATTTGTGGTCGTAATACTAATGAATATCATTGGCCGTAGTGCATGGATGATTCGATGATGTGGATTACTTATTAAGATGAGTCTTAGCGATAAAACTGTTGATAAACTTTTTAAATCATAGAAGATTGTAGATTTCATATTTTACTTGACTCTTCTAATGGATTGCTTGTTCCGCTGCAGTTAAACTTGATGTCTATTGCATTTTATCAGTTTAACATTATTGAAGACTAACGATAATTTATTTTGCATTATCTTAGTCCTAATATTTCTTACTGGGCTAGTTGAGCTCACCCTTTGCTTTCATTGTTCTCTTCAGGAAATGAGAATATAGATGGGACTAGTCGGGGAACGGCGTGACGATCCAGATGTTTGCATTAGTAGTCCTCACTATTCTGTGAAATAGTGTGATAATAAATATATTGAGGACTTATTTTGAGTTTGAATCTTTGCTGAAGACAATATTTGTATTAAAACTCACATTTCATGTCAGTATATTTAAGTTTGTATTTGTATTACAGATCATATATTTGACGACTCGGAATGGGTGATGTATACCTATTTCGGGGGCGTCATAACAACAACCAAACATACACTTGAAATACCTTAAAATCATTCCATTTTTTACTGCATTCAATTCTTTCAATCACAAAAAGTGTTACTATTATTTAGGGAAATAGTGATTTGGAGTAACATTTTCTTAAAACAATTTTGTTTATTAATTGAGATAAGTATTTTAATTAACCTAATTTAAGCGTTGAGTATATTATAATTTTAACAATAGTGATTTGGAGTAACATTTTTCTTAAATAATTTTGATTAAATATAAAAATAAATTGTGTAACATATATTCATATTATATATTTCATTCCATCTTAAAAAGATGTGTTCAACAACAAAATATTTTATCCATAAAAGATGTTTAAAATACACAAGTTAAATACTTACTCGTCTAAGTTTACTTGAATCTCACTAAAAAAGAAGAAATAAATTGACCTAAATTATAATAAAACATGAAACAACTCAGTTAAGTGAAAATCGAATCTGAGACTTAGAGGTCATAATACATCAATTTTAACTGCTAGGCTAAGAACTCAACGACATAATTTTAACATTGGAAACACAATCCCACTATCAGTGGCGGAACCATAACATTTTTCAAGGAGAGTCAAAATACATAAGTAAAAAAAATTAATACATATACACATATATATAAAGAGTTCGATTCCAGTCCGGACTCCCGCATGCTACTAAAATGCAGACTTTTTTTTGTTTTTTTTAAAATAATTAAAAAAAAGTTTAATATTTTATATATAATTCCAGTTCCATAAAATATTAAACTTTTTTAATAATTTTAAAAACTAATAAATAAAAATTGTAACTTAACAAAAATGGGATCCTGACTAGATCACGGTTATATATATATATATATATATATATATATATATATATATATATATATATTTTCCGAACTATGGGACAATTAATTAAATTTTAAAGTTTTTAGTCAACTGATTAGCTACTTTTATAGATAAATTACAAATTATAATATTATATATTCAAAATCTTATATGCGGTTTATGAGATAAATTAGATTGAAAGAAGGAATTTCAACAAAAAAAATAGAAGAGAGATTTAATAATCTAGAATTATGATGCACTTATGATCACTATAATAGGACCCAAAAAAAAATTATTTTAATTTTTTATTTTTAATTAGTTTACAGAGAGAATTGCTACGAGAAAAGAAAAAGAAAAGAAAATACATACAAAAAAGAAGGAAAATGAAAGTAAATAACCTAGAAATATTACAAATTTGGGTTCTTATGACCCAAGTAGACCCCTCGGTTTAATTATTGCCCAATTATTTTCTCCTCTTTCTATCCTCTATTTTGTTATTTCAAAAATGAGTTAAGAGACTAGATAAAATAAAAATAATAATAGAGTAGTTAAGATGAGTAATTTACAAACAATTTTTTTTTAATAGACGTGTAGTTTTAAATTAAGACAAATAAAATTAAATTGAGTGAATATAAATTAAGCCTAAAGACTAATTTACCCTCAAAAGCAATAAACTATCTTTTTCTTTAATTTTATTAATTTAAGTGAAATTATCCTTTTGAGGGGGTGGTATGATTTTTATTTTTATTTTTCAAACATATTTTTCCCCAATTAGAATGATAATAATAGTGACATGACAATATTGAATTAAACAATAATTACAACTAATGTAAAACTATAAACAATAAAGCATAATAGTAATGTGTGATTTTTTTTGATTAAATACACTTATTTTCTTTGAAGTATTATCCAACTTATACAAGTGACCCTAAACTATAAAAACTAGTAATAGTAGCCTCCAAATAAGCAAAAGTGACCCTCTAGATGTGACGCCCCCAAAGTTAGGTATACATCACCCATCTTGGGTAGTCAGATACATGGTACAGAATTTAAATACAACTTACTAATATAACTCGTCAGGTATACATACGACATAAAGCGTGAGTTTGAATACAAATATTATCTACTAGATATTATACAAACTCAAAAGGAGTCCTCATTACAATTATTTTCACACTATTTCACGAGAATAGTGAGGACTACTAATGCTATCCTCCGGACCATTACTCCGCTCCCCGACTCGTCCCGCCTATATTCTCATTTCTCAAGAGAACAAAGTGAAAGAAAAAGGGTGAGCTCAACTAGCTCAAGAAGAAATATTATGACTAAGATAACGGTAATAAATTATCATTAGCCTACAATGGTGTTAAACCGATAAAATATAATGAACATCAAGTTTAACTACACTGGTGAACTAGTAATCCATTAAAAGAGTCAAGTAGAAAATAAAATCTACTATCTTTTATGATTTAAAAGGTTTTTCATCATTATTATAGTTGAGACTCGACTTTAATAAATATTCCACATCATCGAATCACCCCCGCACTACTACTGCCAAGGATATTCTTTTAGTATCACGACCACAATTATTCATGCACTACACGCCAAGAATATTTGTGTATTCATTAATGGTCATGATCATGCCAACAATCGTCCATCAATGCACTTCTACGCAACCGAGGATTTTTACCACATCATTTGTAACATTACGGTCCATGATTACATCGAATAGTCTCTAATCATAATCATACCAAGTCCATCTATGCACTACTGGGCCATAGATGACTTTCAACATAATATAAACATGAGGATGATGACAATGATATAAGAATTCAATAAAACAAGTTCAAGAATTAAGTTATCTAGGAACCAATAACATCCAAATTGTCAACATGACATCGCTTTGAGAGTAAAATTTAAGAATCCGAGAAGAATATTTTCATGAAAGGATTTGGATGAAGCCTTGCAAATATCAAGGATATTTCACTAATTTCATGGAGTATAGAAGTCAAAGTTTTAAACAACCGGGTATAATAAAGAATGGAATAACAAAAGAAATCACCATGCATGCGATAATCACAAGCAGTGTGATATTCAAATGTAATAATAAATAACGGAACTAGGTCTGCGTAAAAACGCATGCATGTGATATTCCAAAGAATAATAAAGAATGGAACCAGTCCGGCAGAAACACACACGTACATTATGTTCCAAATGTAATAATAATAAAGAGGCGGAACCAGTGCAGTGTAAAACACATGCATGTGATATTCCAATAGAATAATAATAAAGACGGAATTCAGTCCTGTAAAACACATGCATGTGATGTTCCAATGTAATAATAGAAGAATGTCACCAAGTATAGGTAAAATCAAGCGTGATACAAAAGTTATTCCAACATAATAATAAGCAATGGAATAACAAATGTTCTCTTCATGAATAAGAAAGAATAACACCCCTTACTTTTAGTAGGAGATTGAATCTCGCAAAGAAGGTAAGAATAAAATACTCTTCTTCTTTTCTCTTATTCTCTCTATACTTTCTCTCTATAGCTTGAATGAATTCGTGAAAATAATGAAGCACTAGGTCTCTATTTATAGAAGATTTCTAGCTTAAGACCGCCATGTGAAAAGGCAAGTGGCTCGACGATTTGGTGATGTGAAAAGAAAAGTGGTTCGAGGTCTCTGTAATGTGAAACGACAAGTGGTTTGACGTCTGTAATGTGAAACGACAAGTGGTTCGACGCCTGTAATATGAAACGGCAAGTGGTTTGACGTCTGGTAAAGGTAATTACTATTGACGAAGGTAATTACTATTCACAAAGGTAATTACTATCGACGAAGGTAATTACTATTGATAAAGAGACTCTTAGATGATGACATATATGGCCCCCATAAAATAATCAAACTTACCACAAACGCCTCATAATGTAACTCTTTATATACATCAAGGATTGAATAAATATTACCACAAATCATTTTATTTTTAATCAACACATATTTAATCTTTCAACAATTATTAATCATTTATAACTTGTCGTCTCAATTATTGATTTAATACTATAACATATTATATGATGATATCGTGACAATAATTGAATCAATAATATAAGAGATATGACGCAAGAATTATCGCTGTAATAATTGAGCATACCGAAAGTGACTTCTCACGTAAAGATCAATAATCAATATCGTGTGCTACTATACAACTACGCCAGACATCATTTACTTTTACTGGGTAGTCCAAGCGGTTTAACGGTAACACCTCTGTAGTTATTTTTATAGAAAGATAATTTTGTCAAGTTTTTAACTACGACATAATACTTCCGCTCATGGGGTCCACTAATGATCGAAAAGTCCGCATTTAATATTTCCAAACAAAAAGAATATTCTCCGATCAAACGAATATTTTATAACAACTTACTTACTTTGCAAAATTTATAAATATTACCCACAACTATAACATTATATCAAATTTATTCCATAATATTCAAAAATAATATTTATAGAAAATTCATCTTTATTTATAAAAGTTGGGGTCTTACACTAGTCCTAATTTTGGCCCCCAATATGAGCAGTACCGCTCATATGATATAATATATGAGTTGACCGCATAAAAATAGTATAATAAATGTTGACTATACCATTAATTATCAAATACAACCAAAATACTAACTTAATTCAAATATAATAATTAAACATCATTAACTAAATCAAATCAAATAAATAATATATTTAGTTAGTTATAAAAATAGTTTAATTATTTTAAGTATCAAAATATGTTAACATAATTAATTCAAATAAATAAATTCAAATAAAATAATTATCAAGCTCCACTAATTAACTTTGCTTATTTTTAATTAATTTTATCATATTTTAAGTTTAATTATATTATTTGAGCTTAATTATTTTACTTGGTTGATTAGTGGTTTCAATTATTTTATTTGAGTTATTTAATCGAAAGTTAGTTATTTTATTTAAATTAAATAATTTATTTGAGTAAAATATCAAAGTTAATTATTTTATTTACTACACATTAATATACTATACATAAAATAAAATAATTAATGAGATTAATTATTTTATGTATAGTATGATAATGTAGCGAGAAAATAATTAAACTCAATAATTAATTTTAATAAAATAATTAACTTTGATTATTTTACTTGAATGATTAAGCGGAGTTAATTATTTTATTTGAATTAATTAATCGAAAGTTAGTTATTTTATTTAAGTTAATTAGTAGAGTTTATTATTTTATTTAGTTAATTAGTGGATTTAACTATTTTTTGTGTGTAAATTATTAAATTTAATTATTTAATTAATGAAATTAATTATTTTATGTGATGTGGTAACTTGTTGTGAATTTTATTTATTTTAAGTAACGTTTACATGATTATACTATTTAAATGTAATTTTATATATAAGAGAACACAATTAAATTAACTTTAAATATATTAAAATTTATTAAAATGGTATAAATACATTACTTTGTTGTTACACGTCAGTATCCTGGCCAAAGTTATGGCCGGAGAGTCATTTTTACTTACTTAAGTGTACTTGAAAATTATTGTTATTAGTTTTTATAACTTAAGGTCGCTAGTATAAGTTGAATGATATTTCGAGGGATAAAAATGTATTTAACTTAAAAAAAAAAATTAGTTTTTCTTATTGTATGTGCACACATTTATGATTATTTAATTTTTAGGCTAGACTCATATAAATAATAATCTAATTGTCATAAGATAAATTTTTTTTATTAACTTTTGTGATAATGTGACGCCCCTAAAATAGGTATACATCACCCATCTTGGGTCGCCAAATACATGGTACAAAATACAAATACAAACTTAATTATGCAACATGAGCTGATAGTTTTTACACGAATATTGTCTTCTAGACAATATCCAAACTCAAATGGAGTCCTCATTACATTTATTAGCACACTATTTTATAAAATAGTGAGGACTACTATAACACCATCTCGGGCCATCACTCCGTTCACCGACTAGTTCCGGCTACATTCTCATTTTCTGAAGAGAACAGTGGAAGTAAAAGAGTGAACTCAACTAGCCCAGTAAGAAATATTATGACTAAGATAATGCAGAATATGTTATCATTAGCCTTCAATAATCTTATACTGATAGAATATAATACACAACAAGTTTAAATCTGCAATGAACAAGCAATCCATTTAAGAGTCAAGTAGAAAGCATGATATCTACTATCTTCTATGATTTAAAAGTTTATCATTAACTTTATTGTTGGGACTCAGCTTAATAAATAGATCACATTATCGAATCATCCCTGCACTACGGACCAAGGATATTCATTAGTATCACGTCCATAAATTATCACCAGTACAAAGTAGTAAATAGACAACACTTAAACCACAACGTTTTTATAAAAAAACGTTGTGGTATTTTTTTCCACAACATTTTTTAACAAAACATTGTAGATATATATGAAAAAATGTTATCTATTTAAAAAGGGCATTTTTTGATTATAACTAGATAACGTTTTTTTAAAAAAACTTTATGTATCTAAAAACACGGAGGTCAAAAAAAAACGCGGAGGTGAATTTGAAATTAAAATAAAACGCTAGCACTCTCTTTAGCCCAAAACCCTAGCCTGTCTTCTCTCTCACTCTCAAACTCATCCCAATCTCGTCAACCAGTTCAAAGGAAGAAGGATCGATAGTGGCTCCCAAGCCTAAACGTCGTTCGAATCAGCTTCGCCAGAGATTGGGTACCGATTTTGGGGTTTCTTCTCAGAGCATGAAACATAGCGGGAAAACATCAAAGGGTAAAACCCTTACCTCTATGAGTATTCTTGAATCAAATCCTTCGATTCCTAAATCCTTTCTTAATAGTCTTCTGGTGGCTGCTAAAAAGTTTAGTTTGGGCCCTCCACATGGTGCGTGAAGTCTTTGGATGAAGATCGATTACTTGTTCACACCAAGGATGCGCCCCAAGCCATCGACGTCAAAGACGGCGATCATGTGAGGCATCGTTGCCAAAGACTACCGCCTTTCCGCAGCTCGTTCAGTGCCTCAATTTTTCATCGCTCCGATCTCTAATGAATCTTGATCTGCCAATATTATATATTTTGTCCTATTTTTTTTTTAAAAAAATTTGTTGTCAGTTATAGTTATACTTGTTCATGTTTCAAAGAAACAATTGTTTTTCTCTTCTGTTCTGCTTTCTCAGGAGGCTTATACTCTTTCTGCTTTTCTAATTAAATTTCTTTTTCTATCAAAAGAAATAAAAGCTCTTAGATGAGACATGTGAATGGTAGTCTATAAGTGATGAATGTTAATGTCATTTCATATGAGTTTGTAGGCTAGGATATGTTGTCAAGCCATGTATCTTACAAGATAAATACAGAGTATGTTTACTAGTCTATGGAGCTTAATGATTATTTCAGTGAAGTATAGTTGTTTCTTGCTTGAAATATTGTTAAGCACCTTGAGCAAATAAAGATTTGTGTATATGAATAGCAAACATAGCAAAGGAGAAAAGCTAGCTAGGGAGCAATTGTAACTACCTGTAGCTCAATAGGTAGCTGCAGGTTATGGATGAAATTTTTTGAAAGTGTGCTCCTTTCAATTTCAAAAGAGAGTGACTGATGATGAGAACCATGTTCCATCTCTTTAAAGCTGCTCTAAAAATTTACCCTGTTTAATATTCACCAAGGTTTAACATCTTTACACAACATTTTTGTTTGAGTTCAATTTCTTGTGGAACACCTTCATCCAAAACTTTTACTGTGGAACACCGACACCGGAAAAAAGAATTGTGTAATCATATATTCCTGGGGCTAATTAATGAAACTAAAGTAGCAACTGTGTGATTCTCTCTATGCTTATACTTTTGCTTCTTATAATGAATTATCCTCTTTAGGTTTCTTTGAATCAAACATCATCTATTGATAGCCTTTACATTGATTGTGAAGATAGAATGTTGAACCTTTGCAAGTATGGGTAATATCTTCATCATTTTTCATGGGTAATTTCTAGTTTATTTAATGCAATATATGAAATTATATTTTTTGAAGTTGTGTGTTAACACCTTGATTAATGTGATATATTAATTTATGACTACTGCCATAACAGAGGTAAGAAACTATTATTAGTACTATGTATATCAATTTGCTTTACGAAGTTTACCTTAAGGAGTTATTATACATAATACTGAATATCTTTTAGCTGTTGAAAGTAATTGATATAACATGAGACTAAACAAGTAACATAACATGATTGATATGCTTTTCTCCAGATCTCTCGGCATAAGTGTGACGCCCCCAAAATAGGTATACATCACCTATTCTGAGTCGCCAAATACATGGTACAGAATACAAATAAAAACTTAATTATACAACTGTCGTGTAAAATACGACAAAACATATGCTGTGAGTTTTAATACAAATATTGTCATCTAGACAATATTCACACTCAACTGAGTCCTCATTACATTTATTATCACACTATTTAACAGAATAGTGAGGACTACTAATGCTATTATCTGGACCGTCACTCCGTTCCCCGACTAGTCCCTGCTAGGTTTTCATTTCCTGAAGAAAACAATGAAAGCAAAAGGGTGAGCCCAACTAGCCCAGTAAGAAATATTATGACTAAGATAATGCAGAATAATCGTTAGCCTTTTACAGTGTTAAACTGATACAATATAACAAACATCAAGTTTAACTGCAGCGGAACAAACAATCCATTAAGTAGAGAATAAAATCTACTATCTTTTATGATTTAAAAAGGTTTTTCATCACTTTTATCGCTGAGACTCAGCTTAATAAATAATCCACATCATCTCTGCACTACGGCCAATGATATTCATTAGTATCACAACCACAAATTATCCATGCACTACGGGCCAAAGATATTCGTGTATTCATCAATGGTCATGATCATGCCATAAAACAATTCATCTTTGCACCCTTGGTCGAAGAGAATCCATAGCCATAATCATACCAAAAACTGTCCATCAATGCACTACGGGCCAATGAGGACTTTTACCATATCATTCGTTACATTACGGTCATGATTATACCAAATAATCCCTGGTCATAATCATACCAAGTCCATCTATGCACTACAGACCACAAATGACTTTCAATATAATATAAGCATGAAGATGATGATAATTCAATAAATAAGTTCAAGAATAAATTTTAAAGATTTATAAGTTAATTTATCCTGAACTCAATAACGTCCAAATTGTAAACATGATACTGCTTTGTGGAGTAAAATTCAAGAATGCTCAGAAGAATATTTTCATGAAAAGATACTGGATGAAGCACAAATATCCAGGATATTCTACTAATTTCATGGATTATAGAATCCAAAACTTTAACCAACTGAGTATAATAGAATATATGAAACTGCAAATGGATTTTCACCCGCCATGCGGTAATCCACGATATCTGAGATCATTTCTACAATTTAACAAGGAATGAATACAAAGGATCATTCACCATGAATGTGGTAATCCATATGTACAAGCGAGTTATTCCAATGTAATAATAAAGAATGGAATAATGGAAGAATTCACCATGCATGTGATAGATCGCATGCAGACGGAGTTATTCCTAAAAAGAATAATAAATAATGGAACTGAGTCGTGCGAAAGCTAGCGTATATGATATTCCAATGTAATAATAAATAACGAAACCGAAGTCATGCGTAAATGCATGCATACAAGATATTCCAACAGTAATAATAAATAATGTAACCGGTCGTGCCAGAACAAACATACGAGGATATTCCAACAGAATAATAAATAATGGAACTGTGTCATGCGAAACGCATTGCATGGATGTTCCAATGTAATAATAAAGAATGGAATAATGAAGAATTTCACCAAGTATAGGGTAGATCACAGATACAAAAGTTATTCCAACGTAATAATAAAGAATGGAATAATGTAAGTTCTTTTCATGAATATGAAAGAAATAATACCCTTACCTTAGAAACAAACTAGATATAGGAGTAGTGAAGTAGCAGAATACTTTTTTTCTTTCTCTATAGTTTCTCTCTCAGAGTTTCAAAGTGAATTCGTAAGAAATAATGAAGGAATGAGCTTCTATTTATGTAAGAATGGATCTGAATAGTAACTAATTCACGAGCGGTCCGTATTGATTTACTTTTTAAAGCGGATGGTCAGATTGGTTTACTATAAAATATTCAAATAAAATAAAATCTTTTAAATAAAATATAATATATTCTATTTATAATATAATAAAACGAATAACTTTATAAAAGTATTACATTTTATATAAAAAGATTTTACTATGCAAATACTATCTGATTACTTTATGCAAATACTATGCATAATAAAATATAATATATTCTATTTATAGTCTAATAAAACGAATAACTTTATAAAAGTATCCTGTTTTATATAAAAAGATTTTACTATGCAAAACACTATGTATAATAGAATATAATATATTCTATTTATAGTATAATAAAACGAATAACTTTATAAAAGTATTCTATTTTATATAAAAAGTTTTTCTGTTTTATTACATTAATAATACTAATAAAACAAAACTTCATCATCATTATTATAATTCACACTATTAATCGACTAGGTCGTTCCCAAGAAAGAGGGGGCTTTCCAATAAGGATTTTTCCCTATTGGCGCTCAATTAGGTGACCAAACCTCTCCTTGGAAGAACTTTTAGACATCGTTAATATTGCAAATAATAATATTAATAACTTCGTCATCTCAATTATTGATTTAATAATATATAAAATATCGACAATAATTGAATCAATTAACGTGAGATACTTATACAATAATTCATCAAGCAATAATTGAACAAAACCGAGTGACTTCTCATGTAAGCATCAATAATCAATACCAGGTGCTACTATGCAACCACACGTATTCTCGCTACTTTTTAACACCGGTGTTTCAACAGTTAATCAGTAAAACTTCCGCCGTTATTTTCATAAAATATTTTTGTCGTTTTTAATAATCCGACAATAATTCCGTTAATGGGGTCTACTAATGATTGTGTCGTCGCATACTAATATTCCTCGTTAAAACGAATATTTCCCACCAATCGAATATTATATACCAACTCATGCGTACTTTGCAAAATTTATAAATATTACCCACAACTATAACATTATATCAAATCCACACCATAATATTCAAAAAAATATTTCGAGAAATTTAAATCTTTATTCATAAACTTTGGGGGGTCTCACAATAAGTATTAGTGCACCAGTAGGTGTTCCCCCTTCCCCACTTTTGAACTCATATTTTTTAGATCATGACTTTGCAAACATGGAGTAACTCTTCATTTATGCCTATTTTGTTCAGCATGATGTAACTTTTACATTGCCCCTGGCCCAAGTTCTGTCAATATGGTATTATAACAATTCTGACACATTAAAAATCTTATTGTATGTTGTAGTTCATTAAGGCTCAATCTTTATCAAGGAAGTATAAACTACTTATTATTTTTTTGATTTCACCACTGTTTTCTCTTAATATATTGCAAAGTAATTTTGAGCAGCTTCTATTGAATAAAGAATACTATAATGGAGTACTATAATGGAGTACTATAGTGGCTTCATGCCTAGGACCGTCACAGATGTATATCCAGGGTATGAGAAGGACGCATTAAAACAAAAAATGCTTGAGCATGAAGCCACTTTTAAGAATCAGTTATGTACATTCTTAAATGTCTGTGCTCTTCTGTGACACCCCCAAAATAGGTATACATCACCTATCTTGAGTCGCCAAATACATGGTACAAAATTCAAATACAACTTAATTATACAACAGTCGTGTAAAATACGATAAAACATATGCTGTGAGTTTTAATACAAATTTTGTTATCTAGACAATATCCACACTCAATTGAGTCCTCATTATATTTATTATCACACAATTTAACAGAATAGTGAGGACTACTAATGCTATTATCTGGACCGTCACTCCGTTCCCCGACTAGTCCCTGATACGTTCTCATTTCCTGAGGAGAACAATGAAAGTAAAAGGGTGAGCTCAACTAGCCCAGTAAGAAATATTATGACTAAGATAATACAGAATAAATTATCGTTAGCCTTCAACAGTGTTAAACTGATATAATATAATAAACATCAAGTTTAACTGCAGCGGAACAAGCAATCCATTAAAAGAGTCAAGTAGAGAATAAAATCTACTATCTTTTATGGTTTAAAAGATTTTTCAACACTTTTATCGCTAGGACTCAGCTTAATAAATAATCCACATCATCCCTGCACTACGACCAATGATATTCATTAGTATCACAACCACAAATTATCCATGCACTACGGGCCAAGGATATTCGTGTATTCATCAATGGTCATGATCATGCCAACAACTGTCCATCAACGCACTACGGGACAATGAGGACTTTTACCGCAACATTTGTAACATTACGGTCATGATTATACCGAATAATCCATGGTCATAATCATACCAAGTCCATCTATGCACAACAGGCCACAGATGACTTTCATCATAATATAAACATGAGAATGATGACAATGATATAAGAATTTAATAAAACAAGTTCAAGAATTAATTTATCCAGGAACTAATAACGTCCAAATTGTAAACATGATACTTCTTTGTAGAGTAAAATTCAAGAATGCTCAGAAGAATATTTTCATGAAAAAATACTGGATGACACGCAAATATCAAGGATATTCTACTAATTTCATGAAGTATAGAAGTCAAAACTTTAACCAACTGAGTATAATAAAGAATGGAATAACAAAAGAAATCACTGTGCATGCGATAGCCCCGCGAGCATAAGTTATTCCAATAGAATAATAAATAATGGAACGAATTAAATACGTAAACACACGTAGATGTGATATTCCAACAGAATAATAAATAACGGAACCAGGTTAGGCGAAATTCGCACCAACAAGATGTTCCAATAAAATAATAAATAACGGAACCGAACCAGTCATGCATAAACGCATTGCATGTGATGTTCCAGCGAGTAATAATAAAGAATGGAATAAATGAAGAATTTCACCATGTATACCAGACTTGCATGAGGATGAGTTATTCCAACATAATGATAAAAATAGAATAATAGAAGAATTTCACCAGTATAAGGTAGACAGCAGATACAAAGTTATTCAATAGTATAAAAAAATGGAATAGCAGAAGTTCTCGTCATGAATACGAAAGAAATAATACCTCTTATCTTAGAACAAACTAGATATAGGAGTAGTGAAGTGGCAGAATACTTTTCTTCTTTCTCTCTATAGTTTCTCTCTCTAGAGTTTCAGTGAATTCGTAAGAAATAATGAAGGAATGAGCTTCTATTTATAGAAGAATGGACTGAATAAGTAACTAATTCTGAACGGTCCATTGATTTACTTTTTAAAGCAGATCATTCAGATTGGTTAACTATAAAATATTCTAATAAAATAAAATCTTTTAAATAAAATATAATATATTTTATTTATAATCTAATAAAACGAATAACTTTATAAAAGTATTATGTTTTTTATATAAAAAGATTTTACTATGCAAATACTATCAGCACTATGCAAATACTATGCATAATAAAATATAATATATTCTATTTATAGTCTAATAAAATGAATAACTTTATAAAAGTATTCTGTTTTATATAAAAATCTTTTACTATGCAAAACACTATGCATAACAAAATATAATATATTCTAATTATTGTCTAATAAAACAAATAACTTTATAAAAGTATTATGTTTTATATAAAAAGCTTTTTTATTTTATTACATTAATAATACTAATAAAACAAAACTTCATCATCATTATTATAATTCACACCATTAATCGACCAGGTCGTTCCCAGGAAAGAGGGGGCTTTCCAATAAGGATTTCTCCTTATTAGCGCGCAATTAGGTGATCAAACCTCTCCTTGGCAGAACTTCTAGACATCGTTAATATTGCAAATAATAATGTTAATAACTTCGTCGTCTAAATTATTGATTTAATAATATATAAAATATTGACAATAATTGAATCAAATAACGTGAGATACTATGCAGCAATTATAGTGGTAATAATTGAACAAAACTGAGTGACTTCTCACGTAAGCGTCAATAATCAATACCGTGTACTACTATGCAACCATGCGTATTCTCGCATTTTTTTTAACACGGTGTTTCAACAGATTAACGATAAAACTTCCGCCGTTATTTTTCATAAAATATTTTTGTCGTTTTTCAATCCGACAATAATTTCGTTGTAGGTCCACCAATGATTGTCTTGTCGTCGCATAAATATTCCCCTGTTAAAATGAATATTCCCCACCAATCGAATATTATATAACAACTTTGCGTACTTTTGCAAAATTTATAACTATTACCCACAACTATAACATTATATCAAATTCATTCTATAATACTCAAAATGATAATTATAGAAAATTCGTCTTTATTCATAAAAGTTGGGGTCTTACATCTTCTATATTTTTCACCACTTGTTTACTTGTTTCATTTGTGAGTTCCAACTTTGTGGATCATTTAGAGTTCATTTTCCTCTCCTCGCCACACTATACTAATTGTATATAACTTGTATTGGCGTGTTCATGGGTTTGTGCAAGATAATGAGAATAGGGGGAAAAGGTAGTAAAAAATTTACTATGAAGAAGAAAGTTGCAGCAGGCATTCATGAAACCACCATGTTCCCGGGCATTCACGATGTGAATGAGCAAAGAAATCAACCGCTTTGGCCCCAAAGCAGCATTTAAGATCAAGGTGGTAGCAAGGTTAGTCATTGCATTTTAAGGTCTCACAAAGAAAACTTTAGTAAAAATATACTTTAAATGGTTCTTTTGTATTTCATTTCTTAACAAATCAAAGCGGTTATGCTTGATGAAATCATTAATTATGTTCAATCAACGTAATGACATGTTGAGGTATAACAATCAAATTTTCTAGTGTTTATGTTTCTTCCTTTCACCTAGTCTTCCTTTCACCAAACTTTATTCTTTGGGTTAAGATGTTGCATCTAGTAGTATATGATGATCCTATGTTGCAGGACATCAGCTGCTGGTGAATATCATTTGTGTGTGCATGCTCTGGTAACAGAAAGTAATCCTTACTTGACCTGCTGGATCATCTCTGGTGATGTTTGTAGTTATACATATATTGATCCTAGATATTGATCCAATGCTACAAGTGTTTGGATATACAGATGGATAAAGCCTCCTTACTTGCTCAAGTTGTCAACCACTTGAAAGAAATGAGGAGAAGTGCAGTGAAGGTTACCGAAAAGTATTCTCATACCGATGGACATTGACGAAGTCAGAGTCGAGCAACAAGAGGATGGTTCAGATGGAGATTCTTATTCTATCGAGCAACAATTTTATGCATGCTTAGGTAGTAGCTTAATTTTATGGATAGTTTGGTTTATTTTGTGGATGTAATCAAATTCACAATTCAATATAGTAGTACTAATTTATATTGAAAAGTGAATTTGAGATGCATATATGGATAGTTTGGTATATATTTTGTGGATGTAGTAATTTGAAACTGTAACGAATGGTATTATTGGGATGTATTTTGAATGGTTGATACATTTTGGCTTTAAATTTAAATGAGAATTTAGACTTTTTAGCTATATATCATGGCATTAGCATATTGCAGGTGCATTGGTAATGTAGGTGAATCACAACCTTTTTTTTTCTTTTTTTTATCTACAACATTTTAAAAATGTTGTATATTTTTACAACATAATGTGTAGTCGTCAATGTTTCATTATATTCTATAACATTTTTATCCAGAAAACGTTGTGGAATCATACCTTCTACAACGTTTTTAAGCATCTGCTGATTTTTGGAAAACAAATCTACAACGTTTTTTTCCTAAAAAACGTTGTGTATTGTGCTTAACTACAACATTTTAAAAACGTTGTGTAAGGGTGTCAAATAGATGACACCCTTAACCACGACGTTTTTCTGACTGAAACCACAACGTTTTTTTCGCGTTATCTATTTACTGTTTTGTAGTAGTGTATTCTTGCACTATGGGCCAAGAATTATTCGTGTAATCATCAATGATCATAACTATACCGAATTATCCCTGGTCATAATCATACCAATCAATAGTCCATCTATGCACGTAAGCCAAAGATGACTTTCATCACAATATAAGCATGAGGATGATGACAATGATATAAGAATTCAATTAAAAAAAAGTAAAGGATAAATTTTTAAAGATTTATAATTTAATTTATCCAGAATTCCAAATTTTCAACATGATACTGCTTTGTAGAGTAAAATTCAAGAATAATATTCATGTATCAAAATAATTTGGATGGAAAAAAATAAATTTTTTAAATTGAATAGTACCCAGAACATGAAAAGTGCCCGAGCATGAAAAAGTGCCCCAAATACCGAGTAAACAATATTTGAGTGAATAGAAACTTAATGAATAGTACCTCTAAGCATGAAAAGTGTCCCTAATACACGAAAGTGAATAATATTATAGTGAATAGTAATCGGGTGAATAGTAACTTGTGAATAGTACTTCGGGTGAAAATATTGATATTTAATAAGAAAATTCATATCAATATTCCAATAAAATGATACTGGATGAAGCGTAAAACTCACGGATATTCCACTAATTTCAAGGATTATAGAAGCAATACTTACCATAGTAAGTTTAGATTTAAGAATATGAAAAGAATTAACATACGAAAACTGCAAATGGATTTTTACCTGTCATACGGTACGTAATCCACGTAGACAGGTTATTCCAATATACTAAAGGATGAATACGAAAAATAGTATTCCTTATGAATACTAAAGAAATAATACCCCTTACCTTAGTAGAAAGTTGGATACTGCAAAAGTGAAGTAGCAGAATACTCTTCTTCTTGCTCTTTATAGTTTCTCTCTCTATAGTGTCTCTTGTGAATCTCAGTGAATTGGTGAGAATGAAAGAATAATTAAGCTTCTATTTATAGGAGAATGGACTAAATAGTAACTAATTCATGAACGGTCCATATTGATTCACTATTAGAACAGACGGTCCATATTGATTACTATTAAAACCACAATCGATAGTCTAGATTGATTTAGTTTTAAAACCACCACCGACGGTCCAAATTGATTTACTATTAAAACCACCACCGATGGTCCATATTGATTTACTTTTAAAACCACCATCAATGGTCCAGATTGATTTACTATTAAAACCACCATCAATGGTCCAGATTGATTTACTATTAAAACCACCACCAATGGTCCAGATTGATTTAACTTATTACACTTTATGTGAGACTCCAGATTTTATAAATAAAGATTTAAATTTCTCAAAATATTTTTTTTTGAATATTAAGGTGTGGATTTGAGATAATGTTATAGTTGTGGGTAGTATTTGAAAATTTTACAAAGTATGCAAGTTGTTATATAATATTCGATTTGGTCTGGGAATATTCTTTTTGTCGGAGGAGAATATCCAAATCGACGACTAAGATAATCATTAGTGGACCCCACAATGTAAGTATTGTCATAGTAGAAAAGCGGCATGTAATTATCTTTTATAAAATAATGGCGGAAGTTTTACCGTTAATACTATTGAACTACTTTCGGTAGTAAAAATGCGATGTCTGGCGTGGTTGCATAGTAGCACACGGTATTGATTATTGATGCTTACGTGAGAAATCACTCAGTTATACTCAATTATTGCTACAGTAATTGCTGCATCATATCTCTCATATTATTGATTCAATTATTGTCACAGTATCATCTGCATTATATGTTATATTGTTAAATCAATAATTGAGACGACAAAATTATTCATATTATTAAATCACAATATTTACAATGTCTAGAAGTTCTGTCAAGGAGAGGTTTGGTCACCTAATTGCGCGCCAATAGGGAGAAATCCTTATTGGAAAGCCCCCTCTTTCCTAGGAACGACCTGGTTGTTAAATATTGTGAGTTATGATATTAATGATGGATAAGTTCGTGTTGATTAAAGATGAATTGATAGTTCCATTGTGTTAAAATTATTTGTGTTAAACATTTATTTCGATAGTAATTGATGTCTGAAGGTTATATTGTTCAATCGAAGTATTTGGGGCACTTTTTTGTGTCGGGTTACTATTCACGAGTTACTATTCATGAGTTACTATTCACGAAGTTACTATTCATCCTAAGGTTACTATTTATTCTATTATTGTGCATTGGTACAATATTATTCCATGAGGAGATGTCTTTAATTTTTCGAATAGTTGGTTGAATGAATTAATATGGACCATTTGGTGGAAAGTTATAATAGTGAATCAATATAGTCATTTGGTTTAAAGTTTTAATAGTAAATCAAGATGGACCGTCGCTTTAAGTTTTAATAGTAAATCGATCGGATCGTTCGTTTAAAAGTAAATCGATCCGGGACCGTTTCATGAATTAGTTCTTATTCAATCCATTCTTCTATAAATAGAAGCTCATTCCTTCATTATTTCTTTTTAATTCAATTGTAACTCAGAGAGTAATTATAGAGAGAAAGAAGAAGAGTATTCTACTACTTCACTACTTTGATATCTAGTGTCTTTTACGATGCGGTGTTATTCTTCTTTTTCATGAATAGAACTTCGTTATTCCATTCTTTATTATTCATTGGAATAACTCAGTAAAATTGGCATACCCTATACATAACTTTGTATCATGCTGCAGATACCCTATACTTGGTGAAATCCTTATGTTATTCCATTCTTTATTATTTCATTGGAATAACTCAGATGCTTTGATTTACCTATACTTGGTGGAATGACCAGATATGCGGTTTACCCAATACTTGGTGATCTTCTTCGTAATTCCATTCTTTATTATTATGTTGGAATAACTGCTTATGCTGGTACCGCATACTTGGTGAAATTCTTTTATTATTAGTTCTTTATTATTCAGCCGGAATATCTCGCTGTGAATTTAATTTCACCGACTCGGGTTCCATATTTATTATTTCGCATTTATTATTCTCGTTGGAATATCACATGCGTGTGTTTTACACCGGACCGGTTCTCATCTTTATTATTACATTGGAATATCACATGCATGTGTTTTACACGGACTGGTTCCGCTCTTTTTATTATTTACATTGGAATAACTTTTATCATGTAAAGTACCGCATGCATGGTGATTTCTTTTGTTATTCCATTCTTTATTATACTCGGATTGGTTAAAGTTTTGACTTCTATACTCCATGAAATTAATGGAATATCCTTGATATTTGCGCTTCATCCAGTATTATTTCATAGAAATATTCTTCTGAGCATTCTTGAATTTTACTTTACAAAGAAGTATCATGTTGACAATTTGGACGTTATTGGTTCCTGGACAAATTAATTCGTGAACTTGTTTTATTGAATTCTTATATCATTGTCATCATCCTCATGTTTATATTTTTTGAAAGTCAAATACAGGGCCTCTGTAGTGCATAGATGGACTTGGTATGATTATGACCAGGGATTATTCGGTATAATCATGACCGTAATGTTACAAATGATGTGATAAGCAGAATACTCTTCTTCTTGCTCTCTATAGTTTCTCTCTCTATAGTGTCTCTTGTGAATCTCAGTGAATTGGTGAGAATGAAAGAATAATTAAGTTTCTATTTATAGGAGAATGGACTAAATAGTAACTAATTTATGAACGGTCCAGATTGATTCACTATTAGAACAGACGGTCCATATTGATTACTATTAAAACCACAACCGATGGTCTAGATTGATTTAGTTTTAAAACCACCACCGACGGTCCAAATTGATTTACTATTAAAACCACCACCGACGGTCCAGATTGATTTACTTTTAAAGCCACCATCAATGGTCCAGATTGATTTACTATTAAAACCACTATCAATGGTCCAGATTGATTTACTATTAAAACCACCACCAATGGTCCAGATTGATTTAACTTATTACACTTTAGTACCCCTAAAGTTTTCTAAGTTTGCATTATTCCCCTTTAACTTTTGTAATTCTCTTATCTCTAATAAACACATTCTTAATACTTCAATAATTATTCATCATTAATATTATAACTCACAATATTTAACAATCAGATCGTTCCCAAGAAAGATGGGGCTTTCCAATAAGGATTTCTCCCTATTGACGCGCAATTAGAAGACCAAACCTCTCCTCGACAGAACTTTCTTGACATTGTCAATATTGTAAATAATAATATGAATAACTTTGTTGTCTCAATTAATTACATTAATAATACTAATAAAACAAAATTTATATAATATTAATCGACCAGGTCGTTCCTAGGAAAGAGGGGGCTTTCCAATAAGGATTTCTCTCTATTGGCGCACAATTAGGTGACCAAACCTCTCCTTGGCAGAACTTCTAGACATCGTTAATATTGCAAATAATAATATTAATAACTCTGTCACCTCAATTATTGATTTAATAATATATAAAATATCGACAATAATTGAATCAAATAACGTGAGATACTATGTGGCAATTATTGTAGCAATAATTGAACAAAACTGAGTGACTTCTTACGTAAACATCAATAATCAATATCGTGTGCTACTATGCAATCACGCGCATTATTGTACTTTTACTACCGAGTAGTTCAACAGTTTTAATGATAAAACTTCCGCCGTTATTTTCATAAAAATATTTTTGTCGTTTTCTCAATCCGACAATAATTCCGTTGTAGGGTCCACCAATGATTGTGTCGTTGTACGAATATTCCCTGTTAAAACGAATATTCCCCGACCAATCGAATATTTTATAACAACTTGCTTACTTTGCAAAATTTATAAATACTACCCACAATTATAACATTATATCAAATCCACACCATAATATTAAAAAAAATATTTCGAGAAAATTAAATCTTTATTCATTAAATTTGGTGTCTCACAAAAACCCAGTGGGAAAAAACCCTTAGCGAAGGAAAAAGAGTACAATCAGCACATATCCTTTTTACTCCCCTTCATGAGTACATAAAATTTCCATTGTTCATGGTAAAAATATCATTAAGTCGAAACATGCCAATATTATGCACCATCTTCTTCAAAATCATAGTTGGTAATGACTTAATGAATCTATCAACCAAATTATCACATGATCATATATGCTTGATATCAATATCGCCATATTTTTCTTGGGCTCTTGTGTATAAAATAATTTTGGTGCAATATGTTTGGTTCTATCACCCATGATATAGCATCCTCTAATTTGAGTGATACAAGCGATATTATCTTCATATAATATCGTTGGACTATTTATGATTGATGATAATCCACAGTTCCCTCAAATATGTTGAATTACTGATCTCAACCAAATACATTCACAACTTACTTCATAAATTGTGATAATCTCTGCATTAGCAGATCCAACTAACTGTGGTTTTGATCCATATTGCTTATAAGCTAACTGCAAATGCTATATCAGGTCATGAGAAATTTTGTAATATATATCAAAGCACCAATTGTAAAAAGATATGGTACTTCAGGACTAAGAGTTTCTTCATTATTTTCTTGTGATCAAAACGGATCATTCTTGATATCAAGTGACCAATCTATCATTGAAGTACTTACAGGATTAACATTAACCATGTAAAGTTACTTCAAGACTTTTTCTGTGTATGTTAATTGATGGTCAAGAATTCCATGGCTCAATTTTTAGGCCAAGACAAAAATTTGTCTTACCAATATCTTTCATCTCAAATTTGTTATTTTTTGTCAACTCTTCTGGAGCAAGATCTTTCATCAATAAATACAGTAATAATAACAAATCCATATTATGATCTTTTGATATAAATGCATGCACAAATTGGATTATTCTCAAATCCTTCTGTCAAAAGATATCTACTTAGGCGATTATACCACAATATGCATCTGGATTGCTTTAACCCATATAAAGATCTTTGTAGCTTAATAGAATACATACTTCGAGATGTAGAATTATATGCTTCAGGCATTTTATATCCTTCATGGATTTTCATGTATATATGATCATTATCTAATGATCCATACAGATATGTTGTAACAACATTCATTAATCGCATATCCAAATTTTCTTTTGCTACCAAACTATTTAAAAATCTGAATGTAATTGCGTCCATTACAGGAGCATAAGTTTCTCCATAATTAATACCAAGTCTCTGCAAGAAACCTTGTGCTACAAGTCGCGCTTTGTACCATATAATTTCATTTTTCTTATTTCGTACAAATACTCATTTGTATCCAACAGACATTACACCTTCAGGTGTTCGGATTACAGGTCTAAAAACTTCACGTTTACTTTGTGAATTTAGTTCTACTTGAATCGCCTCTTTCCACTTTGACCAAATATTTCAACATTGAACATTCATCAACAATTTGTGGTTCATATTCAGGATCATTACTTCTGGTAATATCAATAACAACTTTATATAAAAATATGTTGTTGACAACAATTTTTATTTCTATCCAATATATTTGTCTCCTATATATACATAATGTATCGAGATCTCGTTATTTTCAGGTACCTGATCCTCTTCAGGGGATAACTCATCCTCTTCAGGAGATAACTCTTCAAGAGTTTTATTTACAGGAGGTTTTTGTTCATAAGTTTTGAGTTTTGGATAGATCAATAACTTTTGTAGCATGTTTCATGGGTATAGCCTCTTTATAGGCTGCAACTTGTTTTTCTTGTACTTTCTTCTTCTGGGAAATTTTATCTTTAACATCGATCATTATTCCATGTTTCAAGTGTGACTTTGATTCAATTTGCTGCTGTATTAACTGATTGTCCTGTACACTTCAATCTCTGCTAGAGTATTAACAGCTAAAATGTGAGATATCACTCTTTTCTTATTATCGGTGAATAATTCTGGTAATTGATTTGCAATTCATTGCAAATGAATAATCCTTTGAACTTCTAGTTCATATTGATTTGTATGAGAATCAGGATTAAATAACGTTAAAACATTTTGTAAGACCCCAACTTTTATGAATCAAATAACATGAGATACTATGCAACAATTATTGTAGCAATAATTGAGTATAGCTGAGTGACTTCTCACATAAGCATCAATAATCAATACCGTAGTGCTACTTATCCAACCACGCCAGACATTGTATTTTTACCACCGGGTAGTTCAACGTTTAATCTGGTAAAACTTCCATAGTTATTTTTATAAAAAGATATTTCGTCATTTTTTAACTACTATGACAATATTTTCGTTGTGGGGTCCACCAATGATTGTGTCATCGTACGAATATTCCCTGTTAAAACGAATATTCCCCGACCAATCGAATATTCACTGACACAATGAATATCAACTTGCTTACTTTGTAAAATTTTCCAAATATTACCCACAACTATAATATTATATTATATCCACACCATAATATTCAAAAATATATTTCGAGAAAAATTATTCTTAATTCAAAAAAAGTTGGGGTCTTAAAGATAATATTGATATTTTTAAAATTAATAATTAAACATATTTATTTAGATTTTCAAAATGACAAAAATGTTATTAATAGTAAATTGTATGTTGTTTATAATGTTGATTGGTTTTTTGCATATGTAAAAGATTAATATTATATATTAATTTGAAAAATGATATCATAAAAGTTAATGAAAAACTTTTATTCTAGAACTATAATTTAAAATAAAAATATATGTCTAATTCTGGAATAAACTTAATAAAAAATTATTATATCTAATTGGCTTAAATATGAATTAGTACCCTAAACTATAGGCCATATTTCACTTCGGTGATCCATCTTTCAATTTTGTTAATTAGATGATTGAACTATTAATTTTTTTCAATTTCATTCAATTAAGTATTTCACGTCAAAAATTGCTGACGTGGTGTGCTGACTAGGCCGATAACTGTTTACATGTAATTAAAAATTATTATTTCAAATAAATTTTTACATTTATTAAATGTCCAAGGATAAAAAAGTCAAATCTCATTTAAAAGTTCACCCTAAATCGATTTATGCTTCTTCTAAACCCAGATCTATCACCAAACATATGTTCCATACAAAATCTCAAATATATCACCAAAAATCCCAAACCCCAAATCTATCACCAAAAATTCGTTTCAAACAAATAAAAATAATCCTGAATAAATAAACAAATCACTTCCACTCTCAATAGTCTTCCTTGTGCTGCAGTTGAAAGCATTTTGACAGATAAGAGTTTACACTTTCTCTCTCTCTATCTATCTATTTTCTTTCTTTATCTCCATCAATCTCTGTAGAAAATTTGTTTCTTTGGGTTTGTTGTTGAACAAGTAGATACCTTTTTCTTGGATCTTGCTCTGCCATCTATAGTTTGTTTTTTCTTTTCAAAATATGGGGTGTTCGAGAAAATTAATTGGGTGAGTTGTGATATTGAGATGAGAGGGATTTCATGGGTTTGAATTCAAAAGATTCTGTGATTTGTTTAGGAAATCAACAAATTATTTGTTGTTTTGAAGGCTAAGAAACCACCTTGTCTTTGTAGTAGAGTAAAACAAGTCATGTTTGAGCCTGAACCAGGCAAACTTTCGAATTCGAACGGATCGAAGCCTGACCCAGATAACCCTCTTTTGACCCGAAAGAATGATTTCTTGATTTTCTCTGATATGCTCTGTTTTCTCGAGAACTGGTAACTTCTTAGAAACAGTTGTCTCTTCTCTATATCTGTGTAACCCACCTCTACCCACCATCTATATCTATTTCCATGTTGTGGAATAGATTAGATCTATGATGTCGTTGAGGGCCACATCTGATACATAAATATGTGTAATAATTGTGTATTGATATTTATATGAAGAGGGCCTTGCAAGTAAATTCATTTCATCCTCGCATGATGCGTTTTCGGTCTTGACGGAACTCAAACAGGTCGGTATCATTGAAACAAAAGTGAGGGAAGGAACATTGGGATCTATTTCATTTTCCGTTGTTGACGAATATGTCCTTTAAGCTATAATAAATGTTTAATTAAAAATTAAAAAATAAATATATTTTTTCACATCAACTCAACTATACCATACCTAAACAGTCACGTCATCAATTTATGATGTGACAGACCCAATTGAATATAATTGAAAAAAATTAATAGTTCAATTATTTAATTGACAAAATTAAAAAATGAATCATGAATATGGTCAATAATTTAGGATATTAAATCATATTGAAGCCTATCTTTGCAGAAGTATATAGAAAGTAATTTCGAGATTAATTATACAGTATTAGTTGGCTCTTGAGGTAAGGAAGAGAGAGAGAGAGAGGAGCATCCCTCAGCTCCTATGAATATATGAGCGCCAAAATTTGCCCTTTGGAGCAGTCTAAAGGTTGTTCTTTCGTAGCCCCAACTTGATCTACAAAACCCTTCTATATAAACCCTTTTATATCTCTCTCCTCTTTACGTCTCTACATATAATTTGCCTATTTTGTGAACTCATTTTTGATCTGATCATGGCTCATTCTGCTATTTCCCAGGTCAGTTTTCTTTTTCAATTGCTAATTACTATTTGATTGTGAATACTTTGTAAATAAGACTATAATCAAATCATTTTGCTTGTAGATTTCTCTAATTGTGCCTCTCAATGATTGCTCTACTTGGAGATCTGTGTTTAAGGTACTTCAATCCCTTTTCATTCGTTGATGTGATTATGTTCTATTATCAGTGCATAACAAGCAACTGTTTATTTTTGGGATAAATACATTTTTGGTACCTGTACTGGGACCCGACTTACAATTTGGTACCCAAAGTGAAAAAACTTACAAACTGGTTATTGTACTCGAAAATTATTAAGATTTGGTGCTTGTACTTTCCAATTTTGAAATAATCGTTAAAATTGACTAACGGAGTAGATGGAAAATTATGATGTGGCTTCCTCATCTGACGTGGATAATGATAGCCTTAGACACATCAGTTTTGGAGGGAATAATACTTCTCACGTGATCAAGTGAGGAAGAAATAAGGGTTAGGGAGAAAGATCAAACGCGAGAGATAGAATACAGAGAGAGAAGAGCTTCGAAGTCGATCTCATCCAGAGATTCAAGCCTTACAGTCGATTTGGCCAGATTTATCCCCAAATTTGTTCGACAACAAAAAGTAAGCATCCAAACCCTTATTTTTGATTTTGTGTGTTCCATTTTGAGTAAGCACCCAAACCCTTATTTCGAGTGTTAAAGATTTGTTCTGTGCACTCGATTTTGAACTTAATCTTTGTTTATGCTTACTTTATGTGGTTAATGCCCACCTCGTTGGATGTTTGTGGTCGTTTTCCCCAAAATTTGTGCTCTTGGTGTTGAATTAATGATATGTGTTGAATCTGCAAATAAGAACACCTCTTGTGCTCTTGTGCTCTGTATCACTGTTCTTGATGATTTGAATTATATCATTCATTTATATATTAGTTTTCTGTTTTGGAGAATTAGATTTTATATTTTGTCGGATTGCTTACTTAATCTCTCATTGCTTACTCTATGTTATTTTTTTATTTTTTTACAAAGGATGTAGATATGATTTCATTAATTGTGCACTATGGTGGAGAGTTTGCCACTGAGCCCACAGAACATTATGTAGGAGGGTTGAAAAAGGTTGTCCCTAGTGATCCTGATTTCTTGTGCACTACACGTATAAATGAACAAATGGCTCATATATTAAGGTACCATACTACTGCTAAGGTTTTCTTTAAATATGGTGAAGAGTTTAGATTAATTCATGATGATGATTCGATTAGAGATTTAATTAAAGCTTCTGCAAAAGATATGACTGTAGAAGTTTTTGTGGATCATAAACTTGACAAGGATCACCCTGATTATCTGAAGAACCTTGATCTACTTAGTAAGCTCGAAGAAAATGAAAATGAGGGGAACAATGATGTGAATGGTGACTTCACTAGTGATGAAAGTTCTGAGGACACTGATGCTGACTTGACTGGTGATGATGAACAATTAAGCAGTGATGAAGAGTACCAAAATGCAAGATCAAAATTTAAGGAGTATACTAAACAAATGAAAGAGGTTGGAGATCCTGATGATGCTGGTGGTATTGAGTTGCAAGAGGTGGGAGAAAAGGAGGCTGAAAATGAGACTAATGTACAGACAAGTACACAGGAAGATGAGACTTATCTACACTCAGGTACACAGGACAATGTTCAAAGAACAACAATATCGCTGCAAAATTCGATGATGATGAAAGAGATACAGATGATACTGATAAGGAGTGGTCACCTAGTGAATATGAAGATTCAGATCAGTTGAGGTCTATGGATGAAGAGAGTGAAGATGCTGAAGAAGTAGATCAACCAGATAGGCTAAGTAGGAAAAAGAATGTGGAAAGAGTAATGATAACATTTGACCCCCTGACCAAGAGGAAAGATATTGACTTCTGTGTTGGAATGATGTTTAGTGGACCTCGTGAATTCAGAGAGGCTATTAGAGGATATTGTTTGGGAAAAGGAAAAGATGTAAGGTACCTTAGAAATACTGGGAAAAAGTTTCAGCTCAAATGTAAAAACCCAAAATGTCATTGGAAGTTGTTTATAAGCAGAATGGATGGCTCCTCTGAGACACTGCGCAGTTAAGACATACCGTAAAAAAAACATACTCAGTAGTAGGCTTTCAAAAGCAGGAAAGGATCACCAAATTCACGGTATTTGAGTTTTATGGCAAATGTAATTAGAAAAATCCTCAAATTGGAAGTTAAAAGACATGCAAGATGAGATCAAGAGGAAGTTTCAGTTGGACATTACTCTTTGCAAATGTTCTAGGATTAGAAGCAGGGCTTTAAGCAATGTATGGGATTTACTAGTGGAACACTATGAAAAATTTGGGATTATGCCACTGAATTGATCAAGTCCAACAAGAACAATACAATTGATGTTCTTCCACATAGAAGCAATCCTACGGATCAGCCTTACTTGCAGAGGTTCTACATGTATGTCTTCATGCTTTGAAAAGGGGTTGGCTTTGAGGATGTAGACCCATAATTGGCCTAGATGGATGTTTCCTTAAGATTGCTATTGGGGGACAACTGATCTCAGTGGGTAGAGATGGGAACAATCAAATGTATCCTATTGCATGGGCTATTGTGGAGACTGAAAACACCGATAGTTGGAGATGGTTTCTAAAATTGTTGGTTGAAGACCTGGAGGGAGGTGATGGGTCTGGGTGGACAGTGGTCAGTGATCAACAAAAAGGGTTAAAAGTTGCTATCGATGAACTTCTTCCTTTTGCTGAACATAGGAATTGTTCAAGACATATATACGCAAATTTCGTAAAAAGTTCTCATCCTTAAGATTAAGGAAGGCTTTTTAAGCAAACATCATTGTCAACATATGAAGCCGAGTTCAAGAGAAACATGAAAGAGGTGAATAGACTCAACAAGGATGCACATGATAAACTTCAAGAACTAAATCCTAAGGTATGGAGCAAGGCTTTTTTAAGATCAGATGCAAATCGGATGTGGTGGAGAATAACATATCAGAATGCTTTAACGCTTGGATTGTGAAAGCAAGATGGATGAATTGTATTGATATGTTAGAAGAAATAAGGAGCCAAGTTATGATTAGGCTCCACACTAAAAGGGATGCAATGAAGAAGTCAGGTGATAGTATATGTCCTAGGATCAGGAAAAAGCTTGATAAAGCTATTGATGAGTCTGGGAATTGTTCAGCTACATGGGGTGGGGGGAATCAGTTTCAGGTTAAGATGAGAGGAGACACATATGTTGTTAACATTGACCAGAAGACATGCACTTGCAGAAAGTGGGATTTGACAGGGATTCCATGTGCTCATGCAATTTCAGCAATATATTTCAGGGAGGAAGAACCTGAAACTTATCTTGCTCATTGGTACAAGAAGGAAACATACCTAAAAGCCTACACACACATGTTAGAGGTTATAAGCAGTTTTTGGGGTGAAACAAGTTTTCAGAAGATGTTACCTCCTCCAATATGCAATAAAGTCAAGGGAAGACCTAAGAACATGAGAAGGAAAGAAGGATGGGATAATCCAAAAATCCTACAAGGATAACAAGGAAGGAAGGAAAATGCATTGCTTCAAAATGTAGCATGCATTGTGGCATAATAAGTGGTAATCGGCCCCGCCATCGATGCACAAACAGATGAACTTCAATCCAAGCAATGTAAGTATTATAAGATGTTACATTATTTTTACTTCCACGCTTTTGTTTACCGAGTTAAATATTATTATTTCTCTTTGTCGCAAAAAGAAGCGGCAGATTCAAGAGGAAAAGTCAGACCGCATCGCTTTTTCCAAAAAATAATTGTAACAATGACATGGTGCAGTCTGGTAATTCAAACAAGGTATTGTTATATCAATCAATTTCAGTTATCTTGACACTTCTCAATCAATTCACTAAACTCTAATTGACACTTCTCTTTCTTTACTTCTCAACCAAAGTTGCAAGTTAAGAGGATAAAGACCCGCGCTAAAGTACCAGCAGGATATGGTGTTTATGTTAGTCCCGAGGAGTCAAGTTATAGATAATATGAATGGACACAACTCTGGCTTAGTTTTTGTGAGTTAAAGCTTTTTTAAATTGCAAGTATTTCATTTACTTTTATTTGTCATTTTTCATATGTAACCATACTTGTGCTTGGTTATGTCAAATGCAGATGCCAACTCAAAGAAGTCATATATCAAGATGGATCAAGGCGAAATAACACACCTCTCGCTACAAGAATGTATAGAACCAAACTTACATAAAGCAACAATCCACCAACTTCAAGCACAATGGAAAGCAGCTTAATCGGTCAAGTCGGTTGGAGAACATGAGAGATTAAGTTGGAAGCCGTGAGGAACATGAGATATCAATGTTTAATTATTAAGAACTTTGTTTAATATTTAAGAACTTTGTTTAATATTTAAGATTTTTGGGCAACATCAAGTTTGGACAGTGTGTTTGGTTATGCTTGTGCTTGGTTATGTCAAATGCAGATGCCAATTGATATTGTTAATGGTAGTCGAGGAAGACCTTTGTTATTTTCATTGGATATTGTTAATGGGAGCGTAATAGACCTTTTTATCTTGGATATTGTTAATGGTAGTTATTTTCATTGAAATGGTTGGATTGTCCTGGAAGTGTTTATACCATTCATTCATAATTAATTAATGCATGCGGATATTGTGTTCACTAGTTAAACAATCCTAGCATATTGCCACCAACCTCTGTTTAAAGCCTCCTTAATTTTAAAAAATGCAAAGCATTGAAACAACAACAAACTATGAAACAATCCTAGCATACTTGCCACCAGCCTCTGTTAAAGCCTCCTTAATTTGCAAAAAATAGAGCATTGAAACAACAACAAACTACTGAAACAATCCTAGCATACTTGCCACCAGCCTCTGTTAAAGCCTCCTTAATTTGCAAAAAAGCAGAGCATGAAACAAAGAACAAACTAGAAAGACAAGAAACAGAGCATGCAAATCATTCATTAATTAAAAGCAGAACATCATTCATTCATCAAACAAAGAACATTATTCATTCATTGAAACAACAACATCCCGCATTCATTAAAACACCAAACAACACCAAACATCAAAATCCATTGAAACACCACCAGAAATAAACCTTCAACCTAACTAATACATTAAAACAAAACATCATTCATTCAAATTCTAACCCCAACAACACCAAACCAACTAACATCCATGAGCAAATTAAAAGAAACCATAAACATTTTTCCTTTTGTTGAGCCACAATAATCTTCTTTAGCTTTTTAACCTCCTTCTCCAACGGCTTCATTGAATCAAGTTCGCCAACTCTTTCCAATCCTTGGTCTTCTCACTATTTTCATTCTTCAATTTAACCAACATCTCTTTGCTCATCTTCAACTTTAATGTCAAATCTTCAATAACATCTTTGGCTGCTCAGAAATGGTGGATCGTACCATTTAAAGAAACGAGAAGCTCTCTCCCGCCCTATTACACAAAGAACACACCAACCATTTTCAAATAAGTAATCATATGAAAAAAAAAAAAAAACATCTTTCCAAAATCTTACCCGATAATTAATACACCCAATGAATCGCCTTCCTCGATATTTTGTTCCATCTTTCTTTGCCTCCCACATTTGCACCATTGCTCCACAGTGACACCGACTTGGGAAGTCTGGTGTAATCCATTCATTTTTGTTGCATGAACTACAATCTTCTTCCCCGATTTCATTTACAATTCCACTCCAAGACGAGCTCATCCTTTCAATTAAAACACCGAAAACCCCAAGAAGAAGAAGAAGAAGGAAGAATGAGAGAAGAAGAACGAGAGAAGAACCCTAATTTTTTCTCCCAAATATCGAACTCTTTGTTTTTGTTGTTCGATCTCTTCGGTTTTTGGTGAGCGAGAGAAGAAGAAAGAATGAGAAGAACCCTAAAAATTTTTCCCCAAATATCGAGCTTGGATCTCTTCGAATTTTGCTGATCATCTTTTATAAATGGGAAATACACATCAATTAAGCTTTGTTGCCCAGTCATCGCCATGTCATCCTTTGCATCTGACCTGTCAAATTTTAAAACGGAACATGGATGAAACCCTATTGTTTAACGGATTGCAACAATTTTCGAGTACAATAACCATTTTGTAAGTTTTTTCACTTTGGGTACCAACTTGTAAGTCGGGTCCTAGTACAGGTACCAAAAATGTATTTTTCCCGTTTATTTTTGCCTATTTTTTTGTAATGCGGTGCTATTCATTTTCTGGGTTCTATGAGATCACCATGGATTATGATTTCATTGCATTTGACCAATTTAGTACTTCTGGTCTCCTACTGTGATTTAGGAAGAGCAAAAATCATAAATAAAGCAGCTTGGGGATGTAGCTCAGATGGTAGAGCGCTCGCTTAGCATGCGAGAGGTACGGGGATCGATACCCTGCATCTCCATTTCTTTTTTATGCCTATCATTTCGTTGCTTTTTGTTTTTCTTTGGATCCATTTGTTGATGATTGTTTGCTTTATTTCTAACAGCTTATCCTTGGTTACTAACTTGCCCAAAGAAATTATATTTTATAAAGAGAAAAGTCTCAAATTTCTGCTTTCCTAAGTTCTTTGAAAAGGCCTAGTGATTTTATTGTCTTGGTTTTTCAAAGATTTAGTCTAACATATAAGCATTTAAATTCTATTTGCTTCAATTCAAAGTGCAGGTATCAATTATGGGTTCAACTTCATGAAAGTAAAGGAACCAGAAGGCATGATATTAGCCATTTACCTTTTTTTTTATAAAAAATAATCCTTACGGTGTTTTCTATGTTCTTGAGTCAAGGTGAATGTTTATGTTTCCATTTGGTTAACTAGTTTGCAATGGATGGTCAGTTTACATGAAATGATTAAGTTCTTTGCATGATATAATAGAGAGAAATTCCTAACAGCTTCTGACCGTTAAAGAAATTTATATTTTTCTGCCTCAAATCTATGGAAAGTTCTAAAACTGCGAATTCTTTTTGTGATATATTTCGTTCAAAAGACTCAAACCATAACACGATGAAATCCTACTCATTCATTTTCTGTATTTGTGATTTCAAGATCAGAAAACAAGTTCCATAAAGTATCAAAGGAAAATTCTTACTGATACATCGCTGAAAAATATGTTACCTAAGTTCACGCAAAAAGCAATACATTCAAGGTGAACCTGATAAATAAGTTCTATGTCTTAATAGCTGTGTAATGTTTACTTCAGCCTGGCTAATATGACTATTGACTCTTTTTGCTATTCAAAGGTGACTAAAACAAATATTTGTTTCATGCTATCAGCTGTCAGTTGCTTCTGCACATTCATGCTCACTTGTTTTTATCAACATATAACGTTCAGTTTGTATTACCTTTTATTAGGATATGTACTTGATTTTTTGTAAATTACTAAATTTTCATAGACTGGGCAAATATGGAGTTGTTTTTTGTTACTATGAAACAAATTTTTAACTGGTTGCACTACACTGTGAGAAGGACCGGGATATATGATGTATAAATCATTAAAATAAGAAATTAGGAAAAATTTAATTATTTGTGGGGATGGCTTATGGTAAACTAGCTCTGAAAGCAATTGCATTTCATCTTATTGCAGACACATAGCATAAGTTTTCGTGATAAATCATGGATATCTGTCTTACCTATGGACTTGAAAACCAAGAATGCACAATCAAGGATAATTTGCATGTCAGTGCAACAAGCCAGCAAAACTAAGGTAGCAGTTTCACCTTTAGCACTTGAAGATGCAGAAGAGCCTCCACTAAACTTACACAAGCCCAAGGAACCATATACAGCAACCATTGTCTCTGTTGAGAGGCTCGTAGGTCCAAAAGCTCCAGGAGAGACTTGTCATATTGTAATTGATCATGGTGGCAATGTACCCTACTGGGAAGGACAAAGCTATGGCATAATTCCTCCTGTAAGTCGTAGACTTTATTTTATTCTTTAGCTTCAGGATCTCACTTAGATTGGCGAGTTATCATCTCTTCTATATTGCATGATATGATTTGCTACATCATTTCGAAGTAAAATTATAAATTTACATTCCTACTTCCTCAGCAGCTCTAGATATATGAAGATGTGCATCCCCTCTCCCAATTAATATTGCTGTTTTCTTAAATGGTTTACTTTACTAAACTGCAATAAGATCAAGGATGATGTTGTTTATTAGTGTCTAAAAATATAGTTGTTGGATTTACTAAAATTAGGCTAATACCAGCCACAATTAAGGTCCAATATAATAGGCATCACTACTCTATCATTTTGAGTAAGATTTAGTTTGACTACACATATTAGTAGTAAAATGACCGTATCCATGAAAGTAACCATGAAACAGCTGAGACTTTGTTGTACATGTGTTTTGTTGTTATTGGACACTTGTAAGATATGGAACTTGGAAACATCACGGTAGTTTCACAAGACGAAATCATTTTTTTAATTCTGAATATATAATTGAGTTGTTTTTCGTTCCTTCTTTCTTTGTTTGTTAAGCAAAAAGTAATATGTGAAGTATTGAAAACCAAAATGTGATTAACCAACCTAAAAATTTTTGCATGCAACTTTCTCTCTTGTTGACATATGCGTATCCACAATTTCACATGCATTGGCAAACACACATGATTTTATCTATGGTAAATGGGTCTATAAGTAATAACTTATTCTAAAGAACAATATATTGAACTTATTGTAAGATAAACTTTGCTGTATGGAATATACGGATATTTCTTTATTTATATAATTTTTTTTCTTTTTTGCTAGGCCATTGCATTGCCTAATTCCTACCTTTCTATGATTTGCCTTTCTAGCGCGTCTTTTTACTTCCATGTCCGTGTCTATGTCTGTATCCATGCTTCACAAACTGTAGTTACCTACCCTTAGCACTTTTTGGTTACTAAATTATGGTTTATGTCCTAGGGTGAAAATCCAAAAAAACCAGGGAATCCTCAGAACGTTCGTCTTTATTCAATTGCTTCCTCAAGGTATGGGGACTCTTTTGATGGCAATACTGCCAGTTTGTGTGTTAGACGAGCTGTTTATTATGATCCCGAGACAGGAAAAGAAGATCCTTCAAAGAACGGTGTTTGCAGCAATTTCCTATGTGACTCGAAGCCAGGAGACAAGGTTAAGATAACAGGTAAGATCCCCTCATTTTCATAGAAATCGATATTGAATATACTTTTCCTTAAATTTCCTGATAGAAAAACTTTTCATTTGATTGCTGTTGAAATGCCATGTCTTGCACAGTCCTTCCCTATGAATACAGTGCCACTGAATCGAGGAAATTGAGTATACTGACCTTTCCTGTACTGTAGTACGGTCTGAATTGATTTGCATTCGCGTCCATCTTGCTTTGTAGTCATTTTCTTAAGTTGCAACCGCATTCAAGTTGATTTTCTGAAAACAAAATGATGTATATCAAATTTCCATATTATCATTTAGACATGCATCGACAACTTTGATTTTAATACCAAGTAGTGTGTAATTTAGTTACTGTTTTTAGTTACTTAAACATGTAGTCCGTTGGTTGCTGACCTTTTCTGTAGTACTGACTGAATTGATTTGCATTCATGTCCATCTTGCTTTACAGTCATTATACTTTTTAGTTTGGTCTCAAATTAGGTTTCAACTCATTTGAAACTCATCAACATGTTATTATTATGTTTTTTTTAAAAAATATTTGCCAGATATATTGGGGGATTGTGTAATTTGATTGATTGTGTTGGTTTTACATGGTTGTTGATGGGACTGCATAGTTATGTTGTACTATCAAGTTTCTCTCTTATTTATAGCATGACAATGTTTTACAGGCCCTTCTGGAAAGATTATGCTTTTGCCTGAAGATGACCCAAATGCCACCCACATTATGATTGCTACTGGCACCGGCGTGGCTCCTTTCAGAGGCTACCTTCGCCGCATGTTCATGGAATCTGTCCCTAAGTTTAAGTTCACTGGTCTTGCATGGCTGTTCCTTGGGGTGGCCAACACCGACAGCCTTCTATATGATGACGAGTTCAACAAGTACCTTACGGACTACCCAGATAATTTTTGGTTTGACCGTGCTCTTAGCCGAGAACAGAAAAACAAGACTGGATGCAAGATGTACGTTCAGGATAAAATTGAAGAATATAGTGATGAAATCTTTAGGCTCTTGGATGGTGGGGCCCACATATATTTCTGCGGGTTGAAGGGGATGATGCCTGGGATTCAAGACACCCTAAAGAGGGTCGCAGAACAGAGAGGAGAGAGCTGGGAAGCGAAGCTATCGCAACTGAAAAAGAATAAACAATGGCATGTAGAAGTCTATTGATTTTCTTGCTTCATGAAAAGGTGCATTTTTTTTTTTGAGTTAGGTAATGTGTTATTTGTTTCCATGGATGTTGTTAAGAACTAGCAGTCACTGTTAAGTCGGTATAATTAGTTGACATGGGGGGATGCTTTTCCTTCTTTTTCGATATGAATAATGTACTCCATCAGTACTTTCTTTTAAATTTCCTGATTTGTTGTGTAGTTTTCTGTTTATATTATTACTACTCTCCAAAACTGTCCTATTGTTTAAAAGAGTATCAATAATATTTATTCACGTAACTTACATATATATCATTTTCCTTCATTCTTTCGTGTGCATGTGACAGCTTCCTGTATTTTTTTACGCATGTGGATGTGGTGAAGTTCATTCAACCCTAGGGTCAATTTAGAAGTTTTGTTGCTGCACTGATAAATGTCTACATTTAGTAAGGGCTGGCCGTGTCAATATCCCATTTATAAGTGCATGATTCATGAAATTTAGAGGCATTTATCCATGTAAGATTCCAGCAGGAGCAGTATTTGTCACAATGTAATGGAACATATCAAAAGAGATCATGATACATGCATTAGTTATTAGTAGGTCATTTTTAGAACTTTATGTTCTATATATCATGTGCCTATTGGTCTCAAAATGATAATCTCCAAGTAATAGCCATCACTGGCACATATTCAAATACCTCACATGACATGACAGCTATTAAACGTTAATTTATTCAACACTTTCGTCAATTTTTTTGACGGAATGTTAAGTAATGATTAGTTTATATTTTTTTTAGTATAATAATGTCTTTTATAACAAAAAAATATTCAGTGAAAATCGACCCCTAATATAATAATCAAAATATCAATTAATCTTATGCAAATGATGAAAAATATTTGGCTGCTTTGTATAATTTCAGGACCATCTCTTCGGCCTGCTTTGAATTGGCAACTGGCAAGTTGGATTTAGTCTAAAAGTGCCGTTCAGTCTACAAATTAACATGTTCAGAGATATCCGGCTATAAAAGTGCCATCCTACTGAGTACCAACTACAAACTACCTAGAAGGTTCAACCTTAACAAAATAACTAATCTAATAAAAAAAACCACCGAGCTAGAAGGCTAAATTTATACATATCAAAATGATTTACATTGTGAATGTTTACGCCGATATTTTAATTGTCAGTTACGTTAATAAATATTAATGGTAACTAGTGGCGAAGTTGAGAATAATTTTCAGTGGGGTCAAAATTATTACTAAACTATAAATAATTTAACAGGAGTTTGGGGACAGTGCCTCCAACCATTTTGTATAGAACGGATCTTAAACATACATATCTTAAATAACATACCTTTATTAAAACTACGTCATTTTAAAGATTTATTTTAAAAACAAAATAATATTAAAAGGGAGAGGTCCCACCCGTTTTCTTCTTATTTATAAAAATGTCACCCGCGGCCCCACTTGTGTTTCAAAAGAATCTCAAAAACGACATAGTTTTAATAAATGTATGCTATTTAAGAGGTATGCTTTAGATCCGTCTTATATATATATATTACAATGACAAATATAATAAGTAATAATCTATGGTATATCAAATCAGCTTTTTCAAATAACTGGAGGAAATGAACAAGAACTAGAACAAACCGATGCGAGAAAGTTGAATTTTATGCTATATGACGGAAAAAAAAATCGTCATATATATGGGATTCGCTCCCTCCAGTTTACTAGAGAGAGTCGAGCATGGTATATATACACTATATTGACTCATAATAGATTTTTTTAATCACAACTGTTCATAAATAATTAAGTCATTAATTATTTTTAAAAATAATATAAATTAGAATATTATTTAGTTTAAAATATTATATATATATATATATATGCTATATCGACAGAAAAAATCATTCAGCGAACTGGAAGGAGCGAACTAAGTAACATACCTCTTAAATAACATACCTTTATTAAAATTATGTCGTTTTGAAGATTTTTTATAAAAACAAAATAATATTAAAAGAGAGTAGTCCTACTTGTTTTCTTTTTATTTATAAAAATGCCAACCGCGGGCCCACTTATTTTTTAAAAGAATATCCAAAACGACGTAATTTTAATAAAATTGTGCTATTTAAGAAGGTATGCTATTTAAGAGGTATGTTTTAGATTCGTCCTTTATATATATATATTATATTATAATGACAATATAATAAGTAATAATATATGGTATATATACACTATATTAACTCATAATAGATTTTTTTAATCACAACTGTTCATAACTAATTAATTCATTAATTATTTTTAAAAATAATATAAATTAGAATATTATTTAGTTTAATATATATATATATATATATATATATATATATATATATAAAGAGGATATGAGTTATATGCGATTAAAATTTGATTGACAAAATTATAAATTTTGAATTTGATCTGTATAATAAAAAAATTTATAAAATTTTAATGAAATTAATTTATATATAATACTTAAAAATTTTAAAATTTAGCCTACATTATAAAACAATTATTTTTGTTAGTGGGGTCAGTTAATCATCACCACAACGGTACATGTAACTTTGTTCCTGATGACAACTCTTTTAAAAAGATGTGTAATACGTGGAGTAGTCTTATAATCTTTTTAATGAAAAACTCTTATATATATATATATATATATATATTAAAGTACGAAACTTTGACAGTAATTTTGGCAGACGAAATTAAATATCTTGAGATAAATAATTTGAAAGTGTTCAAAAAATTCCAAATTTTCCATAAAATAAGGTCTTGCATCGTCTGCCATATTTGAGCTTGAACATTTTTAAATTGTGTCTGTTACGTTAAGTTATAAATCAACTAAAAAATAAGTTTATAACTAACACTGAATATAGAGATGTATTCAACTCCGTACATTACCCTCTTTTTGTAAAAAGTTATTACCATTTAAGATATAATTTAATAAAGGGATTATCATTTAATCTATGACTAATTTAGTGTTAATAAAAATGATATAATGAGAGTTTGCTGAGCATCGGAGTTGTCCGTTCCTATTAAGATATAAAATTTAATTTTTGAATGATATATTAAATTTGATGCAAATTTATTTTATTTTAGTTGAAACAATTATTATAATTGTATGCTATATAACAAAAATTACTATTTACAAAATTTATTTTATTCTAAATTTTTATGAGTCGTATCAACTTTAAAGTTTAATTTATTGTCGTTTGGCTTTTTAAAAGTCAAATTATACCTATAATTTTGAAACAAAAGAGTATATTTTTGTTTTATATAAATAGTCTCATTTGTATAATTATAAAATGCTAGAGCGTATTCTTATTTATATAAATTTTAAAAACAATAAATTATTAATTTAATAGTAATAACATCATAATATAATTTAAAATAATAAAAATTATTTTTTTAATATAAAAATGTGACATTTTTATGGAACAATATAAGTCTACTATCACATAAAATCGTTCATATATCTGTTTACACGTATATTTTGATTCTTGCGTGAAAACATTACGAATGTAGATTATCAAAATATATATGTGATTGTATATAAATATTATGTGAATGGTTTTATGTGATAATAGACTAATTATACTTTTATTTAGCCAATTTAAACATTATAGCAATAAATTAATAATGTACTCCAGCACATAGCATAATGGCAGTAACATGGAATGATGGATACAATTCTTATGCCTGGAATTATAAATCATCATACACTATATAAATAGGCCCCAACTTCCCAAAAATGATGGGATTATGACCCAACCAGCCAACCTTTTCTCTCTCTCCGACCGGCTCCTTCAGGAAACAATCTCTCCTATTTTCTCACTGTCTGGATTCGAAGTCAGAGAATTCATATTTCTGTAATAATCAGGTAAAATTTCGGAAACCCATCTCCAGATCTTTCATTAATTCATTTCCAGCTGCAAATGCTGTAATTACTATTTATTTGACTTAAAAATTCATACTTTTGATTATCTAGGGCCATTGTTAATGATCTCATTGAATAATTCAGATTATGTTCTTTGATATGTATGTCTGTAACTCTGAATTCTGTTATTCCTCATTTATTTTTATTTTTTGTATTTTGTTTGGATTAGGTAATTCATTTATGCATTAAGCTATAATTATTGTATAATCATAACTTGAATAATCCAAATACCATCCATTTTTTTTTTGTTATTTATGTCATTGGAAAGCCCAGGTACAATGCTGTGTGTTTTTGGTTTAAAAGTTTGTAACTTTTCTATGATTTATTGTCTTTTCTGTAAAAGGGTTATATTGGGAGTTATTGATTTTGTATTTAGTTTTACTTAAAGTGATTATTCTTTTTATTTTTTGACAGTTTTGCGAAGACGAATATTATTGGATGATTGGCGGTGTTAAAGCAAAGCAATGAGTATGCTGCTACTTATACTTTTGTGGAAAAGATAACTAGTGGTCACTTTGTCCCAAAATTATTGTTCCCCTAACCTTTTTTGGGTGTCCTAAAAACCTTTTCAAGTTAGTTATTAACTTATTCTATCTTTGTTTTAAAATTTCAGATAGGATCATCCAATGAGTGGTAATTTTGGAACTTTACACAACTTTTTACAACAATATCATTACTGATTTAAATGAAAGTAGAATGGGGGACAACTATATATTGGGACAGCGGGAATAGAGGTCACTTAATATCATCTTTGGTATCAGATTATTTGCTTGTCAATTTCAACAATGTCACTATGCGGCACCAACAAATATGAACTATGTATTTACATGACATCATATGTTTTTCTCTCCACCACTTTCCAAAGAATCGCTGTGTACTACCTCTTTTAAAACTGAGAGCCTGCATTTGAAAGACAATGTTTTAAAGGAAAAATTTTCTTCATATAATCAACTATCAAGAGCAGAACTTACTTTAATGTCATGATGTTTGGTATGTTAATTTTAGAAGTGGACTCGCATGTTGGAACGTCCCAAAGAAAACATGGTACTCTTTAATTGTTAAGATGAATGATTCATTTTGCTAATTATGCAGGTAAAAGAAAATTAAAGGATCTATTGCTTCAAAAAGATAATCGTTTTTGTGCTGATTGTGCTGCTCCAGACCCCAAATGGGCGTATGTTCCATCAACCTGATGTTTTTTACTTTTTTGCTGTTTACAGTTTCATGTTAAAAGCCTATAGAATAGTCATAGGAATGTTAAAAATTTAGGTCTCTTTCAGCGGTCATCTCATCTTCCCATTTATCAGTGCTGTGCGCATTGTCTATGGTTGAACCTGTTAGGCCATATTTGACTCCCTATTTTTTTTCCTAGATAATTTGCATTTAATCCTTGTATATATTTGGGGGAGAGTCAAATTACTAAGATAAGGCTATAGGTTAACGGACAAAGGTTCAACCATGAAACCTCTAGAACATAATTTGTAAAACTATATGAAGAAGTCCACTTGAATTCGTCTTTGAATTTCCACGATGAGCAGCTCCTAGGTATCATTTCACTTTGAGATCAATTGTTCTGGTCATATACATATTTTGATTCTAAATATTCCATTTCGTCTATGGGTGTTTAGAAGAATGACTTCTCATTTCCTTTTGGCTTAGTGCTTACTAAAGAATCAGCTGGACAATTTCAGGTCAGCCAATATTGGTGTCTTCATATGCTTGAAATGTTGCGGTGTGCACAGAAGTCTTGGTACTCATATTTCAAAGGTGATTTCTCTAGCCTGTATCACTTTCTCTGAATATCTCCTCTCTCTGATCTCAATGTTTGACCAAAATGGTATATTGGATATCATAGTGAAGTTTAGGTAGGCATTTCTGCATTTGGTATTGTTATCTTGTTGAAGGTTTATTGCCCTTGAACTGTCAAAAGGACCTGTGGGGATGAGTAAGAAAGAAGGAAGGTTTAAACTCAACATAGTGATCTGATCTTTTCTTTTTTCAATGAAAATAAAAATTTTGTTATGCATTGTTAGATTAATAAAATAGGCCCAAAGTCTAGTATATAAAGACATCAAGTTCTGTAACTCAAAACTAATTAGCTATGAGAAGAGTTGACCGATGTCATTATATACTAGACACATTTTCTCAAGGTATTCAATGTGGGACAAGATATATACTAACACTTCCATTCACGTGTAACCCGGTGTATTGAGGGTTGCACGTGGCCCTGATGTGTATGAAGACCCACATAAGATGAGCAAGCTCAAAAATGGGTAAAAATGAAGGCTAAAAAGAGTGTTTAATTAGGCCCAAGGATAGCCCATTCTGATACCATGTTAGATTAATAAAATAGACCCAAAGTCTAATATATAAAGCATCAAGCTCTCTAACTCAAAACCAATTAGCTATGAGAAGACTTGACCCAAGTCATTATATACTAGACACATTTTTTCAAGATATTCAATATGGGACAAGATATATACTCTTAACATGTAGCAACATTTTTTGATTATATTTATTAATCAACATAAAATTTATGGAGGGAAGCATCAGCTTCACATAAATGGTCTTCAGATAATTGGCAGTTTGTGTGATTCTTATCATAAGCGTACATGTTTAAGGTTTCATCTTTCCCTTAAAAATAATTAAGAGGTATAAAGTTGAACGAAAATAGACCTCTAAAGCACATTACCTATGTAAACTTTCCTTGAACATTTACCATATGAATGCATATTATGCTTCAAACTCAACACTGCACTCATTTGGCATCTAAAAGATAACTAGATAAGCTAACCTACCTTTACCAAACTAACATCTTTTAGGTGTTATGATATATGAACTTCTTTAGCATTGTTTTGTTGCATGTACTTGTAAAAAAATGCTTATTTTATGCATGTTCAGTTTATTAACCTTGGAGCTGCCAATTTTTTTTCTTTTTTTCTTTTCTTCCCATAATGCTAACAGTGGCGGAACTAGAACACTTTTATAGGGGGGTCAAAATACATCAATAAAAAAATTATTTATTTACGCTTGGAGTGCTTCTTTTAAATTCATTTTGCACAATTATAATTGCCTAGCCTAATTACAAAATACTGCACACCCCAAGGCTAGACAAATAAAAACACCATAAAATTACATCAAAAACAAGTGAGCCCATTACAGGTCAGCCCACATATGGGCCCAACAACGGGAATGAGCCCACATTGAGCAGCCCATGAGTGGCAACCAAATCTGTACGTCAGTAATTTGAAATTTGGAAACACCTGTGGGCCCCTATCAGCCAAAAGTCAGCAGCTCACAGCCTCCTCCAAACTCTCCCTCGCCGCCTCAGCAACCCAGCCTCCTCCAAACTCTCCCTCGCCGCCAGAGATTCCAGGGGGGTCATATGCCCCCCTCGACCCCCCTGGTTCCGCCTCTGAATGCTGAAAGCAATATAGTTTTGTTCACTCAAAGTTTGGATTGAATTTCGTTTTTGAACTTCCCTGTTCTTTTACCTTATGACTGGATAGATAATCTGAGCAACCTTGTGAACTGGACAGGTTTTGTCTGTGACATTAGATGAATGGTCTGATGATGAAGTTGATGCAATGGTTGAGGTTGGAGGAAATGCTTCTGCAAATTCAATTTACGAGGCTTATATCCCTGAAGGAGTTTCAAAGCCTGGACCAGATTCTGGTCATGAGGAACGTTCGAAATTTATCAGGTTAGATGACCGGTAATAGATTTTTATGCAAGCATCCAGTTTTGCGCTTGTGTTTGTAGTCTTAGTAGTTAATCTTATATTCTATACTCCTATTCAATTCAAGTTTCAACACTGGATTTTGATACAATGGCCATACTAGTCAAACTTAACTAGGTATTATAGACTTGCTCTCCAACAACTATTGGACCACCACACTCCTGTTTTATTGGCAGGTCTAAGTATGAGCGTCAAGACTTCCTGAAACCTAGCTTGCGGATCTTGTCAACTTCTTCTAACAAAAGCTCCTATCTACAAACAAGTTTTTCCAGAAAGATTATGGATAGTTTTCGAAGTTCTTCAAGTACATCACAGAAATTGGTAAATTTTATCATTTATCCTCCCCTCCCCTCCTCATACACATTCACTATAGTTCAGGCGTCAAGGTTGAGGTATATATATCCATGTGTGGATTTACTACAGGTTTTTAAGTTCGGAATAAAAAACATAATCAGCACATAATCAGCACGGTATTTACTGGCTTTTTGTTGCTTCTATGGATTAATCACATCCAGTTGATGTTAAACTCATGACAGGAAGTCATGGTCGAATTTATTGGACTACTAAAGGTCAAAGTAATCAAAGGCACAAATTTAGCTGTTCGAGATATGCTGTCAAGTGACCCTTATGTTATCCTGCATCTTGGGCAGCAGGTCAGTCGGTGGTTTGCTTATTTATTTTTTCTTTGGGGTGAAAAGGAAATACGTTAGATCTAGAGTTCATACTCTTATTTTATGTCACTACTTCTTCGGATCTAGATTAATTCTTTGGTACAAGATCTTTTCGGGTTTTTTTTCAAATGCCTTTGTAAAAAGTGATACTAGTTAATTCTTGTGTCAATTGCGAAATTCTGGATCAATAAATTTATCTTTATAATCAGTAAAATGGTAGATTAGACCCCTATGATGGATTATAGCGTCTCATTATTAAAAATTTATTTCCAACTTCAGTTGTGATTTATCTCCCCTCTAAACTGGCTTTTTTATTGTCATTAGAAAGTCCAAACTACTGTTGTGAGGAGCAACTTGAATCCTGTCTGGAACGAGGAACTGATGCTTTCTGTTCCTGAAAATTATGGGGCCTTAAGACTGGTATGTTACTGTATCATTTTATATATGTATGTTCATTTCATTCTCTCGACTAATTTATTTTTGTTCTTTTATAACTTTTTCCTGTTTACTTTTTGACATGTAAGTAATTACCTACAAAAGTTCTTTACTACATCACATGCAAAGTTTGAATCTGCTGCTTATTGATGATGATGATGATGATGATGATGATGATGCCCATGCAATTTTTTTTTTAACAGAGTTGTGATCTTAGTTAGTGGTTGAGAAGAAATTTATCCCCTTTAAGTATATGAAACAAGTATTTCTAAATTTAATTACAATATAAAGCTCAACTGAAAACATATTTTTTGCTCGCATGAACTCATGAAACCTGTAGTTTCTTGACACCATATATGAAAATCGCCGATTTATTAAGCATTTAATAAATGTCTTCCATATTTCAGTTTAATACCCATTGGACGCACTCTTATGCATGTAAAATTAAATACTTAGTGAGGACATTGATTAAAATCTCTTTGTAAATATTAAAAATTGCATAATGGACTACTTCGTATCGTAGATATTACTTGTCAAATGGGAGCCTTACCTTTTGTATGTTCCATTAACAAAATTTCTTCATTATTAGTGAAACATCAAGAATCCTTCCATCTTTTGTAGCATATTATTGTCTATAGGTTTCTCCTGATTCACAAAATCCTTGGAATCCGCAGGAAGTTTATGATTACGACACATTTTCGGCTGACGACATAATGGGGGAAGCCGAGATTGATATTCAGCCAATGATAACCTCTGCAATCGCATTCGGAGACGCTGGTATGTTTGGGAACATGCAGATTGGAAAATGGCTGAAATCCCATGACAATGCCCTACTAGGAGATAGCATAGTAAACATTATTGATGGGAAGGTGAAACAAGAGATGACACTTAAGCTCCAGAACGTAGAATCCGGGGAAATAGATCTAGAACTAGAGTGGATGCCTCTTGAACAATAGATACATACATATCTATATACTCCTCCCTCCATTCCAAAATTTTTTAGAGTTAGATTCGCGAAATTTTAAATTCGATATGAAGTTATTTGGGTTTAATATAAGCAAATATAACAACTGTAAATAAACTATAAAACATTACTAATTATCATATTTGTTGTTTTCAAAACATGAACAAAGATTTTAAGTTTTAGAATTTTGTGAATTGACTTTAAAAATGTATCTGGATTAAAACAGAGGAAGTATATGTATATAAACTATTTATCTTCCCATTCACATCTGAAAATAAGCGTTGTTGTATGAGTTATTAAGATGGGGATTTACACCATTCAAACTGTACCTTTTTGGTGCTGATTCATTCAGTTTAAATTATATTTTTCTTTCCTTTTCCTTTAATATTGAAAGTATCACATTGTGCAAATATCTCCACATGAACTTTGTATTTAGTTATTGAAGGAATCAATTTAACCATATATCACTTTGGGGAGTGGTTAGTAAGAAATTAATTTTGATCAATACAGTGTCGATATGCAGATGGGGAGGCGATCTCTTTATGTATGTCAATACTATATTGATCAATTAACTAACTTACCATGAAATTAATTTATTGATAATCGAATCCATCGATTTGAATTTATCACTTTGTGATGCTAAGCAGCACTATAAACTCAATTATTCCCAATCACTCACAAGTCTTAACTCTTATATATTAATTAGGGAATCTTGACTTTATGAGTGTGTTTCTGTTGTATTGATTTGTTACTTTCTTTAGGACCACAAGGAGGAAAAGCCATCATAAGACATACATACTTCTTGTAAAATTGTTTAAAAACACAATTTAATTAATTTTTAAAAAATCTGTACAAATAGCTACAAGTACAGTAGTGACAACACCACAAAATATATTTAAAATATTATTCATCTAATAATTAATTATTTTAGTTTGGAACTTAAATTTACAAACATGTCACTACAAAGGCGAGTAACCCAAGAGAACTTAAAATATAAATACGGACAAATTCAGAATTATTATTTTTATAATTAAAAATTAAAAATTTTAGCTTTAGAACAAATAATATATATATATATATGTATATATATATATATATATATATCAAAATCGAGGAATTACATACATACATACATATATAAAAATTTAAAAAAAAAAGAAAAAGTAGTGACTACTTGTCAAGTGATGGATGCTTTTGGAACCGAAAAATAAAGATGAATGCCGCGACAACCAACAAAGCGACACCAGTGATTCCACAAACCAAGCTGGCCACCAGCCACACCTTCCTCACGTGACCTCCTCCTCCTTTTCCTCTCCAGTCGCCACCGCTACTCCCCCACGACGGCCCGCTCAAATTTCTTGCTTCCGGCAGCGGAACTTTGGACTCTGTTCCGCCAAAAAACGACAACATCCCCTGCGACTCCTGCACCGCCGTGGAGCTGGAGGAGTTCTGGAAGGTGAGTCCGTGTTCCGATGGCCGGAGTTCCCGAGCATCAACGATTGAGATCGTAATTAGCGGCAAGAAGAGAACGAGTGCGACGCCGTATAATCGCCGGTAGTGCTCCATCTTCTAAGTTGCTCTCTTTCTCTATCTAACTAGATCACTACGAGTAAAGTCTAGTAAGTTTTATAGACAGTAGTCATATATTCACACTGCTGTTTTGCAGGTTAGGTGAAATATGGAAGCGCGTGACTTTTTGTCGGAGAAAATTGGATTATAGAGGGGGAGAGACTCTGCCGCGCCGTTCTTTGTCGTTTTTTATACTCTGAATGCTGAATTATTAAGGGTCGCACAAAATAAAGTTTTTAAATTTTATTTATTTATTTATTTTTGATAATGTGAGTTTTCCTATTAGAGTCGAACGGATCCTCTTTCTCCATTTTTCTATTTCTCTTGTGTTTTTTACTTAAATTTTAACAACTGATCTATTATTTAATTTTAGAATTAATTGATCTTAAATAAGAGGTCAGACGTTAAAATTTAAGTGGAGGACATAAAAAGAACAGAAAAAATAAGGACAAAGGATGGACTTTCGAATAGTACTTGTTTTTTGTTTTGTTTGGTGTTGTGCTTGAATTTTATATATTTTCAATCAGAAGTAGACCTGACAATATAGTTGGTTAACTATCGAGTCAACTCATATTAACTAGAACCAAATGGGTTGGTTAATTATTTTTAGGAAACAATTACATTTTCTATTACATTTTAAAAAATAATTACATAAAAAGAGTACAAACAAAATAATTACAAAAAGAGTGATATGCAATATTTAATTACAAAAAAAAATGCAATCTTATCCCTTTAATTATGCACACGATTACCATCTCTCCCACAATTTTCTCCCCATCTCTCTCCCACGACATTTTTTCCCCACTCCATTTCTGTTTCCTTCTTCTTATCCTCCTCCTCCGCCTCCTCTCTCCTGTCCCACCCTCCGCCTCCCACCGCCTCCCCACCTCCCTCCTCTCGCCACCCTCCCCTCCTCCCGCCTCCTCCTCCCCGCGCCACTCCTCCCGCCCGCCCCCGCCTCCCCGCCTCCCCCTCCTCCCGCCCCGCCTCCTCCTCCTCCTCCCGCCCCCTGCCTCCCCGCCTCCCTTCCATCCGCCTCTTCTCCTCCCCTCCTCCCAGCCCTTCTCTCCCCCACCCCACACCCCACACCCCACACCTCCACCATCTCTCTCCTCCGCCCCTTTCTCCTCCCTCCGTCGTCCACTTCTCTAGGTTCATTCTCCACCTTCACTGGTAGAATCAAACATCATACGTTGATAACCAAAACGGTCGTGTAGTTGGTAGCCAAACATTAGATAAGGTAACCAATTCAATTTTATTTGATTACCTATTTATTTTGAATGTGATGCGGTTGGTAACCAAACTTCATACTGGTTGGTTACCAAACTTTTCGATAAAGTAACTAATTTAATTTTATTTGATTACCATTTTTATTTTAAATGTGATGGGTTGGTAGCCAAACTTCGTATAAAGGTAAACATTTTAATTTTTATTGGTAACTAAATCGTCAAAAAAAATTCGAATAGCAACTCCCATGGTGGTGGTAATGGCAATGATATAATGATGGCAAATGACGACAATGACGATATAGCGGCGGCGGCAGGAGGCGGGGGGAGGAGGATGATGTACAATAACTCCTTCATAATTTTTTATTTTTAATTTCCTCATTTTGATTTGAATTTTGAATTATGGATTTGAAATTGTTGTTAGATCCAAAAGATATGAATTTGAATTTTAGTTATCCTTGATTTTAGGTTTGTACTATTTTTATAATATGAGTCCTAATTACACTCTTTTTGTAATTATTTAGTTGATGCACTTTTGTTGTAATTACTTTCTATTTGTTGTATACTTATGTAAAGGACCCTTATTTTTATTTATTTGGTTTGGGTAAAGTTTGGAACCATATTTTTAAAAAGAAATATAGTCCCAACCCGATTAACCATTTTTCGACCCATATTTTATTCCAAATCTAAATCAAAAGTTATTTTAATCCATATTTACATATTCAAGAAGTTCAACCATCCACGCACCCACCCCACCCCACCACCCCCTTACCCACCTACCACATACCCCACCCACATACCCCCACCCAACCACCCCACGCCCCCACTCCACCCCCCACAACCCCACCAAAAAAAATAATATTATGTGATTATGTATATACCCTTACCCCCACCCCACCCCACCCCACTCCACTCCACCCACTCCACCGTCACTAAAAATATAATATTATGTGATTATGATATACCTCTTTCATTTCCCCCCACACACCCCACAAAAAAAATATTATGTGATTATGTATACACCCCTTATCCCCCACCCCACCCTCCCTTCACTCAAAAAAATAATGTGTACACCACCCCATATTATTTTTTTTGAGAGGGAGTGGGGAGTGGGGGGTGGGGGCGGGGGTGGCTGGGTGGGAGTATACATAATCGCTTAATATTATTTTTTTGGGGAAGGAGTGTTGGAGTGGGTGGGTGGGTGGGTAAAGTGGGGTGGGGGTGGGGTGGGTTAAGGTGGGGTGGGGTGGGGGTGGGTTGGATGGGGTGGGGTGAGAGTAGAGGTGGTGTGTGTGTATACATAATCGTTTAATATTAATTTTTTTGGGAGAGAGTGGTGGGGTGGGGTGGGTGGTGTACATATTATTTTTTGGGTGGGGGTGGGGTGAAGGGTGTATACATAATCACATAATATTATTATTTTTGGTTTGGTTGGGGTGGGGTGGGGTGGGGGGTGGGGTGAGGTGAGGTTGGATAGTGGTAGAGGTGGGTGTGTATACATAATCGTTTAATATTAATTTTTTTGGAAGAGATTGGTGGTGGTGGGGGTGGGGTGGGGTAAGGGGTATATACATAATCATAATATTATTTTTTTAGTGGGAGTGGGGGTGGGGGTGGGGGGGAGTGGGGGGTGGGGTGGGAGGTAAGGGGTATATACATAATCACAAAATATTAGTGTCAAATCAGGCCTTTATAGAACCTATAACCCATAACAATATTAAATTGGTTAATATGGTTAATATGGTTTTTAACCATAACCATATGATTCAAACCCACATTATCCATATTAAAAATGATTAATATGATTTTAATTCTTAAATGGAACCATAACTATATTTTGTCAGGCCTAATCAAAATCACATGTTTCTGGTTACATGTTGGGCATGCATTTGTTTATGAAGTTTGGGCTTTATTTTTACAATTATTGCGAATTGAAATACATGCCCAACTTCCAACCGAAAAAAAGTGATTCAATTGAAAATATATAAAATTCAAGTACAAAGACCAAACAAAACAAAAAACAAGTAGTATCCGTGCCCTAATAAATATTCAAGGTTACAAGAGTCTCATTAACAAAAATTAAATATATACTTTTATTCTATACTTATTCTTGAAAATAATAGTTCTGTACTAGTAGAGACAAATAATAAAATTATGATAATATTGTTTCATTAATTTTATAATATTATTAATGAAAAAGAGAATTCTTTTTAAGGAAAAATTTATTTCGAGGAAAGAGGAAAGGGAACCGAATGTAAGGAAAGTTGAACGCTTTCTTTACATTTTTTTCTCCCCATCTCTCCCACAATTTTCTCCCACTCCATTTCTGTTTCCCTTCTTCTTATCCTCCCTCCTTCCGCCTCCTCCTCCTGTCCCACCCCTCCGCCTCCCCCTGCCTCCCCACCTCCCCTCCTCTCGCCTACCCTCCTCCCCTCCTTCCGCCTCCACCTCCTCCCGCCACTCCCTCCCGCCCCCCGCCCCCCGCCTCCCTCCTCCCGCCTCCCCTCTTCCCTCCTCCCGCCTCCCCCTCCGCCTCCTCCTCCCCCCCCACTGCCTCCCCGCCTCCCTTCCATCCGCCCCTTTCTCCTCCCCTCCTCCCCGCCCCTTTCTCCTCCCCCACCCCACACACCCCACACCCTCCACCATCTCTCTCCTCCCGCCCTTTCTCCTCCCTCAGTAGCCCACTTCCACCTGGTTCATTCTCCACCTCCACCCCAGAAACAAACAAATCATACGTTAGTAACCGAAACAGTCATGTAGTTGGTAGCAAACATTAGATAAGGTAACCAATTCAATTTTATTTGATTACCTATTTATTTTGAATGTGATGCGATTGGTAACCAAACTTCATACATTTGGTTACCAAACTTTTCGATAAAGTAACTAATTTAATTTTATTTGATTACCATTTTTATTTTAAATGTGATGCGATTGGTAGCCAAACTTCAGATAAAGGTAAACATTTTAATTTTTATTGGTAACTAAATCGTCAAAAAAAATTCGAATAGCAACTCGGCGGTGGTGGCTATGGCATGGACATAGCATGATGGCTTATGGCAATGACGACGATATGAGCGATTATATAACGACAATGGCCAATAGGAGGAAGGGGGGAGGAGGATGATGTACAATAACTCCTTCATAATTTTTTATTTTTAATTTCCTCATTTTGATTTGAATTTTGAATTATGGATTTGAAATTGTTGTTAGATCCAAAAGATATGAATTTGAATTTTAGTTATCCTTGATTTTAGGTTTGTACTATTTTTGTAATATGAGTCCTAATTACACTCTTTTTGTAATTATTTAGTTGATGCACTTTTGTTGTAATTACTTTCTATTTGTTGTATACTTATGTAAAGGACCCTTATTTTTATTTATTTGGGTTGGGTAAAGTTTGGAACCATACTTTTAAAAAGAAATATAGTCCCAACCCGATTAACCATTTTTCGACCCATATTTTATTCCAAATCTAAATCAAAAGTTATTTTAATCCATATTTACATATTCAAGAAGTTCAACCATCCACGCACCCACCCCACCCCACCACCCCCTTACCCACCTACCACATACCCCACCCACATACCTCACCCAACCACCCCCGCTTCACTCCACCCCACAACCCCACCAAAAAAATAATATTATGTGATTATGTATATACCCTTACCCCCACCCCACCCCACCCCACTCCACTCCACTCCACTCCACCGTCACTAAAAAATATAATATTATGTGATTATGTATATACCCCCTTACCCCCCACCCCCCACAACCCCACCAAAAAAAAAAATATTATGTAATTATGTATACACCCCTTATCCCCCACCCCACCCTCCCTTCACTCAAAAAAATAATGTGTACACCACCCAATATTATTTTTTTTGAGAGGGAGTGGGGAGTGGGAAGTGAAGCGAGGGTGGTTGGGTGGGAGTATACATAATCGCTAATAATATTTTTTTTGGGGAAGGAGTGTTGGGTGGGTGGGTAGGTAGGTGGGGTGGGTGGGTGGGGTGGGTTAGGGGTGGGGTGGGGTGGGGTGAGAGTAGAGGGTGGGTGTGTGGTGTATACATAATCGTTTAATATTAATTTTTTTTGAGAGAGAGTGGTGGGGTGGAGTGGGTGGTGTACATATTATTTTTTTTGGGTGGGGGTGGGGGGTAAGGGGTGTATACATAATCACATAATATTATTATTTTTGGTTTGGTTGGGGTGGGGTGGGGTGGGGTGGGGTGAGGTTGGATAGTGGTAGAGGGTGGGTGGTGTATACATAATCGTTTAATATTAATTTTTTGGGAGAGATTGGTGGTGGTGGTGGGGGGGGTGGGGTGGGGGTGGGGGGGAGTGGGGAGTGGGGGGTGAGGTGGGAGGTAAGGGGTATATACATAATCACAAAATATTAGTGTCAAATCAGGCCTTTATATAACCTATAACCCATAACAATATTAAATTGGTTAATATGGTTAATATGGTTTTTAACCATAACCATATGGTTCAAACCCACATTATCCATATAAAAATAATTAATATGATTTTAATTCTTAAATGGAACCATAACTATATTTTGTCAGGCCTAATCAAAATCACATGTTTCTGGTTACATGTTGGGCATGCATTTGTTTATGAAGTTTGGGCTTTATTTTTACAATTATTGCAGGTCGGAAATACATGCCCAACTTCCAACCAGAAACAGGTGATTCAATTGAAAATATATAAAATTCAAGTACAGCACCAAACAAAACAAAAAACAAGTAGTATCCGTGCCCTAATAAATATTCCGAAGGTTGCACAAGAGTCTCATTAACAAAAATTAAATATATACTTTTATTCTATACTTATTCTTGAAAATAATAGTTCTGTACTAGTAGTGACAAATAATAAAATTATGATAATATTGTTTCATTAATTTTATAATATTATTAATGAAAAAGAGAATTCTTTTTAAGGAAAAATTTATTTCGAGGAAAGAGGAAAGGGAACCGAATGTAAGGAAAGTTGAACGCTTTCTTTACATTTTTTTTATAGTAAAAATCGTCTAATTTTCCTCCTTTCCCCTAAATAAGACTCACAAACACACCATTAAAGATAGCTTAGGCTAAGCATGAATGATGAACAAGGTTTGTTGGATATTTTCGTTAATCATATAATCAACAAATGAATTTGTTTAATTGGATAAGAGAAAATTAACTTAATGTTAAGGACTTGGATTCACGACTTATGGCAACAATATACTTATAATATATTTTTTTGTTAGTTAATTAATTAATTGGGCCAACGGTAAAATGGCAAGAACACCTCAATTGGGATGCGACCAAAAATACTTCAAAATCATTCCAAATATTCGCATGTGATTCAGGTAGCGGTTATATTGTTGTTCTATATTTGTTCTTTTACTTATCAAAAAAAAAACAAAGTAAAAATATAAATTCATTAAGAAAATGTAGTTTACAAACAGTAGACATTAAATTAAAATTTAAACACACTGACACACCTGCCTTGAGATGGCAAGACTCGATCCCTCGGGCCTTCCATGGCTCTTACTTTTCAACACGCAGCTAGCACAAGATGAGTATTAATTTTGTGTTTCTTTCTCTATGCTCTCTCCACAATCCATGACATTATTATACTTCCAAACACTAGTTCCACAGTCTCATTTGGTTCACCAATCAACATATGCCACATGCCCTCGACAATCTTTAGACTCTTGTCCTTACTGGCTACCGACTGATAAAATTTCTTAGCAGAATTAGGGTCACATACCTTGTCATTTTCGCCATGAACAACCAGCACAGGAACTTCCAATTCACAACAATTCCTCTCTATAAACTCACAGACTCTAAGAAACTCCATCGCTGTGGCTGCCAGTGGCTTCCCGGAAGCCAAGCGTCCACGATTAGGACTTTTCTGGACCAGCTTCCTCTTCCACGCTTCCTTGTATGATATAGTTTCCGGAGGCCTTGTGATCACAATTTTCCACTTTGGCGCAATGCAAGCAGCAATAGGAAGTAGTTTCTCAATCGGCCACACCGGCTTCATTTTCTTGGAAACTCCACACATTGCGCCGTGTAGTACCAAACCATTCCATTCTTTTTGTTGTTTTAGGCACATAAGTACGGCTATCGCTCCCCCTAATGACTCCCCATACAAAAAAGCTGGAATCTTTGGATTCTCAGCTCGAACCGACCCAAAAAACCGACTGCAATCATCAACAACTAATTGGATATTCGGAATGTGGCCAGGGTAGCCTTCAGAATATCCATGACCTTGTAGGTCAAGGGCACAAACTAAAAATCCTGTTTTGGCTATGGCAACCGCAGTTAGTTCCAAAAGCCAGCTGGTTTCTGCTGTGTAGCCGTGGATCATAGCAACAATCCCGCGTAGCCCAGTCGGATGATCATCATCATCATCATCCGGGCGCCACGATTGGGTAAAATCTTCATGTTTTGGTTGTTCGACATGAAGCTTTGGTGGTGGATTATGTGGTGTTTGCTGTGGAACTCTTCTCTTGTGAGGATTCCGTAAGGGCTGTTTTTGTTGGCTTGGTGAATGGGATGAGCCATGGTTTATTTGAAATTTTTCTACTTTGTTATTGATATAGGTATGATATATGATCTCTCTCTCTCTCTCTATGTTCGATCATTAGTTTGGTTAGTAGGCAGTATTTGTTGTGTTTTATGCTACTTAATAATAAATGGAAAAATATTCACTGCATGGGATATATAACAGGATGGATTTGGCTTTATTTTAATTACACTGGCTGCTGCCTGTCTCCACCTCACCTGCTCTCCCCAGTTATTAATCCTTCCATCTTACCCTCATTTGCTTCTTTCCCCCTCCTCCACACACACAACCCCCAAATCACCCAAAAACACAATTCCATTACCATGCTAGCTACCCCACCATTAATTCGAACAGTTACTCCCTCCTTTTAACAAAAAGTCATAATTGTAAATATTAAGAATATATTCCAAAAAAACAAATTGTTAGTAGTCATGGGGTACGATAACGAAAATATGATAGCGAATTTATAGATATTGTGTCATCTTATATTATTTCCACTAAAAAAAATGTACTCCCTCCGTTTCAAAATTAGAGATACAATTTGATTTTGAGGTTAAACGACGACATATTAAACTTCAAAATTTAGAATGAAATAAATTTTGTGATTAATAGTTTTTGTTATATAATATACAATTATAATTATTGCATGTATCAATTAAAATTAAATAAATTCACATCAAATTTAAAATTTAATACTGACATCGTTTTAACCTCATCAAAATTCAAATTGTATTTTTATTTTGAAACAGAAAGAGAGTTTTATTATTTTTGTTGTGTGATAAATGAGACTTTTTTTTTTGGTTCTATTAGGATATATCCCGTTCATTATATTTTACACTCAATTTTCCTCAATCAGTGTAAAATAGAGTATTGTATTTAAGGATAAATATAACAATAAGTATATATGGACAAAGATTTTGGACAGAAAAATTAGACCGAAAGATCAAATTGATTGTACTGTCCAATTATTTGCGGGAACAAATTAATTTTATTTTTTCGGTCCAATTTTTCTATCCAAAACCCCTGTCCGCGTAGAAACACCGTAAATATAAAAATATAAAATAAACTTCGCAAATAGTAACTTAATTTGATGAAATAGATGTAGCAACTTTCCTTATAAATAAATTGCAATTTAATTATGATCCTGCCGATTGTTTACCTCAACAAATTGGTAACCTCCTTAATAAATATTGAGATCAATTGTTAATTGCATGCGATAGGCAATCCAACCATTTCCTCATGATGGATGTTAATGCCAAGATTTTCTGTCACGTCTTAATCACTTAAAACGTTCTAATCCTGCACAATAAACGCGATCAACACCAAAAGTTTGACGGCTTCGACCGTCGGGAGATAGCTCAGGCGTGAGAGTCAGTACCGATGTTCATAAGGGTTAACAATGGAGGATAATAATATCTAGTGTATTGAGAGAGAGCCTTCTTGGTTGAATGTGTGTACCTTTTCATGAAGACTTCCTTGCTAGGTTATACTACTTCGCCTTGCCATTCTAGTACCCACGCCATTGTTGACACGCATTACACCTCGATGATTTCTGCCGACTGCATGCAGGCTATCACCTTTTTCATGCACTGTTTATGCCACTGGCCCGTTATAATCCCATCCACATTAATGCATTGCAGTTACAACAGTCAACAACCTTCTTTTTTCATCATTACAAGTCAAAGATAGAGATATTAAAATATCTAATGGGTCGATCCACTGATCCGACCCGATCTTAAAAGGACCCAACAAGAATAATATAATGACCAGGCCCAGTAACTTTAAGACTCAATAATGAGGACCCAATGGACTAATCAAATAAGTAGCCAATCTACTCTACCAATAGGAGAAATATCGTGACCAACATTGCCCCCTAGTTTTTTATTAAATAGGAGGTTTAATAAAAAACTATAAATGATCTATGATATTATAGGACCTGATAGGATTGGAATGGGCCCAAAATAAAACTTACCCAGGCCCAAACGGAAATGGATTAAAATCATAAGGCAAATTAAAAACCGGAAACCCAATTGAAAGGCCTAACCCGGTTAATATCTGAATCTTGAATTGGACGCTGCCCATTTGAATTCTTGATTATTACTGGCATTTAATGTGTCGCCCTCGTGTACCGTGTAACCGTCAGTATAAAAGGCAAACTTTACCAAATTTGACAGTTTTACCTGCCAATTTGAAATTCGAACGTCTTTTGAGCTTTTCTTCTCCTTAGAACTCTCTTTCATTCTCTGCGAGATTTCAACCATGGCTTCCCAAACCTCCGAGCAAGATTCACCCATCCTCGCCACCCCGATCACCACTGTTCCCCCAAATCCAGGCCCTAATAAAGAAGTGGCTTCAAGTTCTAATCCCAAAGCTGCCACTTCGAGCAAGAACCCACCCCAGAAATCCACCCCTACTTCCTCTGAATTCTTCAGAAATAAAGAACGCTTTTCTCATGCCAATACTCCTTCTGAAATAATCGAGACGGGGTTGAAGAATATTCGAACTAGGTATTCCATTCCCGACACTCATCAGGTAAGAGTTCCAAGGGCTGAAGAGAAGATGTATCAAAGGCCGGAAGGTTGGACGGCCGTTCCCGTGACCATTCTCGAAAAGGGGGTTCGATTCCCTCTTCACGGCTTCCTGATTACCCTATTAGGGTTTATTGGTGTGGGATTCGCTTAATTGGTCCTGAATTCCTACATCCGCATCCTCGCCTTCATCGCATTTTGCCATGATGTAGGTGTCGAGCCCACCCTTGATTTCTTTTTTACTATCTACAAAATCGGCCAATCTAGGGAAAAAGGATTCAAAGCTTTGAGTAAGCAATCGCCGAAGGCAGGTGAAAAGTTCAACATGTGCTCCCTGGTTTCTACCCCTTTAAGTAACAAGGGATGGCATAAAGGATGGTTCTTCATCAAGGGACAAGAAATTGCATCCCTGCCGAACTGGGCTACCGACGAAAAAGTTTTTGCTGACTTTGGAGATATTCCCGAAGAACGGGTGGCTGAAATGATAGAGCTCTTTGAGAATTTCCCGTTAGAGGAGTGGAATTACTTACTTCTTACCAAGCAAACATGGTTATATGACCATAAATGTAAGTTTCAAATCATTTGGGAATATGATTATTTGAAATTTTTGACAATATGGATTCTGATACATGTTTTTCTGCTTTCTGCAGTATCTTTGATTAAACTGACCTCTTCGGATGTGAAAGACTTTAAAGAATTTTTATCCAAGCTATCTGCAGGAGCTGCCGAACCTCCTCTGCTGGAAACTTCCCCTGAAGATGTTCCAACCACAGAAGTACCCACTATTGAACTCCAAACTAATGACCCCGCCACTGATGAACTTCCTCCACCAGAAGAAACCCTTCAACCTCGTCGAAAAAAGAGAGCCGTTCGAAAGCCTAGAATCATTCTCACCGAAACAGAAACTGAACCTACCCCAGACCATGCACCAACCACCAACCTAGCCCCTACCCGAGGAGGTTTACTCGATTTGCCTGCTCATGATCGAAAGAATCTTCTTCGAGTCAAAAAATTGAGAACTAAAGTCACCCCATTATCAGCAGAAGAACTTAGAGTACCTCCCTCCTCAACCGAACTCCCCCCAACAATTCCAGTTGAGATTCAAGTTTCGGATGAGGAAGAACAAGTCGAACCTATCCCCTCCTTGTCACGAAAAAGACAACGTCCATCGGACAGCCATCCTAGTTCAGCGTCTGTTCCATCGCCACCTCGAGAACCTACTCTCATCCGATCTCCATCGCCTGGGAACATTTATATGGATCCTTCACCGATCCGAGACCAACCTATGCCTTCCCCCCCAAGGCCTTCATCACAAGAATTTTAAAATGATGCAATGGGAACACCGACCATGTGGCCTCGGTTCAAAGCCAATTTCCCATTTCAGCTCTTTGATACCTTCGTTCGGGAAATCGACGATCACCGATTCGGTAACCATTCAGACGGGGATTTGCTTGATGAAGGAATGAGTTATTTGGCGAAGGTAAGTGATAGTTTTCTTACTTATACATTTCTTTTCTGGCTTAAGTATCCGAAAATGATTGGATACTATTGAATATATGCAGGCAAATGCAGTCTTCGGGCGTTTACGTCCTAGACATGTAAATGTTGAGGCCGAAGAGGAGGCCATGAAAAGGGAAATTAATATGTTGAAGGCGTCGTTGGCTTGGGAGAGAAGCGAACACGAAGACGTTCTTCACACTAATGAAGGTCTTTGGAAAGACAATTGAAGAGGAATCGAAGGCGACCAAGGCCAGTCAGCAGTCATTGACTGATATGAATGTCGGGTTGGTTGAAGAGAATTTGGTTTTGAAGACCAAAAATGAAGAACTCGCCCACCAATCGAAGAAGCATACAACTTAGTGAAGTTCGAGCAAAGGTTTCGGGACGACAAGGAAGCATATAGGCCAAGCGTCATAAACTTCGCCGCAAGATAAAATCGCTGAGAACGAGGTCCTCTTCTAATCAAGAGGTGCATAAATGATTCAAACTAAAAATACCGCCTCCGATGAATTAAATTTGAAATTTCAAGGTTTATTCGAAGGGTATGATGTAAGACCTGACTTTTATAAATAAAGATGAATTTTTATAAATATTATTTTGAATATTATGGAATAAATTTGATATAATGTTATAGTTGTGGGTAATATTTATAAATTTTGCAAAGTAAGCAAGTTGTTATAAAATATTCGTTTGGTCTGGGAATATTCTTTTTTTGTGGGGAATATTAAAGACGATGACTCAATCATTAGTGGACCCCACAACGAAAGTATTGTCGTAGTTAGAAAATGACAAAATTATCTTTCTATAAAAATAATTGGCTACGGAGGTGTTACCGTAAAAGCTGATTGAACTACCAAATTGGTAAAAAAGTAAAAGCGATGTCTGGCGTGGTTGTATAGTAAAGACACGGTATTGATTATTGATGTTTACGTGAGAAGTCACTTAGCTATACTCAATTATTGCTACAAGAATCACTGATCATATCTCTTATATTATTGATTCAATTATTGTCACGATTATCATCCGTATAATATGTTATTTTATTAATTGAGACGACAAGTTATAAATGATTAATAATTATTGAAAGATTAAAAATGTGTTGATTAAAAATAAAATGATTTGTAGTAATATTTATTCAATCCTTGATGTATATAAAGAGTCATTATGAGGACGTTTGTGGTAAGTTTGATTATATTATGGGGGCCCATATGTCATCATCTAAGAGTCTCTTCATCGATAAGTAATTACCTTTGTGAATAGTAATTACCTTCGTCAATAGTATTTACCTTCGTCAATAGTAATTACCTTCGTCAATAGTATTTACCTTCGTCAATAGTATTTACCTTCGTCAATAGTAATTACCTTCGTCAATAGTATTTACCTTCGTCAATAGTATTTACCTTCGTCAATAGTATTTACCTTCGTCAATAGTATTTACTTTCGTCAATAGTAATTACCTTCTTCAATAAGTAATTACTCACCGTCAATAGTAATTACCTTTGTCAATAGTAATTACCCCTTCGCAAATAGTAATTGTCTCTTCAATATTACCAAGAGTTAACGCCTCTTGATTGTTCCAAGGGTTAATTACCCTTCAGAAATAGTAGTTGTCTCTTCAATATTACCAAGAGTCATTTTGACCCTTCGTTAAGAGCAAACCCCGCCTTTTTTTCTATAAATAGAAAGTTTCATTCCTTCATTATTTTTACTTAATTCACTTTGAAACTCTAAAGAGAAACTATAGAGAGAAAGAAGAAAAGTATTACGCTACTTCACTTTTCCAATATTCAGTTCTTCTAAGGTAGGGAATATTATTTGTTGTACTCGTAAGTGGGTGTTATTCTTTCTTATTCACGAAGAGAACTTCGTTATTCCATTCTTTATTATTACATTGGAATAACCCTGTAAAAGTGGCATACCCTATACATAACTCAGTATCGGCAGATACCCTATACTTGGTGAAATCTTATGTTATTCCATTCTTATTTATTCATCGTTGAATAACTTTGTATCTGCTGTTTACCCTATACTTGGTGACATTCTTCTATTATTCATTTGGAACATCCACATGCGTGTGTTTTACCTTTGGACACCGGGTAAAATCTTTTTATTATTATTACATTGGAACATCCACATGCGTGTGTTTTACACAGGACACGGTTACATCTTTATTATTATTCATTGGAACATCACATGCATGTGTTTTACGCAGGACCGGTTCCATTCTTTATTATTACATTGGAATATATCACATGCATGCGCTTTCTGTGGGGACTGGGTTCCGTTATTTATTATTACATTGGAATAACTCACGCCTATGCGATCTATCGCATTTACGTGGTGATTTCTTTTGTTATTCCATTATTTATTATACCCGGTTGGTTAAAACTTTGACTTCTATACTCCATGAAATTAGTAGAATATCCTTGATATTTGCGTTTCATCCAAGATCTTTTCATGGAAATATTCTTACGATCATTCTTTAATTTTACTCTACAAAAGCAAAGATCGTGTTGACAATTTGGACGTTAATAATTCTGGATAAAATAATTCTTGAACTTGTTTTATTGAATTCTTATATCATTGTCATCATCCTCATGTTTATATTATGTTGAAAGTCATCTATGGCTGTAGTGCATAGATGGACTTGATATGATTATGACGAGAGACTATTCGATTGTAATCATGGCCGTAATGTTACAAATGATGTGATAAAAATCCTCGAGGGTCAGTAGTGCATTGATGGCGAGTTGTTGGCATGATCATGACCATTAATGAATACACAACTATTCTTAGCCCGTAGTGCATGAATAATTGTGGTTGTGATACTAAAGAATATCCTTGGCCGTAGTGCAGGGGTGATTCGATGATGTGGAATATTTATTAAAGTTGAGTCTCAGCTATAATAGTGATGAAAAACCTTTTAAATCATAAAAGATAGTAGATTTTATTTTCTACTTGACTCTTTTAATGGATTGCTGGTTCCGCTGTAGTTAAACTTGATGTTCATTATATTTTATCAGTTTAACACTGTTGTAGGCTAATGATAATTTATTCTGCATTATCTTAGTCATAATATTTCTTACTGAGCTAGTTGAGCTCACCCTTTCTTTCACTGTTTTCTTCAGGAAATGAGAATATAGTTGGGACGAGTCGGGGAACGGAGTAATGGTCCAGAAGATAGCATTAGTAGTCCTCACTATTCTGTGAAATAGTGTGATAATAATTGTAATGAGGACTCCTTTTGAGTTTGTATAATATCTAGTAGACAATATTTATATTCAAACTCACAGTTTATGTCGTATTGTACACTACTGATTATATTAGTAAGTTGTATTTAAATTACATACCATGTATCGACTACCCAAGATGGGTGATGTATACCTAATTTTGGGGCGTCATGATTGGTATCGAGCTTAGGATATTATCCTGGCTAAGATGTGAGAATAGTACTAGGAAGGAGAGGCGGGAATACCTTCGTTAGTATGACCTACCTAAGTTTATGTCTTTATTTTATTGGTCATCGAATATAGAGATAATTTGTTACATGTCATTTAACCTTTTGTTTTGTGGCGATGTCTGAAAATGACATCTCGAGAATGTTGAGAATAAGAATGGAGCACAAAGCGATCGTTGATTCACCACATATCAACAATCGAGGATAATGTGCATCGGAAAGACGACAATCCTCATACAAACAACAACACCGACCAAATGATGAATGATCAAATGTTCGGAGGCTTTATGCAATTTATGCAACAAAGAAAGTAGAGCGACTCTGCCCAAAACGTAGTGGAAACACGGAAAACTCTCGGCGGTCACCACTAAACAATTCAAGGAGCTGGGACCACCGGGAGTTTAAGGAGAGCCAAAACCACTTGGCGGAAGCATGGATAAAGCAGATTACAAGATATTTGATGTCTTGGGATACTCCGAGGAGCAAAAGGTTCCCTTGCACGCTTTTATGTTGCTTGTGAGAGGCGATTCTTGGTGGGAATCGGTAAAACGTACTCAACCTCATTATCTTGAAGATATCTTGGGAGAAGTTCCAGAGGCATTCAACGACAAATACTTTCCCGAAAGTATTCGCCATACATGAAGGAGGTGGAGTTTATCAAATTGGAACAAAACAATATGACCGTGTCGTCATATCACGAGGCAAAATTTGCGGAGTTATCACAGCCAAGGCCCCACTGGTGGATAATGAAGAGAGAGAATGGCGCGAATGTTTTTAAGAGGTTTGAAGTCGGAGATACGTCAACATCTTATTTCTCATAAAGCGTGTTTGTATTCAGATGTTGTAAATAGGGCTCGATTAGTGGGCGCGATAACGAGTCAACGCAACTAAAGAGAGCGCGTGCAAGAAATTATAATACAATGGAGAGTAGTCATCAAGCGGTGACAACAAGCGTTGAGGGAATCAACGGGCGGATATGGTAACCACGGTGGTAATCGGGCCAAAACAATAAGAATGGACATTTCAAGAAAAGAGATTCAACAATGATGGAAAGACGTCAAAGACCAAAGACCCGTTGTTAAGGAAGGAGAAAGACCACCTATCATATGCTTCAAATGCGGAGGAAAGGGACACATCAATCCGAATTGCGCCATGCAATATCAAAGCATGTTATAATTGTGGAAGAGAAGGTCACTTAGCTCGATTTTGTCGCCATCAAGACAAATTCAACTAGGATGGAAGCACCAAAGGCCGTTCCGAGAAAAGTCAAAACCAAGAATATGGTCTGAGGAGAGAGTTTGTTGTGACCTCCCGCAGAGAGCAAGGAACCCGAATGAGGTCATCAGGGTAAGCTTATCATAAACTCTAATGAAGTCTACACTTTATTTGATCTGGGTTCTACCCATTCTTTTATTTCTCCTACTTTGCGCCATCGATTAAATTTGACTCGAGAAATTAGACTTTGACTTATCTCGTGGAAACTCCGTTGGGAGAAACCTTCATTACATCCTTTGTTTATAAGTCTTGTTTGGTTCAAATCGGTACCTAACATTACTGTCAATCTTATTTCATTAAAAATACTTGCATTTGACGCGATTACAAGGATTGATTGGTTAACTACTTATCATGCAAAAATTGATTGTTTTTCGTAAGGTTGTTAGCTTTCATATTCCTAATCAACCTATTATGCAATTCAAACGACCAAACCATTAAAATCAATCACGGTCATCTCAAGCCATAAAGCTATTCGTTTATTGAAAAGCGGATGTCAAGCTTTCTTAGCTTTCGTCACGCGATTTAAACAAAAATACGTCGGTTTTGAACGATATTTCTATTGTTAATAAATTTCCGACGTATTCTCAAGAAACTCGCCTACCCCCAGGCGTGAAATTGAATTTTGTATCGACCTTGAACTGGTACAAAACCTATTTCAAAGCCCCATATCGAATGGCTCTATTGAACTTGAGGAGTTAAAGACCCAACTGCAGGAATTGTTAGACATTGGCTTTATTCGTCCTAGTATTTTCCTTGGGGTGCTCCCTGCTCTATTCGTGAAGAAGAAAGATGGGAGTATGCGACTTTGTATTGATTATCGGGAGTTGAATCATGTCACCATCAAAATAGGTATCCATTGCCACGTATTGATGACTGTTTGACCCGATTCAAAAGAGCCAAATTCTTTTCAAAGATTGATCTTCGCTTTGGATATCACCAATTGAAGATTAGAACCACTCGACATTCCAAAGGCGGCTTTGAGAACTTCGATGCGGGCATTATGAATTCTAGTCGTGTCCTTTGGATTGACTAATGCTCCTCGCCGCCTTCATGGATATGATGAACCGAGTATTCAAGGAATATTTAGATCACTTTGTGGTCGCGTCTTTATTGATGACATCCTTATTTATTCCAGACGCCGTGAAGATCATGAGCAACACTTGAGGTCGACACTCCAAAAGCTTCGTGAATATAAGCTTTATGCCAAGTTGAAGAAAAGCGAGTTAAAGCGAAGAAGTAGCATTCCTTGGGGCACGTGGTATCAAGTCATGGAATATCCGTTGACCCAAAGAAAGATTGAAGCTATTTAAAAGGCGGAACAACCTAAATCGATGGCCAAATACGTAGCTTTCTCGGTTTAAGCGGTTATTATCGGAGATTCGTGGAAGGATTTTCTCGAATCGCTACTCCATCGACTCGGTGACTCGAAAAGATATAAAGTTCGGTTGGAGCGAAGAATGTGAGAAGAGTTTTCAAGAACTCGAGAGGAGACTTATTTCAAAGACTGTTACGACAATACCATCGGCTCGGAGGATTTGTCATCTCTGATGATGCTTGAGCAAAGGTTGGGATGTGTTCTCATGCAACATGGGAAAGTCATAGCCTTTATGCCACTTATTAACTCAAAGAATATGAGAGGAATTATCCTACTCATGATCTAGAGTTAGCATTTGTTATCTTTTTTTGCACTTAAAATTTGGAGGCATTACTTGTATGGGGAAAAGTGGAGATCTTTACGGATTATAAAAGCCTCAAATATTTCTTCACTCAAAAGGAACTCAACACGCGACAACGACGTTGGCTTGAACTGTTGAAAGATTATGATCATACCATCCAATACCATCACGGAAAAGCGAACGTGGTAGGTGGACGCATTGAGTAGAAGATCATATGCAAATGCGAGTGTGTTATCACAACGCAAAGGCCCATTTTGTGTGACTTGCAAAGGATGGAGATAGAGTTAAAGACTCCGAGAGACGCATGTGATGATAGCGAGTATCTGAGTAGAACCGACTTTAATCGATAAAGTTAAAAGTCGCCAAGCTACGGACACTGGAGTCGACGCGTATGAGGAAGAAAAGTGCAAGAAGGTGCTATCTTAGGAAGCAAGAATCGATGAAGAAGGAATACTTGAGTCAACTCCGGACTTTGTGTTCCTAACGACCACGATTTAAAGTATAATATCATGATAGAGGCGCACAACACACCATTTGCAATCCATCTTGGGAGTACCGAAATGTATCATGATATTCGTCATACATTTTGGTGGAGCAATATGAAGAGAGAGATAACATTTGTTTATCTCAAGGTGTCTAACTTGTCGATGAGTTAAAGCGAGCATCAAGTACTAAAAGGTCCATTGCAACCACTTGAAATTCCGAATGGAAGTGGGAGCACATTACCATGGATTTAGATTCACGGTCTTCCTAAGGTTTCTCAAGGCATTGATGCGATTTGGGTCATTGTTGATAGATTGACCAAGTCCGCTCATTTCTTACCGAATCTGTGAGAAACTTATACACTTGAACGCCTTCTTTCGTATGTACATAAATGAGATTGTAAGACCGGATGGTATCGCAGGTATCCATAGTTTCCGATCGAGACCCAAGATTCACTTCACGATTTTGGGTTAGTTGCAAAAAGCTATGGGCACGCATTTACGATTTAGCTTCTAAGATATCATCCTCGACGGACCAGACGGACAATGGAGAGGACTATTCAAACTCAAGATCTATTAAGACTCTGTGTCCTTGATTTCAAGGGAATTGGGACAAGTTCTTACCATTGGTGGAGTTT